>JAJEJO010003128.1:77955-183809 GCA_020662805.1 Glaucomys volans
GGAGAGGGGAGGGGAGGGGAGGGGAGGGGAGGAGAGGAGAGGAGAGAAGAGGAGAGGAGAGGAGAGGAAAGGAAAGGAAAAGCTTAGAGAAAAGCAGCCAGGACAGGGCAAGCCCTGCCTCAGCTCCCTGTAAGCTGACACCGTCACAAACTACCTCAGGCTCCTGTTTGGAAAGACTTTTATCAGTGCCCCACCCAGGGGAAGGGACATCAGAGTGACTTTGCCAGGCTCCAGTGAGAGGTCTGAGAAGGACTTTAAGTTCAACTCTCAGGTTCCAGGCGCTTCGACGGGCTTGAGCTCACTGAGTTCTTCCAAAAACCCAGAGGAGCAGAGACCCACAGCCCAGTTTTTCAGATGAAATCGCGGAGGTTCAGAACAGAGTGATCACTGCCCAGGACAGAAAGGAGGCTGAGTAGGAACTGAACCCAGGTCTGCCTGAACCCAGAGTCCATGCTTCTAGAATGTCTACTGGTTCACTAAACAGTCCCTGAGCACCCACTCTGGGCCAGGCATTGTGCACGTGGCAGCTAGCAGATCAGGTCGAGTCCTGTCCTCCTGGGGCTTACTCTCCAGAGCAGAGTATAACTAGAGAGAGGAACAGGTGTACTCTAATGCCAGAAGGTGACGCGAGCCTGGCAAAAACACACCAGTAATGGCTGCAAAGGAATTCAGGTGGCTATTTTATACATTTGAAAACAGAAAATAACACGTATGCATAGTTATATATGCATTTGTAATTGAACCCAGGGTGCCTTACTACCGAGATGCACCCCAGCTTTTTTTATCTTTTATTTTGAGACAGGGTCTCCCTAAGTGTCGTAACAGTTTAGTTTGGGTCTAGGCCTATTGTCACTATTTGACTAGGCCTCAACCTGTGGGTCTTTGTCCCTTCTGGAGGGGGTAAGGCTGACAAGGTAACCAACGCCCTCCGGAGAGCAAGTTCCAGACCAGTCTCAAATTTATTCAAAGAATTACAGCACTTTTATAGATGAGGGGAGTCCGAGAACAAAGAACCAGTGGTGTAACATGATAGTCTGTGAAGATGGCCCAATGAGGAGTCACACAGTTTACCAAAGGGCGGAGGGAGAAGGTGAGGAGAGTGAAGCTCACCTGGGGCATATGTCTGCAGGCAGGTCAGACCACTCGCGAGTGTTCTCCAGCGAGCATGTAGGAATCCCGTGTTTTCAGCAAAGGATTATGCCCTTCCGTAGCCTTTGGAGGATATGCCTCGGTGGCTTCTTTCTACATCCCCACACCTAAGTTCCTTAGGACCTCACTGCTTTGCTGAGACTGACCTCAAATTTGCAATCCTCCGGCCTCAGCCTCCTGAGCAATTGGGATTACAGGTGCATGGATGCTGCCATGTCTGACAATTTTTTAACATTTTTCTTTTTTATCAACATGTAACAATTGTACATATTAGTGGAGTCCAGTGATGTTCTGGATTCCAGATGTTCCAACGCACATATACAGCAGGCATGGATCACATCTGGAAAATTAGCATCTCCCTCTCCTTGTCAAGGCTTTATGTCTGGAGCCTTCAAGTTCCTGTCATCCAGATTTTTAAAAATATGTTTCATATAGTACTAGAAGAGGACTCTGAGTCAACCAAGTGCTGATCCAACAAACAAATCTTTCCAATTTATGATTTCTTTGAATGACTCATGACGTATCCTCCAGGTCCCTCCATCCTCCCACCAAGGCGCAGCATCCAGTAACCAGCATCCAGTGCGAGGTTGCCAGCACTCAGTGGCACTGTCCAGGTTCCAAGTTCTGAAAAAGACTCTCACTGAGGGTGCAGAGGAGTTTGGGGCCTGTGCAGAGGAGGTGCAAAGGAGCTTGGGATGGGGACTTGGGAGATCAGCGCTGGGATGCATCTCCCCCACACCCCCTGCTGCCTAACTGCCAACACAGAAGAGCACTTGAGCACTGAGAGAACATGTGACAGGAAATTCGGTTCATTCATTTATTCAAAAAGCATATATGAGGCACCTCTAGAGCCACCAATCAGCCGGCAGGTTCGGCACACTCACACCTATTGTCAAAGGCTGGCCACCATCTGACTGGTCGGTGCACATGTCAAACAGTTGCAAAAGCTCTTCCTACTGAAACCACTACCTAGTCCCACTCTTCATCCCTCAGCCCATAAGTCTTCTCCTCTGTAGCTTTTGAATTTTATATTTGAGTCCCTTTAATAACTTCCCCCAAGTCTTCCTGCAACCTCTCCTCTTTCCTGCAGCAAGAAACCTTACAGTCAGACCACAAGATGTATAAAAACTCCAAACACTTCTGTTCCTTAAAGGAATACAGGATTTGAACAAACACCTGACATTTCTGGAATCAGCAAAATATTATATGGAATTGGAAAGGATAATGGGACTCAGGCACCTTCAAAGTCCCCCTCTAGCCTGTGAGTAGGTATGGCAAAGGGTCCTCAGTGTCATGACCATCGCCATGGATGCTCAACTCTGGTTGTTAAACGTGATAGAATTAGCCAGGCTTGGGGGTGCACATCAGTAATCCCAGCAGCTCAGGAAGCTGAGGCAGGAAGATTGAGAGTTCAAAGTCAGCCTCAGTAAAAGTGAGGTGCTCAGCAACTAAATAAAATACAAAATAGGGCTGGGATGTTGCTCAGGGGTCAAGTGCCCCTGAGTTCAATCCCCAGTGCCCCCCTCAAATAAAAAAGTCATAGAACTGTACAGCACAAAGAGTGAATTTCATCATATGTAAAAATTTAAAATCCATCCAAATGTGGAGGAACTGGAAATGGAAGGAACTTCAGAAAAAAAAAAAAGTGGATCGTGTTTTGATTACCTAGTGACAAAGATAACTGTACAAAACACCTCACCTATTGGTAAAGTTACTTCTCACAGAGGGATGGCTAGCAACTCTAAACTATTTTATGTATATAACAGGGTTGACAAATAAGCAAATGTATTGTGGATGATGAGAGTCAAGTTCTTATGAACAAGCAAAGAATTTATAAGTAAGAAAAGAGGAAAGGCTAAAATGGACTGTGGTTGGACTGAAATCAGAAATATCATCAAGAACTCATGTTTTTTGATAGATGACAGAGTTGATAATCGTGGTGAAGATAGATGCTAGAGATAGATGAGAGAGAGAGATAAGTATATGTCTCCAAGCTTCTGTCCAGGAAGAAAGGATACCTGGTCTCAATCAACCCATCCCACACCCAGATCTTTGTTCCTAAATACCATTCTCCAATAAAGTCTCTAAAGACTCCTTAGAGAAAAGGTTGATTCCAGTCAGGGAAGGGTCAGGAAAAAAGTAAGATGATCCAGAAATATCCTGTCATTCTACAAAGGAAAGAAGTGGTCAGAATCGGATGGGGTACATCCAAAGGATGCAGAAGTTATCAGGAGGAGCTCCCAATGGTCAAAGCTGATCTAACCTGATCAAAAAAAATATAGTATAGATTACAACCAATGGGATAAAAGAAATACCCATATGAAAATGATTATTTTAAGGCAGCACATATAATAAAGACCTAGATTTAGTCATTCTACAATGTATATATTCTCCAAAACAATATGTTGAACCTGGTAAATGCATAGTTTTATCTATCCATTTTTTAAATAAATAAATCTTACACTGTGTGTATTAGTCAGAGATCTCTAGAGGAACAGAATCAACAGGAAGTATGATTATAAAAAGGGGATTTATTAGATTGGCTTACACGACCAGAAGCTGGATAGTCCACAATGGCCGTCTGCAGGCTCCATAGTTGGAAGAAACAGCAGCCGCACAGCCCAAGAGGTGGAAGCCCCAGAATAAGAGGGATCAACAGTGCTATCCTAGTCCAAAACCAGGGTTTCTGGAAACTACCTGGAGAATCAGTGACAGAGTCTGCTTTGGAAGAGTAAAGAAGCAAGAGTCTGATATCCTCAGACGGTCAAAGCAGCAATCAAGAACCCGTTCAAGAAGAGTGGAGCTTGCATCAGCATTTGCTTCCTTATTCTTCCAATTTTTATTCCATCCAAGCCACCATCCTATTGGATGGTGCTGCCCATGCGTAGGGAGGGTCTCCAATTCAGTTCGTTATCCCACATGCCAATCATTCCTAGACATGCCCTCATGGACACACCCAGAAGCCTCTTAATCATCGGCATCTCTTAATCCAATCAAGTTGACAATTCAAATTAACCATTATGCTAAGTTAGCTTTTCGTTATTGTGCTGGTGGCATAATACACAAAAAACAATTTGTAGAGCTACAGAAAGTTGGTAACTCAAGCATAAGAAGTAAAACCTTAGGAAAGCAAGAAAGAAGCAAGGAGCCCAGTGTGGTGGTGCATGCCTGCAACTCTGGAGGCTGAGGTAGGAGGATCGCAGGGTCAAAGCCAGGCTCAGCAATTTAGTGAGGCTTTAAGCAATCTAGCAAGAACCTGCCTCTAAATAAAATATGTAAAGGGGTGGGAATATGGCTCAGTGGTTTAGTGCCCTTGGGTTCAATCCCTGGTACCAAAAAAAAAAAGAAAAAGCAAAGAGAGAGTACTCACTACATGCCCTCACCTACATAAAACTAGAAAATGCAAACCAAGCTACAGCAATAAAAAGCAGACCCATGGTTTCCTTGGGGTCGGAGAGCGCATGGGGAAGTGGCTGAGGGAGAAATTACAAAGGAACATGAGGAAATTTGTGTGGATGATGGAGATTTTGGTGATAGTTTCAAAGGAGGATGTGTGCATACCATGTTCAAAGTGGCACTGTTCACAATTGCCAACCAGCAGAAGCAGCCCAAGTGTCTTATCAACAATGACAGATAAACAAAGTGTGACATGTACATACAGGGCAGTGTTATTCAGCCTTCAAAAGAGATTTCTATACAGGCTAGAATGTGGGTGAACCTTAAGGACATGACACCAAGTGAAATAATCAGTCACAAAAGACAAAGACTGTATGCTCCTGCTTGTATGAGGAACGTACAGTAGTCAGATTCATCAAGTTGGAGAGTCACCTGGCGGTTTTCCAAGGGCTGCAAAGAAGGAGAGATGGGAGCCGTGGTTGATGGGTATGGAGTTTTAGCTTTGCACAGAGAAGAGTTCTAGAGATTGATTGCACACTCTGAAGGTAATTAACACTACAGAACTGCAAGATGTGCCTGGCACACACCTGTGATCCCAGTGGTTTGGGAGGCTGAGGCAGGAGCTGAGGACTAGCCTCAGCAACTTAGTGAGACCCTGAAAAACTGAGTGAGACCCTGTCTCCAAAATAAAATTAAATAAAAAATAAAAAAGGGCTGTGGATGTGGCTCAGTGGTTAAGCACCCCTGGGTTCAATCCCAGTACAAAAAAAAAAAAAAAAGGCAGGGGAGAAGTAGGTGGAGAGATGAAAGGAGATTGGTTGCACCTTGAAAATTAAGGCAGGCATTTGTTAAGTTTTTCCCTACCTTTGTATGGCTTTGAAAATACAATAGAAAAAGTTGAAGAAGATTAAAAATTAAAAAAAAGATGAGAGAATTCAACAGCAACTAAGAGTGGTACCGGATCAGGAGAGGGCATGGTATTCACATACAGTTCTTGTAAACTGGTAAACCACTTTGAAGAACTGTTGGCAGTGTGTTTTGTCCTTTTGGAACTGGTGAATGAAGCTGCCCCAAAGCAGCCGCAGGGGGATTCCCACAGAGGAGTGCCCCAAACCATCCCAAGATGGGGCCCATTAGGATTCAGAGAAAGAAGCCCTCGGTGCTTGGGCCATCCTTAAAAAGCCTTCTTAGGGAACTCACTTAAGAGTGAGCTGAAATGTCCTCACCACCAACAGTGAGAGATAGAGATATTCTACCGGGGTGTATCACAGCAAGTGTCAATGTACAGACAGGATTTGTGTAAGGGCTTAAGGAGTTTGGCTCAGAGCCAGGGCCAGTTTCTTGTAGTGCTTTGGGCAATGATCTAGATTCTTTTATCAGTGCCTGGTTCTTAGTGACCAAGCTCAGGTTCTAATCAGCCAGGAAAAAACATTCTGCTGGAGGGTCACAGAGCGGTCAAAGCACTGACTTTTGGTCACAGAAAGAAAACAGGGCAAGGGACAGGGTGCAGCTCAGTGATAGAGCACATGCTTAGCATGCACGAAGCCCTGGGTTCCATCTCCATCACAAAAAGAAAGAAAGGGGTCAGGGGAGAAAAATGAAGAAGAAAGAGAAATGCGGTGAAATGAGGGACCCTACGATCCACTTCCCTGGCTGGCTCTTGTAATTGCACACACCTGCCTCTTCCTCTGTGATCCCAGTGGGCAAGTAAAGGTGGGGTCGCTTGCAAAGTTCTTTTCCCTGTCTTTACAAAACACTGCAAACAAAGCCCACACCTACTGTAAATACAGGTGCCCTGTGCAAGACCTGAAATTACCTTTTCCAAAAGTCTCACCAGCAGAGCTTCCACTAAGCACCCCTACCAAAAACCACACTTTCACTGTAGAGCACCAGGAATTAACTGTGAGACTGCTTTTACAAATAAAAGAGGGAGTGATTAACTTCAGCTTATTTGTCTGGGATATGTACACATCATTCAGCTCTCAGAAGGGCCCAGGTTCCCCCTTGCACTGCAGTCAGCGTGTCCAGAGCCCTCTGGTTCTCTAGAACTTTCTTCACTGCAGCTCTTTCAAAGTCCAAGTTCTCCAAACCAGGCTCACTGTCTCTCAAAGCTGCGGAGACAAATCTCTGAAGGGCTTCCACCTTTTGCATGACATCAAAAAGTGACCCAGAGTCACAGATAGAATCAATAATGATCCCAACAAGAAAAATCAGACCTACCACACCCACCCTTCCAGAAGGGCTCGTAGAAGGGGACAGGGATGGTGTCAGAGGTTCTGGAATTACCCACAGGAAACTGAGGGTGTACTGTACAGGCCATCCAGGGACCACAGAGCTGCTGGGTGCCACGTGGAGCAACCTAGTATATACCTGGATTATGAGACCGGAGGACTGTGGCAAACCATTCTGTCATTAGGTGTAATGATGCACTGGCATCGGGCAGTTGGAAGGGACCGTGGGTACCTGGTGCTATTTAGTTATCCAGGTTTGCACAGAGTACAGTTTGTATAATAAAACTGGTATTTGATACCTCTCCACTCCTCTGCAATAATCTTGACAACCATGTGAATCTTCCCAGGAGGACTGTGCCAGACCTTCTGCCCCAAATGAAGAGCTGGGTGAAATCCACCATATCAGTACCTGTGGGTATATCAGTATGGGGGCAATATCCGCCCATGGCCAAAGTGTCTCCCTGGGCCCTTCATCAACAAGGAAAGTGGGGTCATGTCCAGGGTGGTGGTGGCCCCCTGCCTAAATCCAGCTCTGTGGAACCTTTCACACCAGTTTCTATCTCAGAGTTCCTAGCCCAGACATTATAGGACAAGGGAGTACAAAATCAAGTGTCCTCTGCGGAGTCCTCTGACTTTCCTCCCATAATGGTAGACTCACTCAAGGCACATACAGCTTCCATTAAACCACAGCCCAATCTGTCAGTTGGGATATTCCTGTCAAGATCTTCATGGTGGGGGCTGGGTTGTGGCTCAGTGGTAGAGCACTTGCCTAGCATGTGTGAGGCACTGGGTTCCATTCTCAGCACCACATGCAAATGAATTCATGAAGGTTCATCAACACTAATAAAAATGTTTTTTTAAAAGATCTTCTTTTGTTCCTTTAAAAGGTCATTTTTTCTCTCTGTAACACTGTCTGTGGGTCGTAGGGTAAATGAAATTGCCATGGAAGACCCTCCTTTTTCGCACAATCTTGGGTTAGAGAGCCTATGAAATGTGTTCCTTGATTACAGGTAATGGTTTGGGGGTACCACACATTAGCTGCCAGCATTGCAAACCTGCAAGGTGTATTCTTCCTTAACCATTTGAGGTCATGGGTGGCCCTGTATCTTATCAGTCACACTGTCAGCAACGCCCAGGTCTTACCTACCAGACCAAACCCAGTGGTTTTCAGTACTCCCTTGTCCGGGACATTCTGCGGGTTGCCCACCCATTCTCTGGATGGCAGATGCTCCAGGACTTTCTGGGTAACTTTCTTCCAAAGACTTAAATATGCAGAGATGAGTAAAATATCTTCCACTTAATGTCCCCAGTGAATGTCAGGCAAATCACCCCAAGTGGCCAGGTGTCTGACTACTAAACCTTAGCAAACTGTGGGGTTGCACGGGTACCTCTGGGAAGTTCTTGATAGGTGTCCTGGGATTTCGGGTCTAAGGGCACACTGCAGAGAGCATCTGCCAGGACCAGGACAGCATACTGCGAACCTAAAAAAGTTGTCAAGTCTTTCTAGAATTTGAGCCACATTTGGGATAGCAGCACGAATGATGAGAGTCACTTTTTTCAGTTCCCAGGAAACTATCATCATTTGAGACCTGAAGCTGCTGCTGCAGCCCCAAACTCCCCAGGCAGGAGCAGAGGCTGCGGGAAAATCAAAATCACACAGGTTAAGGCAGATGAGGCACTCAGAACACCAGGCCAAGAGGACCTGCAACCAGGCTTCCATCACGGCCACCACCAAATGGAGGTAATAAACTAATCTGACCCTCTGATAATAAATTCCTGACCCTGTGCAAGTTGTACACCCTATAATTTATATGCTGAGAGCCCTAGTTTTCATTAGAGCAACAAACCATTCACACCCACAGACACCAGGGACACTTCCCCCACCCCTCACTGCCTTCTTTTCCCAAGAATGTCTTTGTCCTTGCCCATTCTTCCCTCCCTTTCTGAAATCTGTTTTGTGGGCGTGTCTGTGTATATATATATTAACCTTTTAATGATTTTTATGGCAATGAAACTGTATGTAAAAGCAAAGAAATTCACATTTTGTTCAGTTTGGAATTTTCCCAAGCACTGTTCACCGTTGCAAAAAAACGAATGTCAGGAAGAAAATAAATAAAATATACATGCATACAAAACCAAAAACCAAAGGCAGTAATATAAATGTCTTTCATGGTTGTTATATTGCTTACATGGCACGCCCACAGGGGTCTGCATGTATAATGGTCTCATTCGTGATGTCTCTATATTCAGGGACAAACACCTGTTTTATTTATTTTGATTCAAATTCAAATATATATATTTGTACCCTAATAATGAAATTTTGACTGATGTGTTATTTTATATTAAATTACTTTTTCCTCTCCCTATACAAATAATTAAACTGTATTGATTATTTTGCAATCCCAAGCATATTTATTCAATTCTTGGTGGGGGTGCTGGGGATTGAACTCAGGGGCACTCAACCATTGAACCACATCCCCAGCCCCTATTTTACATTTTATTTAGAGACAGGGTCTCACTGAGTTGCTTAGCACATCTCTTTGGCTGAGGCTGGCTTTGAACTCAAAATCCTCCTGCCTCAGCCTCCTGAGCCTCTTGGATTACAGGCATAGGTCACCATGTCCAACTACTGATTCAATTTTGTCTTTGTTTTGTTTTTTGTTTTGAGACAGGGTCTTACTATGTTGTTCAGGTCAGTTTTAAACTCCTGGACTCATTGGGTGTGATGACCTACTCCTGTGATCCCAGCCACTTGGAAACCTGAAGCAGGAGGATCTCAAATTCAAAGCCAGCCCCAGTGAAGTTATTGAGGCCCTGAGCAACTTAGTGAGACCTGTCTCAAGATTCAAAGGGATAAGGATGTGGCTCAGTGGTTAAGCACCTTGGGTTTGATCCTCGGTACAACAAATAAGTAAACAAACAAACAAACAAATACCAGAGGAAGAACAGGGGAAAGGAAGAGGGGAAGGAGAGTGGAGGCCCCGGGAACTGAAATGGAATATATCAGATTCCATGTCCATATGAGTTTGTCAAAATGAACCCAACTATTATGCATAATTATAATGCACCAATCAAAGAAAAAATAATAACTGATTATAATAACTTCCCCATTTGTAATATTTGCCTTTAAAACTTGTTTCAAATCTGAAATACCCCAGAGACCATTTTGGCTTACCTGTAATTTGTGTCTTCCAAGTTGCAATTCTTTATCAGGCCAAATAAACTTCATTGGATTTGTTATGTTGTTGTTGTTCTTGCTTGTTTCTTTTCGTGGTGCTGGGGATCAAACCCAGAGCCTTATGCACGCTAGGCAAGTGCTCTACCACTGAACAACATCCCCAGCCCACTCCCTGTGTTTCTCCATCAATCTGTGCCTCAGTTTCTCTAAAGGGTCTACATTCCTAATATAGTCACCAGGATCCAGAGTGACCCCTCAATTACCCAGTGCTCCTTTGGATTTGGTGATTGGTGGCAGCTAAGACTCTCTGAGTCTCTCCAGCTCTCCAGATATCTCTGGATGCAGAGGGAAAGTCCTCTTGGATCTGGGCCTCTTGGTCTAGATTTCTATATTTGACTTGGGTTTTCTAGGGCTATTCCCTTAGGTTAGAGATTCCATCTCTACAGCAGAAGGTTTGGGTAAAAGGCTGACTTACAACCTCCAAGAGTATATGCAGCTTGGGCATTGGTGAACTAAGGTACTTACTGTTTTTAAATGTGTTATGTGGGCTGGGGTTGTGGTAGAGCGCTTGCCTAGCACATATGAGGCACTGGGTTCAATCCTCAGCATCACATAAAAAATTAAAAAATAAAGTAAAGGTATTGTGTCCACCTACCTACAACTAAAAAAAAAAAATTTTTTAAACTTATGATGCATCAAACTAAGAATGCTAAGGACCAGCCTGGTCCCCCAGATTCCTGCTGGTCTTATGCATAACACCCATGGGGATTCTTCTTGCAAATTCATAAGGAGAGGGACCCAAATGACCTGGGACAATTTAAAGTCACAGTGGCCAAAATGGGGAATTTTATCTCCCCAGGCTTGTTTATTTACATGCCCAATTTGAGAAGTGGGATTTTGAAACCATACAAATTGAATGGGGGTGTTACTTGCAGTAGTCCTTAGACACTTCTAAACCCAGTGCAAATAGAATTGCCTCTCTCCAGGCAGGAAAATCAAAAATTAATTGAGACTATTTCTGAGTTAAAGAGGTCTTCTGGGGCCTTAGCATTTCCTGCTTCCTCTTCTTCCTGTCCTGCTCCTTCGTTTGGGGCATCTCCTAGCCTGCCTCTTCCTCCACTGCCCGCTCTCCCACTCTCCCTGCTGCCCTGAGGTGCCCCTCCCTTTTGCAGCTTCCTTACCTTCTCCCCCAAAACTCCCAACAATGCTGTCATAGAAGACCCCACACTTCACCACCCAAACCATCCGAACAGCCTTGTCCACCCAATAATGTTTTGAAAGGCAACTCAAAGATGCCCCACTTTTTTGTTTGTTTGTTTGTTTTTTGGTCCAAGGCGTTGAACTCAGTGGTGTTTTACCACCAAGCCACATCCCCAGTCCTTTTCATTTTTTATTTAGAGACAGGGTCTTACTAAGTTGCTTTGGGCCTTACTAAATTGCTGAGGCTGGCTTTGACCTCTCAATCCTCCTGTCTCAGGCTCCAGAGCCACTGGGATTACAGGCCTGCACCACCACACCCAGCATCAATGATGCCCCTGATCCCTCCATCCTTGCAGAACTTTTTTTTTTGGGGGGTGGATACCAGGGATTGAACTCAGGGTCACTCCACCACATCCCCATATCCCCACATCTCCACTTTGGCTGAGGCCGGCTTTGAACTCACCATCCTCCTGCCTCAGCCTCCCAAGCCTGGGGTGACAGGCATGTAGCACCATGTCAAATCTTGCAGAGCTTTTTAAAGTCAAGTTGGTAAGAGTTGAGGGGAACCTCCTATTGTGTGTACTCCTTGGACAAAAGTTGAATTTAGGGCATACTAAAGAATTCCCCAAACCGGGTGCGGTGGCGCACGCCTGTAATCCCAGCACTTGGGAGGCTGAGGCAGGAGGATCGCAAGTTCAAAGCCAGCCTCAGCAACTTAGTGAGGCCCTAAGCAACTCAGTGAGACCCTGTCTCTAAATAAAATACAAAATAGGGCTGGGGATGTGGCTCAGTGGCTGAGTGCCTCTGAGTTCAGTCCCCGGTTCCAAAAAAAATTTAAAAAAATAAAAAAATAAAGAATCCCCCAATGCTGTTACAGACCCCAACAGAGATGGCTAAAGAATTTAATCTAGTAATACAGACCCCTGGAGGGGGTTTCTCTGACCTTTATTAGTTCGTCCATATGCTGGTAACTGAAGACAGAGCAAATGAATGACTAAATGGAAAAGCTGAATGGGCAGATCCCATGGGAGGTTTTTAATAAATGTACACCTGAGGATTGAACTAAAACCCAACACCTAGCCCAGACTCTTTACCAGGTCATTCCTCACATTTTTCCCAAAGTAATTGTTTGGATTCAAATCCAGTGGTGTGCTCAAGGACCTGATGAATCTGTTCTTGACTATTTCAAAGGTCTTTAAACACTTCAGGCATGCAAGGCACAAATTTCCACAACCTGTCTCTTTTTAATACCACCCTCTTAAATAGGCTAGAAGAAGAACTTGCTACACTTGTAAAGTGACAGTGATTACACCACTATACAAACCCCTGACTTCTTCATCTGGCTGACTTTGTAAAACCCTCCAAAGAGAGCAAAGAAACAAGCTGCGTAGATTATGAATTTGTAACTCCAACAATTTGCTAGTCAGGCTAAATCTCCTGTCATTTCCAAGGGGTGTAAATCAAAGGGAGAGGCTGCTTTTATTGCAAAAAGCTTTGCTACTTTAAGAAGGATAGCTGTTAGCTTAAACAGCAGCCAGGGCAAGGACAGCTAAACCCCCTTCTCAGTCCTACCAACACGACCCTTTAAAACACCCCCAGGAGTGCCCCAAGAATCTAAAGGGGATTTCCTAAAATTAAATAAATAAATAAATAAATAAATAAAAATCTTTGAAGAGATTGACATGTTTGTTAATGGAGGGGGGAGGAAAAAAAAAAAAAACAAACTCTGTCGACCACTCTGTTCTCCACCCCACCACCTTGAACTGTCCCCTTCCTCCAAGTACTGAAAGCATTCACATGGTGGGGTCTCTAATCACCCTTCACCATTTGTAAATCTCAGCCTGTGACCTGCCAAGCAGGGACCCTTTTGGCCTCTCACTCCTTTCTGCTGACTCTTCCTTGGAAGAGATTTTTTAGAGACTCATAATGCAAGTTTTCCTTCTTTCAAGAGGAGGAAATGTCTTTAAATCTTGAACAAGCAGGACAGCAGCTGAACAACTACTACTACAAATGACCCTCTAGAATTAAACTATGAGCCACAAAAAAAAGGCCCTTCCTCAGACTGCTGTATATTCCCAAGAGTTTATGTCACAGATATCAGAAGATGACCCTTTATAGATCTTACCAGATCATCTGTGGTTCCAATCCTCCACAGATAGTGGGAGAATTCACTCAGTTGCCCCAACTAAGAAAGGAGTTAATCTGTCCAAAGTCCTTCTTAGTCTTAAACAGCACACCTCAGGGCTGGGGATATAGCTCAGTTGGTAGAGTGCCTGTCTTGCAAGCACAAGGCCCTGGGTTCAATCCCCAGCACTGCAAAAATAATAATAATAATAATAATATGGAGAATTGCAACTTATAGCTGGACTTATTGCTGGGGTGTTAACAAGATTTTTTTTCTTTTTGGTACCAGGGATTGAACCCAAGGGCACTTAAGCACTCAGTCACATCCCCAGTCCTTTTTATTTTTTATTTGAGAGGTTGCTTACAACCTCACTAAGTTGCTGAGGCTGGCTTTGAAATTGCAATCCTCCTGCCTCAGCTTCCTGGGCCACTGGGATGACAAGTGTGCGCCACCATGCCCAGTAAGATTTTTTTTCTTAAATCTGAGATATTGCAGAGTGGTCTCCTAGAATCCATTTAAGAGAGTCAGGTGTTAGTTAGGTTGTTCCTTTTTTTTTTTTTCTTTTCAGTATTGGGAATTGAACCCAAGGGTGCTCTACTCCTAAGCCATATCCACAGCCCTTTTTTTATTTTTTATTTTGAGACAGGGTCTCCCTAAATTGCTTAGGGTCTTACTAAGTTGCTCAGGCTGGCCTTGAACTTGAGATCTTCCTGCCGCTGTCTCCTGAATCAGGGGTGTGCCACAGCAGCTGACCCAGGTTGTCCCATTTTGAAAAGGGAAGAGAGTGGTTGAGCCATTTAAGGAAAAGTTAGGAATCAAGTTTCTGTAATATCCAGCTAGTCTGAAAAACCCAAGGGGTTGTTCCTTTGCTTTGGGGTTGGGAAAACTTAACTTCTCTCCTTAATTCTGTCTGGATGAATTAATACCCCTGCCGGAGAGAGTAGATGTCCCAAATTTCTGACTTGCATCTGGTACAAGTGAAGTTTATCTCAGGAGAGCTTGTGTCCCTTTAGTGCTAAGTGCCATAACATATGGAGGCTGTCCTCTGGAGAGGTCAGTAGAAGAGAAGGTCACCCACATATTCCAAGAGCATGGATCTGTCAAGTCAGAATTGAGGACCTGAGAAAAGTAGTGGGGCTCTGGGTGCGTCCCTGAGGTTGGAGAGTTGTCCGGAGTACAACTCCGGAGGTCAAGGAGGTCCTTGCTACCCGAGCCCACAGGTGCTGAAGAGGGCTCTCTAGATCGCCTGCTGCCAACAGCTTGCTGTCTTTGGGGATGGCAGATAAGAGGATCCACGGGTCAGCACTACTGGGTGCTGGGGTGTAGACGATGTTGGTAAATACTCTTCAACAAAATCTTCAACAAAATATCATCCTCTGCTATTTGGCTTTTTAACAGGGAGAACTGGGGGCTGGGGATATAGCTCAGCTGGTAGAGTGCTTGCCTGGGTTCAATCCCCACCACCACCAAAAAAAAAAAAAAACCAGGGAGAACTAGGGTGCAGCAGGGCCTGGTGCATGGAATTGTTAATCTCCGTTTAATACATTCCTCTGTGATAGATTTTATTCCAGCAAACTATCTCAACAGGGCTGTTCATTAATCCAGACAGAATTAAGGAAGGAAGTTGAGTTTTCCCAACCCCCCAAAATAAACAAACAATCCCTTGGGATATTTTTGTTTTGGGTACGGGGGATTGAACCCAGGGGTACTTAACCACTGAGCCACATTCCCAGCCCTTTTTATATTTTATTTAGAGACAGGTCTGGCTGAGTTGCTTAAGGCCTCACCAAATTGCTGAGGCTGGCCTCAGACATGCAATCCTCCTGCCTCAGCCTCCCTAGTCATTAGGATTACAGGCCTAGGCCACCACAGCTGACCCTCTTGGCTTTTCAGACTAGCTGGATATGACAGAAACTTGATTCCTAACCTGATTACACCTGTAATCCCAGTGACTCGGAAGATTGAAGCTGGAGGATTGCAAGTTCAAGGCCAACCTGGGCAATCTAGCAAGACCCAGTGTCAAACAAAAACCAAAAAGGGATGGGGATGTAGCTCAGAGGTAAAGCCCCTGTGTTCTATTCCTGGTACTGGAGGTTGGGGAAAAGAAACAACCATTCTCCTTAAATGGAGTCCCGGAGACCACTCAGTATCACAGACTTAAGAAAAAAAAATTTCTTATGAATGCCCCAGCAATAGGACACCTCAATTCTAAATTGCAATTCTCTCTGCTGTACATGAACAAAAGGGAAATGTCTGGGGGTCCTAACCCAAAAGCGCAGAGATCAAAATAGACCAACAGGATTCTACAGTCAACAGCAGGGCACTGTTTGTAGACATCCACTCCCAAGCGTGAGGGCTACCTCGGCCACCGTCAGGCTCCTTGAAGCCACTCAGGATGTCCCCATGGGTCTCCCTTAACCATCTGTGTTCCCCATTCAGGAGAAGCCTCCCCAAATCTCATGAGACCCAGCCCTTCTCTGTCAGCCGACCAGCCTCTCGTGAAATCCTCCTGACATCCTCTAGTGTCGCCGTCTCTCCTGAACAGGTGGCCTCAACCCTGAAACCGTCAGCCTTGCCTTCTGCTGAGACTCCACATGACTGTATTACTCTGACTAAGCAACCTCTCATTCCAAGACCGGATTTGCAAGAGTACCTATACACAATGCTAAAATAATTTGGTTCCCTGATGGTCCTGATCTTCAGGATGGCACAGGATAGGCCATTGTCCCTTTGACAGAAATAATAGAAAGTACCTCTCTCCCAGAAGCTAAATCAGCTCATGAGCTGAATAGATTTCTTTCCCAAGGGCATATCAGTTGTCAAAACAAACTCTGCTAGCATTATACAGATAGCAGACAGGCTTTTGGTGTAGCTACATGATTTTGGAACATTATAGAAACAGCAGGCATTTTTTTTTCTTTTTTCTTTTTTTATTTATTTTTTATTTTTTGTACACAAATGGAGTACAAGTGTTCATTTCTATGTTTGTACACAATGTAGATTCACACCATTCATGTAATCATTCATATACACAGGGTAATACTGTCTGTCTCAGTCTACTATCTTTCCTCCCCCCACCTCCTCCCACCACATTTTCCTCTACACCATCCAAAGTTCCTCCATTCTTCCCTCATCTCCCCCACACCCTCACCCTCGATATGTATCATCATTCATTTATCAGAGAAAACACTCAGCCTTTGGTTTTTTGGGATTGATTTATTTCACTTAGCATGATATTCTCCAACTCCATCCATTTACCAGCAAATGTCACAATTTTATTCTTCTTTATGGCTGAATAATATTCTATTGTGTATATATACCACAGTTTCTTTAACCATTCATCTGTTGAAGGGCATCTAGGCTGGTTCCACAATCTAGCTATTGTGAATTGAGCAGCTATGAACATTGATGTGGCTGCATCACTGGAGTATGCTGATTTTAAGTCCTTCGGGTATAAACCGAGGAGTGGGATAGCTAGGTCAAATTGTGGGCTCATTCCAAGTTTTTTGAGGAATCTCCATACTGCTTTCCAGAGTGGCTTCACCAATTTGCAACTCCACTAGCAATGTATGAGTGTGCCTTTTTCCCCACATCCATGCCAACACTTATTATAGATTGTATTCCTGATAATAGCCATTCTAATTGGAGTTAGATGAAATCTTAGAGTGGTTTTGATTTGCATTTCTCTAATACTAGAGATGATGAGCACTTTTCATATATTTATTGATCACCTCTATATCTTCTTCTTTGAAGTGTCTGCCCAGTTCCTTAGCCCATTTATTGATTGGGTTCTTTGTATTTTTGGTGTAAATTTTTTTAAGTTCCTTATAAATTTTGGAGATCAGTGCTCTGTCTGAAGTGTGTGTGAAAAAGATTTTCTCCCACTCTGTAGGCTCTCTTTTCATGTTATTGATTGTTTCCTTAACAGCAAGCTCATTTTTAACCTCTCTGACCAATCTATTAAAAACAACCATGGGCCTGGGCTTGTGGCTCAGTAGTAGAGCTCTCGCCTAGCACATGTGAGGCACTGGGTTCGATCCTCAGCACCACATAAAAAAATAAGTAAAAGGCTGGGGATATGGCTTAGTTGGTAGAGTGCTTGCCTTGCAAGTATAAGGCCCTGGGTTCAATTCCCAGCACCACAAAAAAAAAAAAGTAAAGAAAATAAAGGTATTGTGTCCATCCACAACTAAAAAAATATTTTTAAAAAATACCAACAAGTTTTAGACCATTTAGGAGCCAAAAACTCTGAGTACCATGAAAATTCCTTGGATATTCCAAATCAGACATGCCAGAAAACACATTTAATTGTTTTGGTGATGACTCTGCTAAAAAGGTGACCCTGAGACCTACATCTAATTCTCAGGTTTTCTGTAAATCTGTTACCACAATTTCAGCCCTACTTACAGAATCTGCTAAAGGGGGCTCAGGCAGCAGCCTCAAAGAAGAAAGAACAACTCTGGGCAAGTCAAGGGTGGATTTTTTCCAAAGGAAAAGACATCTGGTATGGCCCAAAGGGCTGACCTGTCCTCTCAGAGGGACAGAAACAACCTTTCATCAAAGCATACATGACGTCATTCATTGGGACCCAGATCAAATAATTGCTTAGAAAAAAAACAGTATTGCTCAAAAAGGTATATCTAAAATGCCAAATCTGCCCTAAACCCAGTCTTAGCTCACAGGGACAAGGACATCTTCCTTTGGACCCTTCGAAGTATTGCAATTAGACTTTATCCAGTTACCCCCATTCCGCTGATACAAATGTGTTTTGATAATGGTTTGTCTGTTTTCTTCTTGGATTGAAGCATTTCCATGCCAAAGAGCAACAGCCCACACTGCAGGTAAAATTCTGTTAGAAGAAATTATGGTTCTCCCTCTAACTTGAGCACCTTTCTCGCAGTCACCAGCTGAGCATCTGACAAGCCTGTTGGAACTCTTGGAGCATCTCCATATTCCTGAGGCAGCCTGCAATCACCAAGCAAGCAGGTCAGAGAGCCCCCACATAGGCCCTGCAGCCACCCCGAAGCTCTCTGGTCGGTTCCTCTTTTCCCCAGTTCATGGTTTTGGAATCCTGCCATCTACATCAATTGTCTCATTGCCCCCTCCAAATTGCAGATGGAGTCACCCCAAAAGAGAGGCAAAGAAGTGTTCCCACAATGCAGTGCCCTAAACGATCTAATACAGGTGGTCAAGATTCCAAAAATAGGGGATCAGACAAAGCACACATTGCGGGAACTGACTTACAGAGTGGGTTGCAGTGCCCTCATCAAGGGCAGCAAGAGAAAGTGTTCCCCTTAGGTGTCCTTAGGCACTCCATACCCTGACCCCTATGTGACTCCCTGGGGTCAAGGAGGGTATGGAGTTTATCTGAGGGTTTTAGGAATTTGGCTCAGAGCCTACATCAGATTCTTTCAGTGTATGGGCAACAAGCTAGATGCCCAAATTTTATCAGTGCCTTGGAATGTTCCAGGCCCCTGATTGAACTTAAAGCTGCTGTGAAAAACATACAGCTGGCTGAGTGACAGTGAGAGTGTGATTTTCCAGAAAGCCACAGAAAGAAAGCAGGAGGAGCTGGCAGACCATTACACTGTGCCTCCTAAGGCCAAGGCATAACCTGTGATCCAATAATCCTACTTTGCACACAAACTAACTGAATGCACAATTTCAGAAAGACCTGTAGAAGACTGTTCAGAGCAGCTTATGGGCAAAAACTGGAAACAAACCAAATGTCCATTCACAGGTGAAATGAACAACAACAACAAAAAAAATTGGGGCTGGAGATACAGCTCAGTTGGTAGAGTGCTTGTCTCACAAGCACAAGGCCCTGGGTTCAATCCCCAGCACCACCAAAATTTTAAAAAGAGAAAAATTATGATACAGTCATCCTGTAGAATTCTATTATCTCCCTAGGGATTTGGACTACACAGTTATATGCACTCAAAATTCAGGAGGTTATTTACTTAAGATTTATGTATTTCATCATATGTACTTTCTACTTCCAAAAAATATACAGTAAATCATCCACATGAAGCATGAGAATAGTCAAGAGAAGAAAGTCCTCCAGTTGTTGATGGAAATGGGGTTTGAGCAGGGAGGAGCTCAGTCGAGGTAGAAACTGGAAGGCTGCATGTGTCACCCCAATGCTGGTAGGTGGCCAGCACAGTGGTGGGGTGAGCCAGGTCTCGATTGATTGATTGCTGCTATTCTCTCTGCAGAATGGGATCATCAACAAAGAGTGAGATAGAAGGAGAGGGTCTTAGAGGTATAAGAGAGGAGGGGCCAAGAAGAGTCTGAGGAAAGGCACCAAAAGCATACATGGGAGAAAAAGCCTTTATAACAAATGGTGCTGGAGAAACTGGTAATCCATATGCAGAAGAATAAGACTAGATCCCTATCATCTCACCATGCACAAATGAATCAAAGACCTAGGAATTAGACCAGAAACTTTGCAACTCCGAGAAGAAAACATAGGGTCAACACTCTGGCATATAGGCACAAGCAATGACTTTCTCTATAGGACCCCTAAAACTCAGGAAATAACAACAGGAGTTAATACATGGGATGGCATCAAGTTTAGAAGCTTCTACACAGCAAAAAAAAATAAGAATGTGAAGAGATAACCTCCAGAACGGAAGAAAATCTTTGTTAGCTACTCTTTGACAGAGAATTAATATCCAGAATATAAAAAGAACTCAAAAAACTTGCTGGGTATGGTGGTACACACCTGTAATCCCAAGCAATTTAGGAGGCTGAGGCAGGAGGATTGCAAGTTCAAAGACAGCCTCAGCAATTTAGTGAGGCCCTAAGCAACCTAGTGAGACCCTATCTTAAAAAATAAAAAGTGCTGGGTATGTGGCTCAGTGCTTAGACACCCTAGATTCAATCTAGATTCAATCCCCAGGACAAGAAAAAAAAACCCTCAATACCAAAAATAGTAATAATAATAATAATAATCCAATTAATAAATGGACAAATGAAGCAAACAGACACTTTTCCAAAGGAAAAATATAAATAGTCAACAAATATATGAAAAAATGTTCAAGCAGTTGGGAAAAAGCAAATCAAAATGAGTGAGATTTTATCTCACTTCAGTTAGAATGTCAGCCATTAAGAATACAAACAGGGCTGGGGCTGTGGCTCAGTGGTAGAGCACTTGCCCAGCACATGTGAGGCACTGGTTTTGATCCCCAGGACCACATAAAAAAATAAACAAATAAAATAAAGGTATTTTTAAAAGAATATAAATAATAATAAATGTGGGAGAGGAGGTGGGGAAAAGGAACACTTTTATACTCCTGGTGGGATTGTAAATTTGTATGACCACTGTGGAAATCAGTATGGAGGCTCCCCAAAAGATTAGGATATGACCCATCTATACCACTCCTCAGTGCCTGTCATAAAGAATTAACATGGCGCACACCTGTAATCCCAGCACTTGGGAGGCTGAGGCAGGAGGATCGCGACTTCAAAGCCAGCCTCAGCAACTTAGTGAGGCCCTAAGCAACTCAGTGAGACCCTGTCTCTAAATAAAATACAAAATAGGGCTGGGGATGTGGCTCAGTGGTGGAGTGCCCCTGGGTTCAATCCCCAGTACCAAAAAAAAGAAAAGAAAAAAAAAAAGAATTAAGGTCAACATACTTTAGCGGTACCTGCATACCCACGCTTATGGCAACACAATTCACCATAGACCAACTATGGAGCCAGCCTAGGTGTCCCTCAATGGATGAATGGATAAAGAAAATGTGGAACAGATACACAATGGAGTTTTATTCAGTCATAAAGAAGAATGAAATTATGTCATTTGGTGGGAATAGGATGAAACTTTAGAGCATTATGTTAAGCAAACTAAGCCAAACTCAAAGGTCAAACTCAAAGGTCATATTTGTATCTCATATGGGGAAACTAGAGACGACAAAGGAGAAGAAAAGGCAGTGGGCAGGGGTGGGGGGCAACGAGGGGATCTTATGAAAATAGACGGGGGACCCGTAGGATGGAGAAAAGGGACAAGCAGGAGGAAGAAGAGGAGGAAAAGGGGAAATATTGGGAAACAATTTTGACCAAATTATATTATTCTATTACATTCATGTATGAATATATAACAACAAACCCCACCACTGTGTATAATTATAATAAAAAGATTGGGAATAAAACCTTATCAGCTGATGCCAGATGCCATGTTCTTGGGCTTCCCAGCCTCTTGAATCAAGATCCAAATAAAGTAATCTTCATAAATCCCAAAAATAAAATGAATAGAATTTTCTGGAAATAAAAAAAAAAAAAGAGCCGCCTTGGATCTGTTTTGCTTGGTTCTGTTATGTCAATGGTTCTCAACTGAGTTGATTTTCTTGCCCCAAGGGGACATTCCATACTGCCAAGAGCCATTTTTAGTTGCCACAGCTGGAGAGCTTGCTGGTGAAAGGGCTTCTGGAACCTGCTGCTGGAAGCCAGGGATGCTGCTGAACACGCTACTGAATTATCAGGCCCAAGAAGTCAATGGTGGGGCTGGGGATATGGCTCAGTTGGTAGAGTGCTTGCCTCGTATGCACAAGATCCTGGTTCAATCCCCAGCACCACAGAAACAAAAACAAAGATGTCAGTGGTGCCAAGCTGAGAAACTGTAATATGCTCCTTCTTGGCCCAGTTCCCTCTATCAGGGAGCAAATCAGACTCTAAGAACTTAGCAGCACCCAAAAAAATTCCCTTCTGGTGAGTTCCTGGTTCCTCAATGAGGCACTTCCATTAGGCTCCGCTCAACCCAGCTCCAGGGTCAGGGCCTGGAGTAGATCCAACACTGCACCCTCCCCAGAAGTAGGGGGTGATGCCACGGGAAACTTGGAGGTGTGTAATCCCTTAACCAAGCCTTCGCCCCACTCCCAGAACCTGCCCTAACCGGCCAGTCCTGGACTTAAACAACAGCACTGGCCCCACCTCCATCTCCCCATGTGCCTGGGACCTGGGGTGTCAAATTCCCCAGGCCCTCCAAGCACTTCCTCCCCCACCCCACAGGAACAGCGAACTCAGTACACACCCAGAGGCCTGTGGAGCCACTCACACCTCCACTGGGACTCCCAGACCCTTGGCCTCCTTCTCCCGCTCCAGCCCCACGCACTGGAGCCCTGGCCCAGCTCTGCTTTTGACAATCTGCCTTCTGATATGGACAGGAATTGGGTAACTAGGACCAGTCTCTAAGGCAGGAGCCAAGAATAGACATGGCTGGTGGGAGCTGAGAAGGGCAGGAGATCAGTATATGAACTTGAAGGAGAGAAGGGAGAGGCCAGTCCTTCAAGTCTAAGGTCCTTCCTCCCTGTGGCTTCCAGCTGCCTGTCTCCCTAACTGTCTTTCAACTCCATCCTGGCTTCAGCAACCTGCTGCAGTCTGAGTCATGGAAGCATGAGACACATGCAGGGAGAGATGGGAAGGGACTAATGGAGAAGGGCTTCCTGAGAGATAGGGTGAAAGAGAAAGAAGGCAAGACAAAGACCCAGAGGCAAGAAGGAGAGGAAATGAGAGAGACAGGGACACAGAGACAAAGAGATGTGGTGGCAGAGATCCTAGAGACAGCAGCAAAGTGAGACCTACACAACCTCAGAGACAAACCGTAAGAGATAGAGAACTAAAAAAGAGATAGTTATGAAAAATAGACCCCCCGCCCCCAGACATGAGAAAACTCCAGAGAAAGTAAGGAGTTTGCCCAACATCTTGTGACCAGTTGGTGGCAGAGCTGGACTTGAACCGAGAGAAACAGAACCAAATGCCCAAAACACCAGCAGGACCCAGGCCCATCCCAGGCCCATCATTTTGCCAAAGCCCCGAAACCACACCCCACCCCTACTGGGCCCAGAAGAGAACCTTTGCTCTATTCCAAGACAAACAACCACCACTGGCCCTGTGAGGAGAACTGAGGTCAGCCTACAGGCCAGAGGCCCCAGCAAGTGAAGGAGGGTTCTCGAGGGGCAGCCCCCACCCACTGGCAACACTCTAGCTGGCCGAGAGCCCAGGGAGCAGGACGGGTATGGTGGGAAGTTTGGAAGGGATTAGTTCACCGCTCTAGGAGGACGTGAGAGGGGTGGAGAAAAGGAGGGGTGTGGACAGAGCAACTTAAGAGCGGCTTCTCCTCCAAGCACACCCAGTGCTGGAGAACACATCTCAGCAGTCCCCACAACAGGTAAAGGGCCTGGGTAGGGGACACAGAGGAGGAGACCGTGGCTGCCAAGAGAGTTCACTGGCTCCATCTCTCTGTCTCTAACCCTGGGAGCCTCTAGGGAGCCCACCTGTCCCTGCGTGTGTCTGGGTGTCTGTAGCTCTCTCTCCTGGTGCCCCCGGCTCTCTGTCTTTCTCTAGCTCTGTGCCTCTCTAATTCTGCCTCCTCCTCTAGTCGGGGTCAGCCCTCTCCATGATGTTCTCCCTGTCTAGCTCTCTATGTCTTGATCTGTGTCCCTCTCCCAGTGCGTCTCTATTGTTATCACTGTCTCTGTGTGAGAGAATCGTGACAGATAGCTGATTGATTGATTGATAGGTGATAGATGGACATTGAAGGAGATATAGATATTAAACCCTGTTTTTCTGTGTCCCTCACCACCTTTGTGTGTCCCTCAGTATCTCTCTTGGTCTCTCTCCATCTCTTGTCTCCATCTCTGTCCCCCTCGTTGTCTGCCTGTACATGGACTCCCTCTGCCTCTGTTTTGGGCCTCATGACCATCTTCATCCCCTTTCTTTCTCTTTCTTATCCCCTAGCTCTTTCTTCCTCCTTTCTTTTCTTTACCTGCCCCCATTTCCAGGACCCGGGGCAGGAGAATTCCAGAAGGAGATGCAGAGTAAAGGGACCCCATTCTCTCCCTAGCTCTGCCCTCCGGACATCAGTGGCTGCCTTCACCATGGACAGTATGAGCACAGCTGTCTTGCTCCTCCTCCTGGCTCTCGTCTGTCTCTTCCTGATCCACAGCTCAAGGGACAAGGGAAAACTGCCTCCAGGACCCAGACCCCTCCCGCTCCTGGGAAACCTGCTGCAGTTTCACTCCCGAGACTTGCTGACCTCCCTCACCAAGGTGCCAGGCCTCGCCTTGGGTGGAGGGAAAGGGTTCCGTGGCCCCAGAGCCTCCTATAACCTCTCTTTTCTACCCCAGCTGAGCAAGAAGTATGGTGCCGTGTACACAGTATACCTGGGGCCCAGGCGAGTGGTAGTCCTCAGTGGGTACCAAGCCGTAAAGGAAGCCCTTGTGGATCAAGGAGAGGAGTTCAGCGGCAGAGGCGAATACCCTGTTTTTTTCAACTTCACTAAGGGCAACGGTAAGGCTGCTTCCCATCTCCTCCACTCCTCCAACCTCTTCCACATTTAGGGAAGATATAAGAGTGTGAGACTCTCATGCTAATCTTGGGGACACTCAGGGCCACGGATTTCACTGATGACACCAAATAGGATGGAGCCAGATAGTCCTTCTTTAGGGTGAACTTTGCCCCCACTACCCTCACCTCCAAATCCCACCACCATCTTGAATTGTATCTCCATAACAATCCCCATCTTCAGCTAACCCAACCCCATTCTCATCTAAATCCCTCCCTCTATCCAAACCACATCACCTAGTTTCCAACACAATCAAGCAGCCAAGCCATGGTCCACCTCATCCCAGTTCCAATCTCATTAACCCCATCCCCAGTTCCCATTCTCAACCTTCATCCCTCCACTATCGCCAAAACCACCTCATCATAGATCTACCTGACCCCAAGCTCTAACTCATGACCAATTTCCTGGTCCTTCTCCTTCCATCCAATTCCATCCCCATCACCAGCCTCAAACCATATTTGTCATCAGTCTCATAATCTTCCCTCACATGTCATTGTCACTCACTGTCAATGAGACCCAAGTCTAGCTCCATCCCTACCCAATCAGCAACCACATCATTCTCTGGAAACCTCTCCTGTATCAATATTCTGCCCTCCTTAGGTTTTGAAATCGCCAAGGTTTGTGGTTTTCAACCTCCTTTTTAAACACAAATCTCTGATTCAAAGGAAACTACATGCCAGGAGTGATGGTTTGTACCTATAATCCCAGTGGCTCAGGAGGCTGAGGCAGGAGGATCGCAAATTCAAAGCCAACCTCAGCAACTTAGTGAGGCCCAAAGCAACTTAACAAGACTCTGTCTCAAAATAAAAAATAAATGGGCTGGGGAGGTGGCTCAGTGGTTAAGCACCCCTGGATTCAATTCTCAGAACCAAAAAAATAAAAATAAGCAATTTAAATTTTAAAAAAAGAAACAAACAAACAAACAATGTGACAAGGTCCAATAAATGACAGGGAAAAATAAAGTTGCTCCAATTGAGAAGGAGGTCCTGGACGCTTGCATCCTAGATTATACCCTCTAACAAATGCCCAAGGCACCCCCTGTCCCCTGCACAGAATGGATCCCAGCTGCCCCAAACTTGGAATCAGAGAGCTCTGATAAAATACACCTACCGTGTATTAAATACACTTTCTACTCTTCACTCCCCTTCCCTGGGTTTGATTTAAAAAAAAAAAAAAAAAAACAAGGATTGAACCCAGGGTTAACCACTGAGCCACATCCCCAGGCCTGTTTATTTTTTATTTTGAGACAGGGTCTTGCTAAGTTGCTGAGGCTGGCTTTGAACTTGGCAATTCTCCTGCCTCAGCCTCCCAAGCCACTGCGATTACAGGTGTGGGCCACGACACCCAGCCTGGGCTTGTTCTTATAAATTCACCTGTCATAGTACACCAGATGCAAGGAGGTAGAAGACAGGGCACTCGAGAAAGTCATTTGCTAATTTTGCATAGAAAATATCTGGATGCATACAAAGGTGACAGCAGGGTTCTGCTCCTTACTGAGTACAAGCCTTAGGAAAGTGGTCTCCCTTCTCTGACCCTCAGTCTGCTATCAAGATAAGATTGTTACAAAGAATCCATGAGATAATGCATACAACGCAAAGAAATACACTATAGGGTTCTCCCTCCTCTCCCTCCCTCTCTTGCTTCCTTACACCTAGTTCTCTGCAGCTTCCAGACCAGTTAGGAAACACAGGCCATCACTATACTGTGACATCCCAGAGTGGTCAGAGCAGGGATCAGGGGACTCTGGGAGCTGTGAGAGCCCAAAGACAGTACCTCGCCAGGCCAGGGAGAGAGGAGCCAGGGAAGGCTTCCTGGAGGAAAGGAACCGAAAAACTGAGACCTGAATGATGAAGATGACCAGTCAGAAGACGACCAGGGGTAGAGTGCTCTAGGAAGACAGGAGGACTTGCAAGGACCAGGCAGAGGCCCAGAGTTCAGGCTCGTTCTGGGATGAGTTCCCAGCGCCCCAGTGTTTACTGTTCTTGCTTATCTCTCTTATCTGTGCATTCAATGAGCAATAAGCAATCACCAGCACTACCCATGTAACAAGGTCTGCCCTGGGCAATGTCAAGGACATGCTGGTGATTAACACAGGCCCAATCCTGCCCCTGCAGTTCAGCAAAGAAGACAACCTCATCATCAGACAGTGACAGCCCAAAGGAACAAGATTCCTTAAAGGGGGAAACAGGCAGAGTGATCAGGACTGTGGAGAGGCAAGCTCAGGGTTCCATGGAAGTTCAAAGGAGGCACCTGACCCAGCCGGAAGGGTCAGGGAGGGCTGGCTGGAAGGGGCAGGGAAAATTCCAAACAAACTCTCCCTTTCTGGCAAACATCAGGAAGGACTCAGCTGACTGCTGGCTTGGAATTATCAGTTGAGCTGACCATTCCTCTTCTCCCCAGGTGTCGCCTTCTCCAATGGGGAACGATGGAAGGTCCTGAGAAGGTTCTCTATCCAGATTCTACGGAACTTTGGGATGGGAAAGAGGAGCATTGAGGAGCGGATCCTGGAGGAAGGCAGCTTCCTGCTGGCAGAACTGAGGAAAACTGAAGGTCAGGATCCCTGCACGCAGTCTGCACCCCTCATTCATATCCATCACCCCAAGTGGGCAGGCTGCCAGGTACTGAGCATGGTGGGAACACAAAGCTCCTTCATTTGGCCCACAATGAGCATGGCACCCACTGGAGGTGGGTCCACTTGTGGCTGTGTGTATTCTCTAGGTATGGTGGCCACTCTGTTGCCCTATCTCTCTGTGGTAGCCTGAGCCCAATTTGCATAATCCTGGTAGATGATGATAATGACATTCTTAAGAACTCACCACATACTGAGCCCTATACTAGCACACTTTCACACATAAGCCTTAGACCAATCCATTTTGCAGATGAGGAAATGGAGGCACCGAGAGGTTAAGCAACTACCTTGGAGTAACCAAGCTAGTAAGCTGAGGAGCCAGGATTTAAACCTATGTCTGACACTTGAGTCCATATTCAACACACTAATGTTATTTATTGAATGTTTACCAAGCACTGTGATAAACTGTTCGTGCTTCACCCATAAGCAACCATGCAAAATCAGTTTTATTCCAAGTGAGGAAATAGCAGCCCAGAAAGTGGATGAATTGGGATAGGAACTCAGGCTGAAGCCTCTGACCTATGAAAAAAAGTTACTAAAAAAAAAAAAAAGAAATCCATACACCTGGGCATTGTGGTGCATGCCTGTAATCCCAGCAACACAGGAGGCTGAGGCAGGAGGATCTCGAGTTCAAAGCCAACCTCAACAACTTAATGAGACCCCAAACAACTCAGAGAGACCCTATGTGGTTCAGTAGTTAAGTACCCCGGGGGTCAATCCCAGGTACCCAAAAAAAAAAAAAAATTCAACACAGATCTGGAGACAGCTTGGAGGTAGCACACTTGTCACACTTGTCAAGCACATCCTGTGTTCCATCCCAGCACCACAAAAAAGATAAATAAATAAATTAACATAAATAACCAACATTTACACAATGCCCACCATATGCCAGGACTGTTGCAAGAACTTTGTATATCGTCTCTTCGAAAAATCACTCAAGGGGCCAGGTGCAATGGTACACAAGTGTAATTCCAGTTACTCAGGAGGGAGGCTGAGACAGGGGGATCTCAAGTTCAAGATCAGCTTGCGTAATCTTGCGAGACTCTGTCTCAAAACTTTTTTAAAAAGCCAGGTGTGGTGGTGCACACCTGTAACCCCAGAGACTCGGGAGGCTGAGGCAGGAGAATTGCAAGTTCAAGGCCAGCCTCAGCAACTTAGCGAGGTCCTAAGTAACTTAGTGAGAACCTGCCTCAAAATAAAAAATAGCAAAGAGGGGGGGGGGGGGGCGCTGGAGATTTAGTTTAGTGGCAAAGTGCTCCTGGGTTCGATCCCTAGTACCAAATTTTGTTTTTATTTAAAGGGCTAGGAATATAGTTAAAAGATAGACCATTACTGGAGTCAATCCAGTACTGAAAAAAAAAATCAGTCAAACCTAGGAAGAAGGTTCTATAATCAGTCCCATTTTACAGGAGAGAAAACTGAGGCAGGAATGCTAAACAGCCCTCTACCTTGATTTCCAAATCTTACTGGTTTTGGGCAAAAACAATAATAATGATGTGGCAGGTGATAGTGAAGGGATGAAATGCTACAAAGCACATGAAATCATAATAGTTGCCTTATTAACTTTTTTATAATTGCTAACACATTAATTATAAAAATTGATGAGTTCCACTGTGACATATCTACACACACATATATCCTGCTTTGCTCATGACTACCCTCTCTTCTGCCCTGTCTTGCTCTCCTCTCTCCTCCTGCTCCAGGCCAGATCTAATTAGCTAACGACATATTAATTTTTTTTTTTTTTGGTATCAAGGATTGACCCAGGGGCACTTAACCACTGAGCCACATCCCCGTCCCTTTTTTATATTTTATTTAGAGACAGGGTCTCACTAAGTTGCCTTGGACCTCACTAAATTGCTGAGGCTGGCTTTGAACTCAAGATCCTCCTGTCTCAGCCTCCTGAGTTGCTGGAAGTACAAAGCGGGCCACCCATGCCCAGCTCTGTATTGATTTCATATTGCTGCTGTGACAAATTGCCTCAAATATAGTGGCTTAAAACAATACGCATTCATTCTCTTAATTTCTATAGGTTCAAAGTAAACAATGGGTCAGCAGGGCTGTAGTCCTTGAGGAAGTTCTAGGAAGAGTTCCTTCCTTGAGGAAGTTCGTGTCCTTGCCCTTTCTAGCTTCTGCATCACTAGGACCCTTCCTCTATGTTCAAAGCCATAAAAGGTAGTAGCAGCTTCCAATCTGTCACTCATCACATCACCCTCATTTATTCAGACCCACCTACTTCCCTCTTAAAAGGACTCACAATAACATTGGGCCCACCTGGGCAATCCAGAGTAATCTCATCTCAAAATTCTTAGTTGATGGCTGCAAAATCCTTAATTTATGGTACATAGGTACACACCTGCAATCCCAGTGACTTGGGAGGCTAAGCCTCAGCAACTTAGCAAGGCCTCTGTCTCAAAATAAAAAGGGCTGGGGATTTGGCTCAGTAATACAGTGCTCTGCATTCAACTTCCACTAAAAAAAAAAAAACCTTTTTCCAAGTAAGGTAAGTTTCTACTCACAGGTTCTAGGAACAGGAATGTGAACATCTTCAGGGTGGTCATTATTTAATCAGTCATAGCACCACAGCCTCATAACGGACCAGACCCTAGCTAAGGACTTCCCAGTCACTAACTTATGAGGAGAGGACTGTCATCAAGCCCATTTTATAGATGTGAAAACTGAGGCTCAGTTGAGGCTCAGGAAGTCAGGTGACCCAGGTCACATCAAGACTGAGAATCCAACCCAGGATGCAAACTAAATCTACCTAATCCTAGCCCTGGTTTTCTGGCCCGCGCTATTGTGTCTTGGCTGCTTTGTTGAAATGTGCTGCCTGAATGTTGTCTGCTGTAGTCTGATTGATTGTTGGATTGTTGGGTGTTAGGCGTAGTGATTCTGTGGGTTGTTTCTGGGTAAGACTGTAGTCTTGCCAAGCCACCACTGACATGTGGCATTTCAGTGTTATCTGCTGTGCTGCCAAGGATGTTGTGTTGCTACGCATGGTGTGTCATCTCTTCTGCCACCTGGTTGTATATGTTGTGATGTCACATCCTGTGATCTGTACTATCGGCTGGGTCACTGTGTATTATTGTTGTGCATTGTGTCACAGGAGGATTTAGCTGTGCGCTGGTATTATGTGTAAGTATATTGTTACCATGTCTTGGAACGTTTCTAACCCAGCTGTTCGTTTGCCACGTGTACTTGTGTGTGTGGGCTGTGTTGGCATATATCGTGGTTGTATTTACCAGGTGTTTTGTGGCAGTCTATGTTTTCTGTGATGCCTGATGATTGGCATGTGCTGTGCTGTGTGTGTGGTGTAGTGTCACCAGGAATAGCCTGTTCTGTACTGCAGGATGCGGTGGGTTCTATCCCAGCTGTTGCACTGTGAAACACTTTGGGGTGTTACGCTGCCAGTCTGTATCATGGTTGGGTCAGGTGCTATGCAAATCAGAACTGTGGCTGCTGCGAGGTCTGGCGCGTTTGAGTCTCCAGAGCTGCGCCCCTGACCCATTCCACCCCTTGACCTCAGGTGAGCCTTTCAACCCCCTGTTTATGCTGAGCCGCTCGGTGTCCAACATTATCTGTTCGGTGATCTTTGGCAACCGCTTCGACTATGACGATGAGCGTCTGCTCACCATCATCCGCGTCATCAACGACAACTTTCAAATCATGAGCAGCCCTTGGGGCGAGGTCTGAGTCTAGCGGGAGACGGGGTGGAAGGGGAGGGTCCACAGGGTCCAGGAGTACATCCGGATGAGAATTCAACTGGCCCTGACTGGTCGTGCGTTTTCCCTCTGAACCCGCCCCCGGGTTACACGGCCACGCCCATCCCCCCTCCACCCGTTCACGTAGGCACCCAGCACCTTTCCGCAGCCCCTTCGTCCCACTTCCCTCCCGCCTCTCCAGAACTTGGCTGCCCTTCAAGACCCAGTCCCTGCCTACCGGATTCACTTACCCTACTTGCCTTACCCTACTTGCCCCCCAACACATACCCTGCCTGCTCTTCCGAGTCCCTCCAACTCTGCCCGCTCTCCAGCTATACAACCTCTTCCCGAACCTCCTGGACTGGGTACCTGGGCCACACCAACGCATCTTCCAGAACTTCGGGAAGCTGAGAGAGCTCATCGCCAGCAGCGTTCGCGACCACCAGGCCACTCTAGACCCCAACTCTCCCCGCGACTTCATAGATTGCTTCCTCACCAAGATAGCACAGGTAAGCCATGCCTGGAAATCCCATCTCTGGCCTGACCTGAATATCTCCTGCTGCCCCTGCCTCAAACTCACAGGGATCCCAGATTGCGCAGGGCTTGGGGACTTTCTCCGGGAGAAGCTGGGGCACCCGGCCGCTCTGGGTAGTTGCCCAAAGCCACCGCCAATTATCAGCTCTTTAAGTAATTGTTAAAGTGCTAAAAGTTATTCGTCCGCCCTGCCGCAGAGATTTTTCCCTACCCCGTCCTTCCACGCTCCCCAGCTCCCCTGAGGAAAGGAGGTTAAACAGTGGAGGGACCGAACTGGCACCCAGTATCAGTTGCGCAAGTCTGGGGTGACCGGGTCGCACGGATTTTGAGTCCGCGGTCTGCGTCTGGTACCGGTTCACATCCCAACTCCTCAACCCGGGTAGGAGAAACAGAACCCGCTGAGCCACTTCCATATGGATACCCTGCTGATGACCACACAAAACCTGATCTTCGGAGGCACAGAGACCGTGGGCACCACGCTGCGCCACGCCTTCCTCGCCCTCATGAAATACCCCAAAATTCAAGGTGCGCCTGCAGCTACCTAGTCCTGAGACCCGCCCACACCGCGCCTAACTCACACATAGGCTAACCCCACCCACATACCCCTTAGGGTCCACACAGCGCGCCCGATCTTCATCCAGACCCTTCCCGCTTAGTCTTGACCCTGCCTACAACGCTCGCATTCAGCCTCTGCACTTCTCCTTAAGGCCTTCCCAGAGCCCCTCCTCAAGCCCCGGCCGCTTGACTTGCCCCAGACCCCAATCCCTCCTACACAGTCTACCTGCCCACACAGTCTGCCGTTCCTCCTCCTCAAGCCCCTCCCCTGGATGATGTATCCCCGCCCCTGATCTCCAGCCCCCAGCACAACGGGCCCTCTGGATCCAACAGTCCACCAGCCAGGTCCTTGACGCCCCTTCCGAAATCCCATCAGGGACTTGAGCTGCTGAGTTCCTTGAAGCCCTGCCCACATAACTCCACCCTCAGGAGCCCTTGCGCCAACTAACGTTCTGCCCTCCCTTGGAAAACCTGGCTAATCTTTTCACGCCCCTCTGCAGTGGGCAGGGCTCGCGCTGGGAAGATTTGAACAGACTCCGAGCGCTTGCGGGTTCCCAGCTTAGTTGCGCCTACTGTACCATCTCCACTCTCTTCCCCTCCACCTCCAGCCCGCATGCAGGAAGAGATTGACCGCGTGGTGGGACGCTCCCGGCTGCCCTCCCTGGAGGACCGCGCAGCCATGCCGTACACAGATGCGGTGATACACGAGGTGCAACGTTTCGCAGATGTCATCCCGATGAGCTTGCCGCACCGCGTCATTCGGGACACGGCTTTTCGCGGCTTCCTGATACCTAAGGTGTGCTAAGGCACCTGGCAAACCACCTTGGGCAACCTAGGAAGAGGCGTCTCCTTCTTGCAACCAGCAGGGGGTCCCTTAGGCCCTGGGCAATTAACTCCCCAAGCCTTAGCAACTGGCATCCCAAGCCCTAGCAACAGATATTTGAGACTATAAAGCCAGAATTTCAGCCCCTTCCCAGGCCCCCCATCCCATTCCTCCCTTCCCTATCACAAGACCCCTCTGAAGTGTAGGACTTCATCCTGAGGATCCCTGGTAGCCAAATACTGCCCTCTGAGACCTCTCCCCTTCCCAGAAATCCTACATCTGCTTTCACAAGGCGGGTGGAGGGTAGTGGAATGCCCATTCCTTTCTCACCCTAGCAACACAGTCATCACTGAAAACTGCAGATAGGGTCCTATGCCCTATTCCACCCCTTTTTCCAGGCCCCAGGAACTCTAGTCCCATACTGAATAGAAACCTTAGTTTGGAAACCTTCCAACTCTTCTATGCCACTAACTCCACCTTCTTCCCCACACAGGGCACAGATATCATCACCCTCCTTAACACGGTGCACTATGACTCCAGCCAGTTCCTGAAACCCCAGGAGTTCAATCCCGAGCATTTTCTAGATGCCAATCAGTCTTTCAAGAAGAGCCCTGCCTTCATGCCCTTTTCAGCAGGTGAGGGCCAGAGTCTTTTAAGCCCTAGTCCTAATTAAACCCTCCAAAGCCTCTCATTTATCCACCCCATCCTCAGACTTGACTGCACAGACACACTTATTCCTTCCCATAACTTTGCTCCTATAGGCAGATAATGACACAAATCTGTTGCAGGGAAGTGTGAGAGATTAATTTACGGGTGACCATTTGTCAGCCTCTCCACTAGGTGGCGCCGTTGAAATGGTTCCAGTTTTTCTTGGCTCTACCTGCTGAGGAGAAAAAAACTCCTTTACCCCGTAAACAGGAAAAATGGGGGAGGGGTGATAATAGATAAATTACCACATTGCCTACTGTGTGCCAGATCCTCCCTCTAAGAATAGTTGTAAGGGTAGTGGCTGAGCTCTGCAGCCAGATCTCACAGGGTTCGCACCCCAGCTCTGATCACCTCCCAGCTGTGCGACCTTGGATATGTTATAAACTTCCCTGTACCTCAATTTCCACTTCTATAAAATGCAGATAATACTAAGCCCCACCTTTAGGAGTTATTAGGAGGATTAAATTAGTTAAGAACAGTTTAAAGCTTGGAGAGTGCATAGCACATGGCAAGAGTTACATTGAGGGGTTTTTGTTTTTGCTTACATTGGGCATTATGTTCTAATTGCTATTCCGCTATACATATACTTGCCATTCACAACAACCTCATAAGCTACTAATATTATCCCCATTCAAATACCCAGAAATTGTGGCATTCCAAGAACATAAGACCAGCCTTAACAGAGCGGGATCTGAACCCAGGAGGCTGCACTTGTATCGGCTCGTTCATTCCGCTCTGAGGTTTACCTAAGGCATCTTTCCCAAACCTTTAGCTGCATGAGTCTGCGATGTCCCCAATCGCTATCTTCAAGCTATCATGTTTTCCTCCAGAATTTTGGGACGCAGCCCCTCACCCCCTTATCTCACGGTTCCTCCCACCCCCACAGGGCGCAGACTGTGTCTCGGCGAATCGCTGGCGCGCATGGAGCTCTTCCTCTACCTCACCGCCATCCTACAGAACTTCTCCTTGCAGCCGCTGGGAGAACCCGAGGACATCGACTTGACCCCGCTGGGTTCGGGTCTGGGCAATTTGCCACGGCCTTTCCAGCTGCGCCTGCGCGCGCGCTGACGTCTTGCCCCTTCTCGATGAGCCTGTAAGCTTCCAGGCCCGCGCCCAGGAGTTGCTCCGATCCTTTTCTGTTCGCTGTCGGTCGCCCGTCCCTCTCGCTGCCCCATTGTCTTCCCTGTACCCTGGGCCTGTTTACATGCCAGTCACTCACTCCTCTAATTTTAAACCGACCTGCTCACAGAGAAAGACATTAGGAATGGGAATCTTATGTCTTGTACCCAAAGAAATTTGTTCTATGATGTGCCCTTTCTGGGCTTTTTGTACTATTTCTAGAAAGTTATCTTCATAATAGTCAAACCTACGTAAGCTGAATTAGTTTTTTCTTGCTGGGCAGGCATCACAAACTACATTGAGCCAGATGAGGGCAGAATCTAGGGGGCTTTTTCTGAATAATGTCTCCCCAAAAGGCATTCAGAGGTGAGAGTGCTTGCCTAGTGTGTACAGGGCACTGGTTTTAATTCACGCTACTGGCAAAAAGAAAAATCTTATAGCCAGGAGTGGTGGCACATGTTTGTTATCCCAGCCAGACAGGAGACTGAGGCAAGAGGACCAAAGAGGAGGCCAGACTTGGCAACTTAGCGAGGCCCTGTCTCAGAAAAATAAAAAGGGCTGGGGGTGTATCTCAGCTGTAGAGAGACCCTAAGTTTAATCCCCAGTACCAAAAAAGAAAAAAGAAAGAAAAGAAAAATCTTACAATTAAAGGTCATCCTGAAGCTGGGACATGTTGTGCAAAACACATCAGAGACTCACATGTGGCATCAGCTCTTTCATCCACGCAGATGGACCACAGAGTCCACCCCAGGGCGCAATCAGGAACCAAGACACAGAAGGAAAGGTGGAGAGAGTCAGAAGGATGGAGAGCCAGCAAAGAGAAACACATGGAGATACTGAGAAGATGGAAAGAACCCCTGAAAAACAAGGGCTGGGAGTGAGAAAGTGAGAGAAGGGCAGAGAGGCATTGAGGAAAAAGGGAGAGATGCTCAGGGAGAGGGAGGACAAGGAGATTCTAAAACAGAAAGCAGGAGAGGGCGTATTCATTCAACACATTTACTGGGCACCTAGTATGTTCTGAGCACTATTTTAGGGCACAGAAGTGAACCAGACAGAATCCCTGTCTTGAAGAGCTGGCATTCCAGGGGGCAACCCAACAGAACTGAAAGAGGGAAATCAAGAGAGTAGAGAAAAAGTCAAAGATCCTAACACAGAGGAGCCATCATAGACTTTTCTGCATGCAGATGCACCCCAGCCATTAGTGGAATTAGCACCTCTGAGCAGGAGTCTTGCCCAACCCCTGCCAGGTAGGAAGACCCCACAGAGGCAGACAGACAGTGGAGTGAGGTCAAGACCAACTAGAAACAAACACTAGAAAGAGAGAGAGCTCACAAACATGAACATAGAGAAAAACAGGGACAGAGAAGGAGAGGCAGAAAGAGAGAAAGACAGAGCTAGGGGGAACAGACAGGCTGAGTGAAGGTGATATGGAGAGATGAAACAAAGACAGAGAGGCTGAGAGACAATTCCAGAAACAACTCCAGACTCAGCCTCTGCTGGCTTCCCCATTTACTCCTCCCAGGTCTGGGCCCTGTGCCAGGCAGGAAGGCTGGTTCTGGCAAGACAGAGTGGGGTGGGAAGGTGGGCCACGTTCTGGAACAGTCTGTCCCAAGTACTAATTCAACCCCACTCCCACCACTGACTCATGCAGGCTTGAGTCAGACCCCTCCAGCCCATGCCCCTGGAGCAAGGGAGAAGATGTGGGTTTAGTCTGTCTGCTTTCATGGCCTGGCCTCAAATAGTGATGCCTATTGAGGGATTTGGGGGATACCCAGGAGCACAGCAGCAGTGTCATGGGACATTTGGGGAGCAGAGCCTTGAGACTCATGATGGCAGGAGTTCTCAGCAGGACGTAGGGTACAAAAGGGTGGACATATGAAAAGGCATCCAGAAGTCACAGTGATAGGCACAGAAGTTCCAGGCTGATAGACACCAGGAGGTTGGAGAATTTAAATGGCCATCAAGGGGACAGATGCAACATACAGGCTTCCAAGAGCTATGGAAGTGACAAAGGCTCAGGAGTGAGTCCCTGAAAAATCAGTCACAAAGCAAAGGAGTGTCAGGTCAACAGACACATGGCCAAGAATGACTCGAGAAACCTATTTTGGATTCAAGAGTGTGTTAAGCAACAAGAGGTACAGTGTATAACATTCAGGGGCACTGGTCCAAAGGTGGTCATGGGAGTGACCACCTATACACATCTACAGGCCAAGTAAAATGGGCCCAAAGGTGGCAGGGGCTGAAGAGGGTGCATTTGGCCAGGTATGTTGAATGAGAATGGCAGACTGAGGTAGACACAGCCAGCAGGAGCCAGGACACAGACGTGCTAGTGCTAGGGCTGGGGGTGGGAGCAAAGTGGAGACTGGGGATTGGGAAATCTTTAGAAAGAGCAGCCCAGCAGACACTTGCTCCTCCCACAACAGGTCTCCACCCTTGCCCCAACCCCAAACCCCAAATCAACCTAATAGCGGCAAAGGAATTCAGACAGCCACAGGCTTCAAGGGTCCCAGGCATGCTGATCACTGGAGTCACAGCATTGCTGCTCTCACTCCTGGTGCTGGAGCTTGCCTGGTGGGGTTAGGGCGTCCACTGAACTCAAATGCGGAGGGGCTCACTCCGGGACCCACGCCACTTGGGTTGCTGGGGAACTTGCTGCAGCTGGAGTCCGGAGGTCTGGACCATGTGCTCATGAAGGTAGCTCATGAAGGTAGCCAGTGGATGGTGAAAGAGAATTCTGGATTCTTGGAGATGGGATTGAGGGTTCGAATTCCTGCTTGACTGAATGAAGACAGCTGAGGGGTTGGAGACCTGGACTCTTCGGTCCAAGGGAGGAGGGAGCTAGGAAGCTGAACTCCTGCACCTGTGGAATGAGGAGCTGAAATGGGAACTTCTGGGTTTGAGGGAGGGAGATGGGGGCTCTGCAGTCTTGGTGGAGGGAGAGGATCAGGAACCTGGAGCATGTCCCCTGAGCACTGACTCCTTGCAGCTCTCTCCCGGCTGGGGTCCAGTGTTCACCGTGTGGCTGGGCCCGCGCCCTGCTGTGTTGCTGTGTGGCTACGCAGCGCTGCGGGACGCCTTAGTGTTAAAGGCGGACACCTTCTCTGCCAGTATTCCAATGCTTCACTCTCGGAAATGGTGAGGTCCAAGGGGTGGAGTGGAGACCTGAACCAGCCAGTTTGGGTGGATAAAGGGTGGAACCAGGCAATTGGGGCGGGGGCCAATAAATAATGGCGGTAATCAGCGCAAACAGTGAAAACAGTGTGGGACACAGCTAAAGTACAGGGGCCCAATCTAGATTCATCATGCCAATGGGAGAGAAGAGGCAACAAGTCGAAACTTAAGAGTAAACCCAGATCGAGGATCCAGACCAGAATAGGTGGGGTCACTGTGCGAATGGGGCCCATAAGGTGGACAATTGAGTGGTCTGATAGAGAAGTGAACCAAAACCTGGTCGTGTAGCCCAGTGTAGAATGCTCCCCTAGCATATGTGAGGCCTTGGGTTCCATACCTAGCTCCACGACAACTGTCGCGGCGGTGCACGCATGGAACACCAGCCACTCGGGAGGCTAAGGAGCAGGTCAGGTACATGAGGCCCTGGGTTCGATTCCAATATGGGGAGGTGTGGGGGAACCATGAAGTACTATGAGGATATCGGATCCTTGAGGTGGAGGCCCCCAAAGGGGTGTAGCTAGTAACCCAGCGCTTCCTACCATGGGGCGTGGCCACGACCCTCCCTGGCCGCCTTGTTTGTAGTACTGAAGATTGGACGCAGGGGCGCCATACCACTGAGCTTCATCCTATCCCTTTTTTAAATTTCAAGTAAGGGTTTCAATAAATTCCTCTGGCAGGCCTCGAACTTGTGATCCTCCTGCCTCAGTTCGCTGAGTCGGGATTACAGACTGCAACATACCCGGCCACCTCCCGCTTTTCTGTCTTCACTTTAGGCAGTGTTTTGCAACGGACCACGCTGGTGAACGCTGCGCAATTTTGCACTTGGAGCGCTGAAGGAGTTCGGGTTGGGAACACGACCCGATCCATCGAGCAGCACATCATGGAGGAGGCGGCTTGTCTGCTTGGCGAATTTCAAGCCACCATTGGTGGGGCCTGACAGGAAAAGCAGAAGGGCCTGGGTGTGGGGGAGGCCAATGGACTGCCAAGAAGGCTAGGGAAAACGTTTGGGTAGATCAAGCCCAAGGAGCTAGCTGATGGCTGCACCAGTGTTATGCCCTAGGGTTCTTCCCATCCAACTCCAGGAACCCCGTTCGACACCCAACAGCTACTGGATAATGCAGTATCCAACGTTATTTGTTCTGTGGTCTTTGGAAAGTGCTATGGCGATGGGGATCCAGAGTTCCTGAGGCTCCTGGAGCTCTTCAATGACAATTTTAGAATCATGAGTTCCAGATGGTATGAGGTGAGAGGGTGTGCCCCTAGAACATATCCTACCTACAATGGATCATTAGAATGGGAGTCTTAGGTTGTTGGAAGAGTTCTAGAAACTTACAAACATCAAAGTCCTGGTCCAGTCTCCCCACAGGAGAAACTGAGGCCTTGCGGCCTTGTCCAAAGCCCTACTGAGCACTGTCTCCCCAGGCATATAACATTTTCCGCTCCCTCCTGGACTGGATTCCTGGCCCACACCACCAAATATTCCAAAACTTTGAAGAGCTTCGAATCTTCATCTCTGAGCAAATCCAGCAGCATCAAGAGACAAGAAGTTTGGGGAACCCCATGATTTCACTGACTGCTTCCTTGACCAGATGGATAAGGTGCTGGCCTGCTACCCTAAACCCTATCCACACCACCCATTAGCAGATGCCTGACATAAGACAGCATTCATCTATATCCACAGGAACAGCAGGACCCGGAAAGTCATTTCCAGGAGGAAATACTGGTGATGACAACACACAACCTTTTTTTCAGTGGCATGGAGACCACCAGCACCACCCTGCGCTATGAGCTCCTCATTCTGCTTAAGTACCCAGAGGTGGTAGGTCTGTGAGCAGTAGATACCCAATATGAGAAGCTGGGTTTTAGGGGATGGCTCTGGGTTTGAGTAGCATGTCTCACAGACTCCTGTCCAGCCAAAGTGCAGGCAGAGCTGGACGCTGTGGTAGGTTGGACCCGAGCCCCCTGCCTGGAGGACCGGGTGCGTCTGCCCTATACCAATGCAGTGCTACACGAGAGTCAGGGCTTCATCAGTGTGCTGCCGCTGGGGCTGCCTCGTGCCCTCACCCAGGACACCCACCTCTGGAGCCACTTTCTGCCCAAGGTGAGCACAGAGCCTGGGGATTCTGTACAGCCTAAGCAGGGTAAGCACCTGTCCTAGATTACTGTGGGAGTGCCTATTTTCAGAGGGCAGTGCTGAACCACACACAAAAAAGCAGAAGGGCTGGGGATATAGCTCAGTGGGTAGAGTGCCTGCCTGTCAAGCACAAGGCCCTGCGTAAAATCCCAAAAAAAAAAAAAAAAAAAAAAAAAAAAAGCAGGAGAAAAAGACATGCTTTCCCACAGACTTGTTTTCATAGAGCTGGTGCTGCACTGGTAGTCCCAACTAATCTGGAGGCTGAGGTGGGATCTGAGGCCAGCCTTGGCAATACAGGGAGACCCCATGTCAAAAAGAAAAATTTGGGGAACTAGGAATGTACACAGCTGTGGTAGAGTACTTGCCCAGCATACATAAGGCCTGAGGTTCTATCCCCAGCAGGAGCAGGGTGTAAAAGGGTCTTGGATAAGGCAAAGACAGTGGCTAATTCTACTGGTAACCTGCAGTGTGTACCTACCTTGGTAATTCCCTTGCTTGTTTCTGCGCATCGGGACCCCACACAATTCAAGGACCCTGACTGTTTCCTGGATGAAAAGGACGAGTTCCAGAGCAATGAGGCCTTCATGCCCTTTGCCCCAGGTCTGGGTGGGCATGGGCCAGGAGAGGACCAGCTTTGATTGGTGCTAGAGGGCATGTGATGCTCACCATGCACCCATGTCCCTAGAAAGCGCATGTGCCTGGGCGCAGGCCTTGCTCGCTCAGAGATCTTCCTCTTCCTTACAGCCATCCTGCAGAAGTTACACCTGCTCCCTGTGGAGAGCCCCAGCAACATCAACCTCACCCCACAGTGCACTGGCCTGGGCAATGTCCCCCCAGACTTCCAGCTCCACCTGATGGCACACTGAAGGCAGGTTCTATCACCCTGGCCTCACTGGCCCTCACATTTCTTTCCCCACCTTGGTCAATAAAGACCCCAAATTGCAGAAGGACAAAGTCTCATTATGAGGGGAGTCAGACGTTTGCAGCTCTGAGGTAAATTATTTATTTATTTCTTGGCTGACCCATGCTCCTCCTGGCACCTTATCCTGCCCAAGCAGCGGCAGCCCAGTCCAAAAGGTGCCATGGCCAAAGAGATTGGGGAGTCATTTCACATTCCAAGCTGGAGGAATGGGGGACTTGGGGATTACCCCCCAAACCTTTTCCAGCAAGAGGCCATGACTCACCTCAACCCCAAATCCTGCCTCCTCCCAGCTCTCCATACCCAGCGGGGTAATGATCACAGGGCAAGACACAGGTCCCCAGCTTCAGTAATAGCCCCCAAAGCTGGCCACTGCCCAGGTCACAACCCCAGCTCCCCTCACAGAACAGCAGAGATCACTCCTCCTCCTTGGTCCTCAGCGATGCACACAGCCCTCCATGCCCGGCAGGACAGAGGCAAGCCAGAAGCAGCAGCAGTGGCAGAGAAGGAGCAGGCACTAAGACTGTGGGCTGCCGCGGGGCCCAGGCTCTCCTGAAGTCGGGCGAGCTGTCCTCCATGCAGCTCAAGGGCTGGCCACTAGGTGGGCGTAGTTGACTGTGACACAGGTACTTGGACACCTTTCTGTCCAGATGCTGAAGGTGACAGGGGGACAAGAGAACGTGAGGCATCAGGGAAGGGTCAAAGAGGTGGACGGAAACCCTGGAAGATGGGGAGAGGATCAGAAAGAAATGAGGCATGTGTTGGGTTACTAGGAAAGGGAGCTAAGGAGGGATGAGGAAGAATGAGTGGTGGGACTCAAATTTAAGAGACTGAGGAGGGACACGGGGGGGGGGGGGGGGTAGCTTAGTGACCAGGCATGGGTTCCACCCCATGCATCACTACCATCAACAAAAAAAAAACTCTAATGAGGCCTATGGGTGGCTTGAGGCCAGCAGGGTGTAGGGAACAGGAAAGACATGAGGGAAGAGGAAGCAGATACCTAGCTGATACTTGTCTTTGGCTGCTGCCCGCTCCTTGGCATCAAAATACCAGACAGTGATGGCGTACCTGGAGACCAGGGCAGTTGAGATCAGTTTTCTTCGATTCTAGTCACCACATCCAGGGAACACCCTTTTGAGCCACTTGCTTCTATTCCCACCTAGGACCTCTCTCAGCATTTCATCACTCCAAAGTCACTTTGAGGGGTTGAGAAGGCTAGCACAAAGGGAGTACAGCTGGAATATTAGGCACATCCCCCAAAGTAAGGGTCATACCTGGTGGCATAGGCTGGTTTCACCTCATGAGGGTTCCGTCGATCAGACCAGAAAATGAGCAACCGGTCAAAGAGAGGCTCAATGTTGGCTACCACAGGCCTGCCCTCGGGAAATATCTGCAGCAGGCCACCATGCACCTGGGGGAGGAAGGATGAGGCTGGCTGGTTCAACCTGAAGCCTCTGCCTTGCACTGCACCCGGGTGCCCACAAGGGGGCGTTGTGCCAGCACATATCACTCCCCCCACTAGGCTCTTAGAATGAGTGACAGCCCAGAGTCCACATCTCCATGGAGATGGGCAGGAAGCTACTAAAGACAGGAAAAGGGGGTGAGGGCTCTTTACAAGGTTGGGTGGGGCTGGGCAGACAGCACCATTCCCGGAAAGGGGGGGGGGGAGTTCTCACCACACAGTTAGCTAGGGAAGGAGGTGCTATTCCCAGGAAGAGCCCACGGGCTGTACCACCCCTGGTCAGGGCTAAGAGGAACAGAAGGCTACAATCTGAGCTGGGAGTGGAGTGGAGTGGAAAGCACACTGCCCCACCCCCACACCCTACCTTAACATCCCAGTTCTGGTTCAGGTAATAGATACAGGTGATGCAGCGCCCATCGCCGTGGGGATTGTCAACGTGCCTCACGTACCCCAGCCCGTTGCCTGGATAACACGCCACCATGGCCTGGCAGAGATGGAGGGAGGAGGTTTACTAAGACTAGACAGGGACATCTTGAGAAGCAGCCATTACTCCCTGCTCATGCCATTCCTGTTCTTTATCTTTCCCTGGATTTCTTGAGTGTCCTAGTCTCCAAGGACTTTCTTCTATTTCCACCAAGACTCCATTCCCAAGTTCATCAGAAACCTCAGTTCCTGGGCCTTAATAGCCCACTCCCCCGCCACACCCCCCACAGGATATAGCCCCCAGATGGAGTTCAATGAGTAACTATGGTATGATTTCTTAAAGATACTCTAACCCTACCTCAGACATTTCAATATAGCAAAAAATCAATTTAATCATTTTCAGGTGTGCCCAAACACGGCCCCACAGCCCTAGGCCACCCAAGAAGCTTTGAGACACAGAGGCCCAGGTCCCCCTTACTTCAGAAGTTTTGATGGGTTTGGTCTAAGATGGGTTTGGTCTAAGATGGGGCCTGCAATTTTAAAAGTTCCTGGGGTAATTCTAACGTACAGCCACACTGAGAACCACCACCCTTGACTACAAAGAATTTGGCTAAGGGATCTCTTCCATACATCTGAACAGGAACTAAAACCTTCAATCTGAAGGAAAGTGAGATCTAATTCCATCTCCAAACTTGCTAGGTAACCTTGGAGAGTCCCACCATCTGAATGGGCCTCAACTACCTCAACTGTAAAATGGAGCTAATCAACACCTTCTGTTTCCAGCAGCTAGCACTAATCCCTCTGAAAACATAACTTTGGAAGTTCCAGACAACCACAGAGCTCATCGTCAGTACTTGTCCTGGGTCTGGACTACTGCGGGCCAGGTCTAGCTACAGAGCTCTTGCTTCCTCTGCCTGATGGCTACCACTCCCCTTGCCCAGGCTTCACTATGCTGTAGCCAGTACCCTGGGATCTTTGTCACCAGGGAGCAAACAAGTGAGTGTGATGCAAAGGAAAGGGCCCTGCCACTTCTGTAGACCCAATTCCCACATTCAAGTCTCAGTGCTGCCACATGGGCTGGGACTTCAGGAAGGTGACTTAGCTTCTCTGCCTAAGGTTACACAGCCTGGGAATGAGGCTGATTTCACAGGTTGCTGTGGGAATTGAATAAGGTAACAAATGTCTAGGAAGACACTCAGACTGTGCCTGCGACATGATGGAAGAACTAAAGAGTACTTTAGTTCTTAAAAAAAAAAAAAAAGAAAGAAAAAGGTCCCTGCCCCACTCTCTACCCAAACCCTAGGAGAGCAGGAGGAGGTTTTAAGCAAATGGGAGGACTAGCTACTGTAAGACCCTTCTGCTTCTTCCAGGTCATCACCATCTATCACCATCTGTCTTGACCCTACCACCCAGGGACAATTCTGCTGGCCAGGGCACTCCACCAATGAATGCTCAGCTGCACCTACAGACCTCACCTGGAAGGACAACCCTGAGATAAATATTCACAATCAAACAGATCAGTGTCTGCTGCCAAACAGGTTTGCCAAGCACTCCATAACAGGTCAGGTTGACTCAATTCCTCTTCCTCCTCCCAGGACCCCAAATATTCCCAGGGCTCACGTGGAATGTGTGTACACTAAACTCTCTGTATCAAACATGTGCACCTGATCCACCACAAATGCTGCCTGGGAAGGAGGCCAGGAGGGCTATCACAACCTAAGGTTCCCAGCAGTGGACAGCCAACCTTCTCTCGGGCAGCACCAGGGTACAACAGTGAGAGAAGGCCCCCAGGAAAACCCTGGACCCTACACCCACAAAAAGGATCCTCTTTGTGCTGCTTACTCCCAGCAAATCCTCTTTGTGCTGCTTACACTATGAGCAACCACTCACTGGCAGGAAAGGCCATGGCCATGGCCCTGGTGGCTTGGAATCAGTGAGTCACTGATTAGAGATGGACAAGACCTGCCCTGTTGGGTATCCATTGGAGGTCATGCTGGCTCTGGCTCTGGATGGATGGGGGAGACAGAGCCATACCCTCTTCCCCACAAAGCAGTCAAAGACCCTTTTCCCCAGCTCTCCACTTCACTCTGTGAAAGACAAATTCCCAATTATGACCTCCACAGTCACCAACCTTGCGTCATCACCATTCTCTGCCCCAAGTCTCAAGAGATCTATCTCATCCCCATCAAGGCCTGTATACCTGTCTGGAACACTTTTCCTCTGGTGGTCCTGGTTTTTCAAGACCCGGGTTATGAGTCACCTTAAGTACTCCAGCTGACTGTCCACTCCACTCCTCTCAACATGAAGTCAGCACAGCTCCTGTGTACCTAGTACAGATCTGAAAAGCAGCTCCATTGGGCCCCTGGGGCCAGGGTGCCTCCAGAGTGCCTAGTGCTTGTTCTGCTGACTGAGAACACTCCTTTGAATCCTGCCCTCAAGAGGGAAAGCCTCGCCCAAGGACAACGGATGAGGGGCAAGGAAACTTACCCTCCACCTTTCCCATCGTAGGGTGGGCAGGTGAGATCAGAGATAGGACACTAAAGAGTTAAAGGCTACTGATGACAACAGCCCTACAACCACTGGACAGAAGACACAGACTCACACAAAGTCCAAAGCAACGGACCCAGCCAATGTCAGCTGGTCCCACCTCCAAGCTGCTCTTTAATAGGCAAATAGAAGTCAGCTAGACCTTCCTTGGGGTCCCCGTGGGTAGCCCTTGATGCCAGCAGGAGTCAACTCTCTCCCAGCTGCAGGTCAACCATGCAGCAGGACAAGGGAGAGGAGGCAAGGTAGGAGGACAACGGAACTCTACCCAGGAATGACTGAGGAACAGGTCGCTGCTGGTTGTAGCCACTCTGGTGATCTATGTTCCCACTGCCTCTACCCACCTGAGGACCCCACAGTCTCACTCCAGAGCCCAGGGAAAGGAGCCCCAACATAGCCCTTTGGAGGCACTGGACTGGATCCTCCCCTTCCTTTCCCACCAGCATGGCCTATTCTTACCTCCCCAGGAATAAGGGTCACCTAAAGCCTTAAAAAGTCCAACAACTTCCTCTTCCTTAATCCGAGCCCAGGTCCCATCCCCAAACACATCCAGATGGGTTCCAGAGGCAAAAAGAAAACAACCTGTTCCCTCAACCCTCCTAAACTGCCACCAACTACCTGGGGACTAGCCTGATTTTCCTATTCTGTAGATGAGTGAACAGAGGCTTGGGGCAGTGTCCAACCCTAGGCCATTCAGCCCTCCTAGTCACCCCTGACTTCCCTCCTGCAAGAAGGACTGACACCAGAGTGAAGCTGCCGAGACAGGAGGCCTCACTGATCTGGCCTGCACAGGAGCCAAGCCCAGGGAGGGGCCGGTCTGGCTCTCCAGCTATCAAGTAACGGGAGGGAGAGGGAAGTAGGACAAGTTCCAGCTGGGGTGGGGAGGAAATAAGCCTGAGCCCCGGGGGAGCCCTGGACCCTGAGCCAGCTCTAGCCTGAGAGGAAAGCCACAGAGGCAGAACCCCAGAAGGGACGTGAGAGGAGAGAGGGGACACAAGGAGCACAGCCTCCCGCTCACAGGACAGAGCACAATCAGTGCCATCAGCCAGGATTTGCCAGTGCTGAGCAGAGAGCACTCCCTATAGGCCTTGTCCAAACAACACCAAGCCTTGAACTCAAGGCCAGGGTCCTCATGCCCTTCCATGGAGAGAATGATCACGTCAGCAGGCCAGAAAGGCCCTATGGACAATTGTGCAGGGCTCCTGACCCCTGGTTCTTGAATGGGCAGCTAGAGGCTCATGAGGACCTGACAACTGCCCACAAATTCCAACCAAATGCGCACTTTTCTTAAGGGAGGATCTGTGGCTCTTGGCAGATTCTCAAAAAGGCTCAGACTCCAAAAAGAGATCTAGAACTACTATTCTGCAGCAGGAAAAGGGACCAAGAAGAGACACACAAGACAGAGGGTCAAGGGAAGAGACCAGAGATAGACAAGTATGAAGAGACACACAAGACAGAGAGATGGAGGACAGAAACTAGGACAGGGAGGGTGGGAAAGATGGTAACAGGAGCTACACCTGGGCCAGCATGCAGTCACCCAATGATGCAGTAGGCTCCCAGGGTGTAACATAGCCCAGGGCATGCTCTCAGCATGGCAGGCAGTAGCCCCCCTCCTCAGCAGGGGTTCAGCTTATCACTGCCATCACCACCCTCCAGCTCTGCCTTCAGGAATTTCTACCTGGGAGACATGATGGACAAGAGGGGTCAGCAAAGGGACAGATGAGCGGACAGGGCAATAGGGAAGAATGAGGACAGAAACAGCTAGAGGCAGAAACGTGGGGCTGTCTATGCTATTTTCAGTCTGAGGCCCCCCGTCAGATACTAAGGGCCAGGAACCCCACCAGGGCCCAAGCACAGGTATGAGGTCATGAGTGTCGGCAGCTCTCACTGGGTTCTCCAAGAGGATTCCTGGAACATCGAGAACCACTGTGGCTCAAGGTCAGACCTCTGGTTTGTAAGTGCACAAGTCAAGCCCCACTGGGAAGACAGATCCCATCCCCTGGAGTCCTCCCCAGAGGTGAGTATGTCCCTACTGCTATAGCTGCCTAAACCCTCCTGGGACCCCAGAAGCCTGTCTCCAAACCCACTCACTGCCACAGCACTAGGCATTCAACAAACAAAAGTGGTAACAAGCTCCTCCACAGAAGGCTCCCAACTACCCTTACCTTGGTGCGCCCATTGATGACGTAGCTGCCCAGCCGCCCAGCACAGTGGCGGATTACAGCATCCACATGGGACATGAGGGCACCGATGCTCCGACAGCCTGGCTCATGGCCTTCCACCCAGGCAATCTGGTCCCCACGAATGCTGCGCGGTGGGATTGCCCGCTGGCTCACTAGCTGCCCATCACGCAGGCGCCCACCCCACTTCAGGGCCTCCACCTCAGCCAGCACACGGCCACCCAGTGTTGGCCCCAAGAAATTGTCCTTGACGCAGATGCCATAGTACCGCATGCAAGGCACAATGTAGTCCAGGGCCAGGCGTTCAGGTGTGGAGGGCAGGGCTTCTTCCCTCATCCTAGCACTTGCCTCACCGCTGCCACTGCCGCTGCCACTGCCACTGCCACAGCCCCTGACATCCTCCTCCTTTGCCTCCTGGTTCTCTTGCCTGGCCCAGGGCCGCTTGCCTGGTGAAGGGGCATCCCCACCATCCTCTGCCCATTTCCGTTTTGGGGCCTCAGGTCGGGCTCCCTGGGCTGCCAGTCGCTGGCACTCCTTGGTGACCAGCGCCGCAGCACCTTCACTCTGTAGCGGCCACAGCTCACCACCATCATGTCCACCAAAGCCCTCCTGCAGAGGACTGGCAGTGGTGGAGGTGGCTGTGGCTCTGGGGGTCCCACTCCCTGCCGAGGCCTCAACAGGCGCTCCTGGACGGTGGTAAGAAGGTAGCAGAGGACAGGGCAGGTAACTCTCTACCCCCATCCTGACCCGGCTGGGCTCCAAGGGCTCTGACACAGATGCCGGCAACTGAGGGAGAGCCTGACTCAGGGGCTGCGGCTGGCACGGGCTGTCCATGGCAGCAATGTCTTCATCCCCGGGGCATGGAGGGCACGGCCCGGGCCCATGGTGCCACCCTCCTCCGCCTCCTCCTCCTCCACTTGATGCAGATGGGGGCCCCTGGGCCTGGTGTGGGGCAGGGTGAGGCAGGGCAAGCAGCAGAGACTCCTCTTGTGCCCTGGAGGTGTTCGCTGGTTCCCAAGTCCTCTGTTGTCCCTAGAGGCTTGGGAAGGGACACGTCAGGGTGGCTGGAGAAAGAGGGAGAGAAAAAGGGAGATGAGAGAAGTTAGAGGCAGATAGGCTGGAAAAGGGATGGAAATGACAAGAGCACGAATGAAGATGCCAATAGACATGGCTATGCAGAAACCCCCCAATCTGAGGTCAAGTTAGGGAAAAGAATAGTGAGAGGTAAGAATCAGCGTAGATGACCCAAAGAGGACGGCGGCTGGGAGGGGTGAGGGAGGATGAGCATCCACAATTAGAGAAGAGGGAGGGGACCCAGGATAGAATAGGAATGGTGGAGGGGGGAGTAGGAGGGATCTGCCTGGAAGCTCTGGAGAGACACAAAGTGTGGGGGTCTACAGAAACAGAGTAGGGGATCTAGATTAACTCAAGAGATAAGGGGATCAACAGGCAAAGAAAAGGGGGGTGGGGATCCAGAGGCATAAAAACAGACCGGAGGGAAGCTGGGAAGGGATGGCCTGAGACGAACAGACAGAACAAGGTGGTGGGGTCGACCTGCGCCCAAGAGGAAGCCTGGTGGGGGCGGACACACACCCAAACGGAAGGGAGGTCCTGAGACAGACCGAAGAGAGCCTCGAGGAGGGTCCACAGCGACAGAGGCAAAGACGGGGAAGAATTTACACACTCGGGAACAGGACGAGGGAAGAGTCCTGCTCCCAACTCCCTTGGGTGCAGGCCCTGAGGGGCGCAGAGGGTGACGGAAGCAGGGCCCGGCAGTCACTCGGACCCCGTACCCCTCCCCTCCGCCCCACCCCCCGGGACGCGTTCCCCGCCGCTCCCCCCAACAACGGCCGGTACCCAACGTGCCCGGCGCGCGTTTCCTCCCCCACCCACCCTCCGCTCTCCCTCCCCCTCCCGGGGTCGCCACGGCCCGCCACCGCGTGTCCGGAGCGCGCCCCCACACCGAACCCGCCCCGCGCCGACGCCCCGACTCCGGCTCCTTCTCCCTCCCTCTCCCTTCCTCTCCCGAGACCTCCTCACCGAGCTTTTTCCTCCGACCCCGGCGCCGCCGTTTGTGCCAGCCGCCCTGCGCTGCACAGCACGCCATACCCCGCCCCCACCACCCGCGACGCCCCGCCCCCGTCTCGCCCGCTGGGCACGTGACCGCGCCCGGGCGATGGAGACGGTGCGTGCGCAGACGCAAGCTCCGCTGGGCAGGACGAAAAAATCCAGAACACCCCTCTCGAGAAAGTAAAAGTGGGCCGGTCGCCTACGCTAGGCTCATTTACATTCTCCGCCTCGCCCCTTTCGCGCTGGAGCAGTAACGCAGTCAGCTGGCTGGATCGGGGAGGGGGCATTTCTATGCAAGTTAAACCGGCATCGCGGGCGGGGCATGCAAATGAGATTATTTACATGGAAGGGCCCACCCCTCCAAGCTGAGAATACTGCGGGGAGAGCAGCAGCTGGGTTGGGGAGCGGCATGCACATAACTCATTTACATAGGTAGATCCCTCCTTCTCACAGCTTAAGAACGGGGATACTGAGAAAAGGCTGCGTGGCTAGTTGGAAAATGCACGTAAATTCGCACGTCAGTAATTCACATAAGTGCTTTTTATATCGGGGAAGAAAAATGAGAGACTAGAACAGATGTGCAAATTTATCGAATTTACATGACCCGCTCCGCCCTGCTCACTCTGGACAATTGTGAAAGTCAGAATAAAGAAATCTGGGAAAGCTACGCAGAGTAAGACATTGGTACAATCAAACCAGTGTCTTTTAGAATATTTGGGCCACACCTCCTGGGAGGAGTAATCAGATAAGGTCATTTGAATGCTCCACCCCCTCCACCAACGCCCAGCGGAGCAACTGGGGAGCCAGACTCTGGCATCCGGTGGTCTGATAAAGCTAAGTTGGGAGAGCAGCTGGCACTGTCCTCAGAGGGCTACACCTTTCTTTGGCAGGTTACAAGACGGTGTCAGAGGTTCACCTGCACACAGAGGGGGATACACACCCATACACACCCGTATTAAGTATGCACGAGTCAGGGTTGCACAAAGGTCCACGGTCCACAGATACATACACACACACACGCACACACACACACACACACACACACACACACACACGGTGTATAATCGAAACTAAATTCACTCCACAATACACACTTCATATGCACAGGTGCACAGCAGTAAGTCGCTGCCTCTAACGTTTAGGCCTTGGGCATGCATATATAAAATGAGGTACACACCCAGGGTGCAGTCATAGGCCCCAATTCCCATACCTTGGCCTTGGTGTCTCATCCACCAACTTCACCAATACAATCAACAAGGATACACAATACTCACATGCAACAGTGTCACACATTCCTATGGATGTTGTCCCCCACACAGGTACAAGACTCATTCATATATATCACAAATACACATTAGTGTCACACATGTGAGGCTCAAGCATTCATTATCACAAAGTGTGCAATGACAAACTCCCTCCACAATAAACACCTGAGCCATAGTGCACCCTTAGTGTATCCCCACACCATGTCCAACCCACAGACATGGCCCCAGACATCACGACCCACAGTTCTTCCAACAGGGACCTCTTCCCAGCATCCCAAAATGACAGAGGCCAAGACACAGGTGTAAACAATGCTTTATGGGGATAGGTTGGGGATGGGGCAGGCCTCCAGGTAATAAATAACACGTACTCGCAACAGCAGGGCCAGGCAGGAAGTTGGGGCCAAAGGGCCCTGGTCTCAGGCTTTGGGAGCTCTTGGGGTGTGGTTAGGGGCTGGGGGGGTGGGGGGCAGAGGTTAGCCAAGACAGAGGAAGCAGCAGCAGGTATGGGTTCCCCCTTCCCCCGTGGCTCAGTCTTGCCCCAAAGCCAGGCCCCACCAGGCCAGGGAAGGAGGAGAGGTGGCAGGGCAGCTTCTCCAGGGCTGGGGCAGATTGGGGCACGGCCTCCTGGGGCCTGGGTCTGGGCCCCAGCCGGAAGGGCAGGGCTGGTCCTGGAGAACAGGTGAGCTGCAAGAGAAGGGTGCAATGACCTAGAGAGTTCCTGGTCCTGCCTAGCTTGTGCCTCTGTCTCATTTCTGGATCTCTTCCTGACTCCCACCTGTATCTGTTTGCCCATACCACGTTTTTTCCCCCCAGGGTGTCTGCACTGTCTGTTTCTCCTCTGCAGATCATTTTGGATTCTCTCTCTCTCTCTGAGGGCACCTTAACCTCCTTGTTTGTTTGCCTCAGAGAGCTGTCTGAGCCTGTAAAGGGACATTTCAGTGTCTAAATATCATGTCCCCATTTCTGTCTGTGTCCCCTATGTCCCTGATCACCCTGGCTTTAGGCTTCATTCTAGTGTTTTCAAAACTGGAGAGACACATTAGATTAGTGGGTTTTTCTTTGGCTGCTTATTACATTACCTGGCAGCTTCTAGAAATTCTGAAATTACTTCAGAATCTCTGGGGTAAGGCCTGGGAATCGGTATCCTTTAAAGCTGTCCAGGTGATTCCAATATCAGCACTGCATGTAAGGGGGAATTAGTTTGGTACGCCTTTACTATTTTTTATTCAATAGAATAAAATAGAAAACACAGGAGTACATCATATGAAATAAGAATATTGGTCAACAGGGACAGAAAGAAGATTATGGTTGCCAGGGGCAGAGGAATGGGGAATGACTGCTTAACGGGCGTGCAGTTTCCTCTCAGGATAATGAAAATATTTTGCAACTAGACAGAAGAGGTGATTGCTCAACCTCATGAATGTACTGAACACCAATGAACCGTATACTTTGAAATGGCTAAATTTAGGTTATGTGGCTTTAACATCAATAAAAAAATACTGATAGTAGGCAAACATGAGTTAGAGTTTTTACAAGTGGGTGCGACTGCATTAGATTAACATATAAGATTGCTGTCAACAATGTTAAACATATTGCTTATTACATTTGATCCACTGAGGACAAATCCTGAAAGAAACTACACTAAGCCCCAAGGTGAAGAATACATGCCCATTCACTTCTGTGCAGCCCAGAGTCCTTAAGATGGATAAGAAGAAAAAAAAAGAAACGGCCCTATGATAATTTTTTTAGCATAGTTTGTTTGTTTGTTTTGAGATAAGGTCTTACTATATTACCCAGGCTGCTCTCAAACTCCTGGACTCAGTTTACAGATGAGGAAACTGAGGCACCAGAACAGCAGGTAAAGGACTGGAAGGATAAGATAGTACCATCCAAGGAACACATCCTTGCCTCACCTCTGCCTCTCTCCCTCCACCTGCCCACACTCAAATTCCATATTCATTCCATCAGTAAATCATGCTGGTTCTACCTTCAAAGTGGGTCCAAAGGGCTACAAATGTGGCTTAGTGCCAAAGCACTTGCCTAGCATAAGTGAGGCCCTGAGGACCATCCCCAGCACCACAAAAATTAAAAAAAAAAAAAAAAAAAAAAAAAAAACAGATCCAAGGTCTAACAACATTTCCCCAAGCTGCCCTGGAGATGGAAGGGGACTGGGCATGAAGTACAGAGGGAAGAATTGGCAAGACACACACATACCCACAGAGATGGGGATAGGACCAAACCCTGCAGGGCACTGCAGGCCTGTCAAGGAGTTTGGATCAAGCACAGAAAAATAAACAAGCTTCCTGAGAGGGGAGGTGGTAACCAGGGCAAAGAGGGAAGGAGTGGTGTTCCAGGCAAAGGGCACAGCACGAAAAAAGAGACAGAGAAACAAAATGAACTCCAGTGTGGCTGGAGCAGCCGAAGGAGTGGGGAGAGGAATACCGCGAGGCTGGGGAGGCGGGCAGGAGCCGTTCCTGCACAGGGTCAGATGCAAGGACTCTGGGAGCTATGGATGGTTTTAAACAGGGAGGGACAGGAGCAAAGTGTGTTTCAGAAAGACCCTGTGGCTGCATCAAGAGGGGACAAGCCAGGCATTGTGGTATATGCCTGTAATCTCACTGACTGTAATCCCAGTGATTCAGGTGGCTGAAGCAAGAGGATCACAAATTTAAGTCCAGCCTGGGCACTCAACAAGACTTTGTCTCAAAATAAAATAAAAAGGGTTGGGGATATAGTTCAGTTCAGCACTTGCCTAGCATGCACGAGGTGCTAAACTCAATCTCCAGTAACAAAAGAAAGAGAGAAAGAGAAAGAGAAAAGGAGGTGCAGTGGGGACAAGACTGGAGACAGAGAGACCAGCAACAACCTGGCCACCATGCACTCTCTCCTCAGCTTAGCAGCAGCCACCTCAGTGGTGTCTGTGCCCCCCATGGTCTCTTCCCTACATGCAGCCAGGGTGACCCTGTGAATCTATGAATCAGCTTCAGTCCCTGCTCTGCTCAGAAGCTTCCTACGGTTCCCATCCCACCCTCGGTATAAGCTAGAACCCTCCCCAGGGCACAGGCACCAACTGATCAGCTTCCCCCATGTCCACCCTCATCCCCTGCTGTACCCACAACACACACACACACTCTCCATTCCAGCCACACTGGCCTCCTCAGTCTTCCTCACCCATGCCAGGGCTTCTGCATTCGCTGTTCTCTCTGCTGAGAACACTCCTGCCTCAGATGCCCACAGAACTCTCCCTCTATCCTTCAGATTTTGGCTCAAATGTCACCTTTTTTTAAATATTATTTTTAGTTGTAGATGGACACAATGCCTTTTATTTATTTTTATGTGGTGCTGAGGATCAAACCCAGTGCCCCACACATGCCAGGCAAGTGCTCTACCACTGAGCTACAACCCTAGCCCCAAATGTCACCTTCTTGGTAAGGTGTCCCTCATTGTTGTTTAAAAGTGCATCCACTCTGCCCACAAGCCCCAACTCACTGTTTCTCCATAGCTCTTATGGTCCTATTATATAATTTACTTAATGTTATGGTTTGGATGTGAGGTGTCCCCCAAAAGCTCATGTGTGAGATAATCCGAGGTTTAGAGGAGAAATGTTGGGTTGAGAGTCTTAACCCAATCAGTGAATTAATCTCCTGATGGGATTAAATGAGTGGTAATTGAAAGCGCTTAGATTGTGGCTAGAGGAGGTGGGTCATTAGGGGCATGGCTTTGGGGGATATATCTGTATCTGGCAAGTGGAGATTCTCTCTCTGCTGCCTGCCTGATCATCAATGAGCTGCTTCCCTCCACCACACTCTTCCACCAAGATGTTCAGCCTCACCTTAAACCCCAAAGAATGGAGCCGGCTGTCTATGGATTGAGACCTCTGAACCATGAGCCATCAAATAAACTTCCTCTACTACAGTTGTTCTAGTCAGGACTTTTAGTCACACAAGTGAAAAAGCTGACTAAAACATTTATGTATCTTGTTTCGTGTCCTGTCTCCTCTCAAGAGAATATAGGCTTCCTGAGGCCAGGGATTTTTGTCTGTTTTTACCACTGCTCTCTCTCCAGAGCCCTAATAGGACCTGACCTGAAGTATGTGCTCAATACGTAGGTGAGAACAATGAACGGGAGGGTCAGGTCCAGGGTTGAGGGCTGGGGTTGGAGAAGACAGGTGGGTTTCTTGTAGCTTAGAAGATGCCTCCTTCAGCTCATGTTCTTTTGCATCTTTCTCTGTTCCTCTTGTAACATTTTCCGTGTCTCTATGTTTGCTGTTTTGCTCCATCTTCCCAGGAGACCACCCTTGCCTTCCCAAGCCCCAGTGTCGCACCTGGCTCTGCACGTCTCAGCAGCCACAGGGCTGAGGGGCCACGGCCTGGGCACTCCGAGGCTGCCGCAGCTGGCGGAGGGAAGCGTCACCATACTGAATGCCTGAGCCCATCCTCTCAGGGTCTAGCTCACCTGTGGACAGGGGGAGAAGTCAGGACTGGGTCCCTGGGGGCCTTTGAGCCCTGTTTCCCACTCCCACTTGGGTCAGTCCAAGCTGCACCTGAGTCGATCTTGTTGAGGATGGTGCGGGCACACTTCAGGAAGGCCTCCTCCACGTTCTCGCCTGTGAGAGCGCTGGTCTCCAGGAACATTAGCTCTGAGGGGCAGAGCCTCTGTCAGTCCCCATCCTCCATTCAGCCACTGGCTGCCTCTCAGTGCGTTCTTCAAACATCCCACCCACCCTTGCCCTCAACTCAGGCCTCTGCACATGCTATTCCCCTGCTGTGAACGTTGTCTCCTCCCCATGCACACCCCTAGCTCCTCTTTCCAGGCTCAGCTCAGGAAGCTCCTACTAGAAACCTCCCTGACCTCCCCATCTGGGTCAGGTGCCTCTCTCGGGCTCCTATGAGCTCTTGTGCCTCCTCCACCCTGGCTCTGACCTCTCTGGAATGTCACTGTCTGCAAATGGGTTTGTCCCCCAACCATCTTACACTGTACTGTGAGCACCATGAAGGCCAGACCTGGTGCTGTATCCTCAGCACCATGCAACCCAGCCTGGGCCCACTAGGAGTCTATCCATCACCTACATCACATGCACAAGGCCTCACAGTAGGGAAGAAAGAGCTGGGATGCAAACAGTATCTATCTCTGGTGGCAAAACCTCTTCTTACCCTGGAGGTCCCAAAGTAGGGGAACATGGGTAGATCCCAAGCCAGCAGATGTGGTTGATCTGGCCAGCAAAATGAGTTTATACTTGCAGATCTTTTTTTTTATTATTATTATATTATTTTTAGTATTGGGGATTGAACCCAGAGGCACCTTAGCACTGAGTTACATCCCCACCCCTTTACAATTTCTATTTAGAATTTTTTTTTTTTTTTTGGAACCAGGGATTGAACTCAGGGACACTTGGCCACTGAGCCTCATCCCCAGCCCTATGTACTTGATTGTACTTGATTTAGAGACAGGGTCTCACTGAGTTGCTTAGGGCCTCGCTAAGTTGCTGAGGCTGGCTTTGAACTCTCGATCCTCCTGCCTCAGCCTCCCGAGTCGCTGGGATTACAGGCATGCGTCACCACGCCCGGCTACAGTTTCTATTTAGAGACAGCATCTCACTAAGTTTCTGAGGCTGGCCTTGAACTTGTGATCCTCCTGCCTTAGCCCCTGCCCCCCAAGGTGCTGGGATTACAGGCATGTGCCATCTCGCCCAACTGATATGTGCAAATCTTCTGTCAGCCCTCTCCACTCCCTTAGCACCAGGGCCTGTTCCCCTGGGGTTCATCCTGCCCACCTTCCTTATTCAAAATGTGCCTGTCCATAGGTCAGCTAAAGTTTACAATCTCTACCTAATTTTTATTCTATTTATTTATTTATTTAGTGTTATTGGCAATTAAATTCTACCACTGAGCACCTGTCCTTTTTAGTGAGACTGGGTCTCACTAAATTGCCCAGGCTGGCCTCAAACTTGTGACCCTCCTGCCTCAGCCTCCCAAGTCACTGGTGCAACCTCTACCTTAAACCAATATTCTGAGCTGCCTCCCAGGTGGTGGAAACTTCCCAGCAGCCAACCTTCATCTAATGTCCACTCTGTGCCACAGGATACTGAGGACTTTCCATGGGTGGGTGGCCTCCTTAACCGGCACAATGTGAGACAGAAACATTTTGATCCCCACTCTACAGCTGAGGACACTGAGGACCAGAGTGATCACACAGCTTAACACTCACATTTGAACCCAGACCTTTGACCCTCCACCTTTAGGGCACAGTCATTGATAGCCAGGAGGCACACAGGCCACAGTGAACAGTCCCATACCTCATCCCCTACCCAGCCCACAGCAGAGCCCTCACCATTCTCCTGGGCAAAGCGGGAAGCCTCCAGGAAAGTGACCTCGCGCTCAGGGTCCAGGTCCTTCTTGTTGCCACAGAGGATGACCACAATGTTGGGGCTGGCCAGTGTGCGGGCATCAGTCAGCCAGGCAGCCAGTGAATTGTATGTCTCCCGGCTATGGAGAAAGGACAGAGAAGGAAGGTGGCACAGGAGAGAGGCCACCCATGCCCACCCCAACCACACCACTCATGCTGAGTATCCCCACACCCACCTTGTGATGTCATACACCAGCAGGGCTCCAGCTGCCCCTCGGTAATAACTCCGTGTCACCGACCTGTGGGGCCAGGGGGACCCAGTCATCCCCAAGGCTGGGGTCTGCCCCAAGACTGCCCCCCTCTGTGGAGAGAGACTGGTGGTTCGGAGGACCCTCACACTGCTGGCCCAGCCCCCAAAACCTAGCTTTGGGCTGGTCAAGATAATTTCTCTACCAGGGAGTCTCTCTCTCTCTTTCTTTCAACTTCTATTTCATTTAACTCTTTGTCTACCTACTTCTGTGAGTCTCTCTCTATGTCTCTGTGTCCCTCTTTCTGTATATGTGCATTGGTCTGTTTCTTTTTCCACAGCTCTTTTATGTGTATATCTGTATAGCTCTTTTTTCTTGGCAGTGCTGGGGATCTAGCTCAGGGCCTCACTAGGCAAGCAGTCTACCACTGAGCTGTACTCCTAGCTGTGTCTTAAACTCTTTTTTCTCCTATCTCTCACTGACTCTGGCTCTCCTACTTTTTTTGCCTTTCCCATTATTCATGCAGTATTTTCCAAGCATCTCCCCTCTACCCAGCCCTAGGAAGTGCTATGCGACATCTGCTTGTCCCTCTTCTGCCGAGTCTGCTAGAAGCCTTCTTCCCAGCATGGCCAACTCCCTGTATTTTCCTGTCTCACCAATCTGGATTCCTCTGGAACTGAGGCCATCATTCCACAAACTTACTGAGCACTTACTGCAAATCCAACCCATGTCACACACCTGTTTCTCCATCACCATCTCTGTCTCTGGGCCCTGCACAGTTCATGCAGTTCATCAACACAGCATCTATGAAGTGCTGCCTAGAGACCACACTCTCCATGGACTGAACTGCTGTTTCTCTCTCCTGTCCTGTCTGTCTTCCAGACTCTCAGAATTTCTATGTCTACCAACTTTTCTGCAGACATTTTCTGAAGGCCTACTATGTGCTGGACCTGACACATTTCCCTCTCCCCTACATGTCCACTTCTCCATTCCCCTGGTTACAATCGTCCATCCTCCTCATCCTTCTCTGTCTGACCCATTTCTCTTTGCATCTCCTTACCTGCTTTTTCCTTCTTTTCATCTTTCATCTTTCTCAGCTCCCCTTTCTCTTTCCTTTTCTGAGTGTATGTCTCTCTTTCATGCTTCTGCTTCTATTTCTGCTTTAGAGTCTCGCAAACTCTACTCCTCAACCTCAAGCCTTCCTTTCTTTTCTTCTCTTCCTTTCTCTTCCCTTCTCCTTTCTTCCTTTTCTTGTGGTGCTGGGGATGGAACCCAGGACTTGTACCGTTGCTCTCTCTCCCTCTGCCTTGCGCTCTCAGTGTCACCTCACTCCTATTATTGTGCCTTGGAGTACACACACCTCTCTCTCCCTCCTCCCTTCCCTCCCTCCTTGGGAGCCCAGCCCACCTACCGAAACCGCTCCTGGCCAGCAGTGTCCCAAATCTGTAGCTTCACAGTCTTCCCACCCACGTTGACTACCCGGGATCCAAACTCCACACCGATCGTGTGGTTGGAGTCCTGTTTGACTGGGAATGGGAAGGAGAGAAGAGGCATGCAGAGGCTCAGAGGATCCCCCACCCTCCAAGGCCTCTTGTCTCTACAAACCCATTCTCATCGCTAGGGTGACTGTGAACCTAGCAAAGAGCACACATCAAGGCAAGGCCCAGAAGCCAGCACTGGAGTTGCATCTATGGCCAGTCATGCCCAACCCATCACTGCCCACCTACCCCACAGCTCAGTGCTCCCAGAACCACTGTCAGAAACTCACACTTATTCTCAATGAACTGATGAAGGAGACATGATTTGCCAGTTCCTGCACTGCCGATCACCAGGAATTTGAAGAGGAAGTCTGAGCAGATGGAGTCAAAATCAAGGATACCCACAGCAAGGGAGAGATAATGGGAAAAGGGGGAAACCGAGAAGAGTTAGAGAGAAAGAAACAGACACAGAAAAAAAGCCACAGATAACAATTGTAACAGATCACCTTTTTTTTCTTTTGAGGTTACTTTTTGTGGGGTGTGGGATGGAACCCAGGGTCTTGTACATGCTAAGCAAGTGCTCTACCACTGACCTACACCCCTAGTCCAAGAAAATTATTATCATTATTTTTGGGGGTACTGGGGATTGAACCCAGGGATGCTTTACCACTGAGTCACATCCCCAGCCCATTTTATTTTTTTTTATTTTGAGACAGTTTCTCAAAAATTTAATCAGGGCCTTACTAAATTGCTGAAGCTGGCCTCAAACTTGCAACCTCCTGCCTCAGTCTCCCACGTTGCCAGGACTACAGGCGTGTGGCACCAGGCCTGGCCCAAGACAATTATTTATAGAGTTTACCATAGGCACAGTTCTAAAGATATTTATATTAACAGCTCACTTAAGATTTGGGAAAACTCTAGGAGGAAGGTATACTAATAATTATCCCCGTTTTCCAGATGTGGTAACTGAGTCCAGAGAAGTTAAATGACTTGCCCAAGATCACACATCTAAGGCAGAACTGAGATTCAAACCCTGGCTGAACATCTCCAGAGTCCAAGATATTTGCTATTATATTGACAATTCCTCTTGAAAATCATCTAATCAAGGGAAATCTAACCTCTGTCCCTGTTTCTGTTTTTTGGCACTGAAAATTAAACCCAAAACCACTTTATCACTGAGTTACATCCCCAGCACCCTCCCTTTTTTTCTTTTTTCTTTTTTCTTTTCTTTTTTTTTTTTTTTTTTTTTTGAGACATGGTCTTGCGAAGTTGCTTAGGGGCTTGCTAAGTTGCTGAGGCAAGCCTCCAGTTTGCGATTCTCCTGCCTCATCCTCCTGATTACCTGGATCTACAGGTATACACCGTCTTGGGCCCTCTTGACTTCACCTCCTACCATTCTCTCAACTCAGGTCTCTGGCCTCCAGTCTATTCCCTGAAAATGACAAGCTGTTCCTACTTCTGGGTTTTTGCATTTGATAACTCTGCTCTTGTGTCTGTTGTAAAAAGGCAGCTCCCTCTAAATCCTAAGCCAGAGCTTTCTAAGCCCCTGTTTCCTCAACCACCTGGTATTGAACATTAATACTGATTTTTCAATTCCCAACCTCTTCTTCCCACCCTCTACCCAGATCCTCCTATTCTCAGGCTTAAGCCCCATCTTTTGACATTAAGTTCCAATCCTAACTCAGGGATAACCCATCCCAACCTATCCCGAACCTCTCAAGCCAGATCAGCCTCACAGTCCAGTGCATCTCACTCTTCTGTGTTCCCTCTAGCCAGTAGACCACGACCCCTGCCAGTCAAGACAGCCCCGCCCCATTCACTCAAGCTCCGCCCCAATACATGAAGGCCCACCTCTTCCCTTAAGGCCTACCCTGAACCCATTGAGACTGGCTCTCTCGAATCCCGTCCCATATCTATTTAACCCACGCACCAGACCCTCAGGCTCCACCCAAATCGATTAAGCTCAGCCCTAGACCCAAGAAACCCCTCCCAGCATCCACTTAGGCCCTGCCCCCATGGAGGCAGACCCCGCCCCCCGGTACATAAGGCCCCGCCCAATTCCCACAGGCCGCATCCTCTTTGGGCCCAGACCCCAGACCCCAGCTTCTGCCCACCACCCTCACCGTAGGTCTCGGCCATGACTCGGTCGCGGCCGCTGAGGGCCGCAATATGGCGCCGCGGCCGCGCCTGCTCCTCGGCTGGCAGCCGCTCCACTCCGGCTGCAGCCCCGGCTCCTTCCTACTCCCGGACCCGGAGCCGCCACTTCCGCCTCCACCCCCCGCCCGCTCCGGCGCGACCCGCTAGGGCTGCGGGATACCAGGCCACGCTTTCCAAAGGGAGTGATTGGCGGACTCCGCAGGCAGAGGGAGGGACAAAGGGTGCGGATTGGCGGCCCGAGAGGGGCTGAGTCGAAGGGGGCGGGAGCAAGGCGAGCAATTGGCAGAGCAAGTGGGAAGGGGCGGTTCTGAGATGCTTCGCCCAGCGGAGGAACGGATTTGGTCAGGAGTCCGAGGGCAGAGTAGAGACTCCGGATTGGGTAGGAGCAGACTTGGGGCGGAGATATGGATGCAAAGAAGGGACAAGGGCCTGACTGGAGCAATCTTGAGTTGGTGGGTGCGATTTCTGACCCCAAAGACAGGAAGAAGAAAAACTGCGAAGACACGCGCAGGTTGCTTCCCACCCGGCTTGGCAGATACTCTCCAAGAAAACACCTGCTTTGCGATTTATGTCCTCAGGTCCGATTGGCGCATTACCAATAGTTCAACTCCCTGTCATTGGTCAGGACAGGACCCAATCCCTCAGTTGGGTGTTTGACTCCGTCTTCTCGCTAGCTTGTGTCCCAGATCTAATCTTAGGAGCCCGCCTAGGGTACCAGTTTAGAGCGAAGGGCTTTCATCAAACTCTGCCTAGCAACCATTGACGATGCTACATTCAGGGAGTTGATTGGCTAGATTCAGGAACCTGCAAAGCATTTCCTTTGTATAGCCCCACTCCACCCCAAAAAACCAAAGAGACCGGCAGTTTGCGCTAGCTGATGTATTTGCATGAGGCCAGGAGGGAAAAACAGCAGGAATAACGGTAGGTTGAGCTCACTGACAGTAGAAATCCCATTTCTGAAAAAGAGAAAGGGAAAACAGTGAAGAGAAAACCAGCAGTTACACATCGGATCTAGTGGTTAAGCAAAAGCTGCAGCTTCAGGGGCCAGGTTTGGCCACACAGGAGCTATGCAGATTAGCCTAGAGCCCTGTACCTTTCCACCTTTCAACTATATCCCGGTGTAGAAATCACTCCCTATGTTACAGATGAGAAAATTGAGTCAAGAAAAGAATTTGTCCCAGCACACACAGCAAGGCTACCAGAGAGCATAGGAGTTATCATCACAACCCAAGGGTCCTCCTCCTCCAGGAAACTTGCCACCCAGAAGGACACTCACATCTGTCTTCACATCAATTTTGCCAGGTTTCAGAGTTTGGTCCTCACGAACAATGCTACTGGGGAAATACCCCAGGCGAGCAGCCAGGTCTCCATAGTAATCACCCTGAACCTGGGAAAGAGAAGTTAAAAGGTGGGTCTGGGAAGATAGAACACTCATTCCTGCACTGCCTCCTCTCTGGATCCCCACAAGCCTGGCTCTAACCCTGTCATCTGAATCTCAGCTTAAATGTCACCTGCTCAGATCCCTCCCAGAGCATGTGATTTAAAGTAGCCCCCCATTCATTCTACATAAATGCTCACAGAAGCACATATTTGCTGACATTTTTGATGGCTTATTGCTTGTCTCTCTCCATTAGAATAGAAAGAATCGCTTGTAGTTGTATTTTTGGTGTCTAGAAATGCAGGTGCCCTGTATTTGCTAAACAACGTAAAAATAAAGTAAGTCACAAAACGTCCCCCTTCCCCAAGTATTTCTGTATCTGTTCACTCCAAATTTTCCCTTTAGGTGAAGAACTAGGGTGAACTCCCACCCAACCCCATACTCCTCCCTCTTCCATCATCCCGAGACTCACACTGCCTCCCCAGAAAAGACGCCCTCGGCCCTTCAGCTTCGAGAAGACATACACAATTTGACCCCTGTGTATGGTCAGGAAACGGCAGTCAGGGGCCACGTAGTCCTGAAGGGCCACAGCCATGGAGATGGGGTCTGGAGAAGGAATAGAAGGGAATAACAGCACTCCTTACAAAGACCTGCACCCCAAGTCCCCAGCTCCCCATTCCCGCTCTTACAGCTGCATTCCTCATCAGCACACAGCTTCCGATCAGCCAGTTTGGGCATAGGGCGGCCTGCAACAGTAGGCCCTGGAAAGGTAGTCAGCAAGAGGATGACACCAAAGAGCACTGGGGACCACGCCATCATGGACTGCTGAGCAACACTGACCAGGTGGGGGATGGGGGCTCCAATTTCCTCCTGCCCTCCCTCTAGCCAGAAACAAGGAAACCTGTGTTCAGTCTTGTCCCCGCCCAAAACCAATCCCAAATTTCACCCACACCACCTAGAGGCTGCTATCCAGCCAGAACCATTCCAAGGATGGGGTGAAGACTGTAGGCCCCAGGAAATGCCCAGATAGGCCCAAAGCAACCCAGGCCACTACAAGTGACAGCCACCCCCCAACAGAGGCCCAAACAGGCAGATTGAGATATTTGAATCCCTGAAGTCTGCTTAAGTAACTGGACCCCTCCGCTCTCCCCTTCAGGTACAGAACCAGAGGAGCCAATAGGGAAAACTACCTTGGAATTTCCTGAGCTGAGGGGCAGAACAAGGCAACCCTTTGATTCCCAGGACAGGTCCTCCTCTGGGTATCCAGCAAATACTGTATGTTGGGCCCCGGGCTGGGTAATGTCTCACCGTGTTCACTATTCATCCTCAAACTCCACTTCCTGACTAGATGATCTGGGCTAAGCTATTTCTCCTCAGAGTCCCACCTTGCTCATATGTAAAATGGGGGTAATAATAAAAGGAACAGTTACAGGGCATTCACGAAGCATTTTTATTTTATTAACTCAAATGGATATTCTGCATCACCTCAGGAGGGACGGTGGTTCATTTCCATTTCCATGGAAATGAACTGCAGAAAGTTAAGGAACTTGGCCCTGGCACAATGGCACACATCTGTAATTCCTAGTAACTCTGGAGACTGAAGCAAGAGAATTGCAAGTTTAAGGCTAGCCTGGGCAACTTAGTGAGATTGTCTCAAAATAAAAAATAAAAAGGGCTGGGGATGTGGCCCAGTGGTTATGCACCTTGGATTCAATCGCTGGTGCCAAAACAAAAAAGAGAGAGACTTGTCTTAAGACAACACAGTCAGGAAATAGAGGAGCCAAGATTTGCCTGCAGGCCTCAGGAATCATCACTGTTTTCTGACCTCACAGGTCTCTTTTAGGGTTAAATACTCCCATCCAAATTCAAAACGGATATTCAGGGAACAGAAGAGTGCAGTCAACAAAATTCAGATCTTCATCTCTTTTGCATTTTCATTTTCATTTTATTGATTCTTCTTAGTTATACATGATAGAAGAATCCATTTTGATAAAATTATACAAGCATAGGATCAGACCATCATATCCTAAGTAATAAACAAAAAAGGGGGAGGGTCACAATGAAATTTGAGGGGTGGCCTAGACTTTTTTTATATAGGAGATTGAACCCAGGGTCACTGAGTTACATCCGCATCCTCCTTTTGACACAGGGTCTCAAATTGGAGAGACTAACCTCAAACCTGTCTCAGACTCCCAAGTTGGGATTACAGGTGTGGCCACGCTAATAGACTATTTGGGATTTGCTTTGAAATAATTTGAGTGGAATCTTACTTGAAAAAAATTTGGCCATAAACAAAACTGAAGGAAACATGGGAGTTCAGTATACTATTGTCTTTTTTTACATTTGAACTCTCCATTTTAAAACATTCTTAAAAATCATTCCTTCCTTCAGTGAATGGTTGTCCCTGATCTCAGCACTGCAGATTTATCAAGGAATGAAAAACGAAGGTGAGACTGTACCTCACTGGTACAGTGCATGCTCAGCATGCACCAGTCTGTGGGACTCAGTACATAGCACCCCTACTCCTACAAAAAAAAAAAAAGGTATGCAGAATACACGCCACCTGTAATCCTAGAGCCTGAAGCAATAAGATCACAAGTTCGAGGTCTACCTGAGCAACTTAGTGGGACCCTGTCTCAAAATAAAAAGGGTGGGGATGTAGCTCAGTGGTACAGCATCCCTGGATTCAATCCCCAATACTACCAAGACTGGGGGAGAGAGAACAAGGAGGCCAAGGTGGGGAGAACATGCTCAATAATTAGCTGTAGGGACTGTGGCCCCAGTATTATCAATGAGGTCACAAAGTTGTAGAAATGACTTTATTTTCCAAAGCCCAATTTACTTACCTATTGCTGGATAATTAATTACCTCAAAATGTAAGAGTCTAAAAACATTTATTATCACTATTTATTTGGGTCAGAAGTCTAGACACAGCTTAACTATTTGCCTACAAGGCTGCAATCAGTCAGCCAGGGCCACAGTTCCATCTGACAGCTGGACTGGGGGAGGATCTGATTCCAAGCTCTCTGGCAGTGGTTGGAGGATTCAGTTGCTTGTGGAAACTGGACTGTAGGCCTCTGTCCTCACTAGCTGTTGGCTAGAGGCTTCCCTCAGCTTCTTGCCACATGTATCTCTTTAAAGGCAGCTAGCAACAAGAAGCCAGTCTTTGTAATCTTATCATGAAGTGAATTCCCATTATTTTTGTTGTAGTCTTCGCTCCCCCACCATAAGCAGTTTTCGATTTCTGTGGTTTCAGTAACCAGCCTTCTGAAACTATTAAATGGAAAATTCCAGAAATAAACGATGACTTTAAGTTATGCTATCCTGAGTATGATGAAATCTCACTCCATCCACTCCAGCCTGCTAAAACAGAAATCTTCCCTTTGTTCGGTGGACACACACTGTATATGCTCCCTGCCCATTATTCATGTAAGTAGCTGCATAGGTTATCAGGCCCCTCCATGCTTATGTTCAAGTCACCCTTATTTTTTTTTATTTTTTTATTTTTATTTTTTTTTGGTACTGGGGATTGAACCCAGGGGCACTCCACCACTGAGCCACATCCCCAGCCCTATTTTGTATTTTATTTAGAGACAGGGTCTCATTGAATTGCTGAAGCTGGCTTTGAACTCGTGATCCTCCTGCCTCAGCCTCCCAAGTGCTGGGATTACAGGCGTGCGCCACCACGCCCAGCTCAAGTCACCCTTATTTTAATAGTGGTCCCCAAACATAAGAGTAATGATTCTGCTTACTGTAGCAATACATGCATACCCACGTTAACAGCAGCATAACTCACAATAGCCAAGTTATGTAACCAGCCTAGGTGTCCCTCAACAGATGAATAATGAATATCTGATATATACACACAAAGGTGATTTGCTCAACCCTAAAGAACAATGTCATTTGCAGGAAAATGGATGAAACTGGAGATCACACTAAGTGAAATGAATTGAACTCAGAAAGTCAAGGGTCATGTTTTCTCTTGTATGTGGAAACTTGGGGGAAAAAAAGGAAAGGATCTCATGAAAATAAGATCAGAGTAGAGGATGGGGACTAAGGGGGAGGGGAAAAAGGGAAATAAACTATATTATGCTATGGGCATGTACAAATATATCACAATAAATCCCACTATTAGGTATAGTTATAATATACCAACTTAAAAAAAAAAGTAATGATGTTGAGAAGCTGTAAAGTGCTTTAAGTTAAAAAGTGATAATGAGGAAAGGAAAGGAAATCAGGCTGAGGTCACTAAGAACCAGTTAACAAATCTGTGAAACTGTGAAGGAAAAATAAATTCACGTGAATTTTGCTATCACACCTTAAGCAGCAAGTTACAGCCTCAATGCATGATAATGCTTAAAGATGGAAAAAGCATTACAGGGTTTGGTCCTGCTCCTGGCTTCAGGAGTGCAGAGCGGGCCTAGAGTCATTCCTCACAGAAAAGTGGGGAGCTGCTTATTTACTTGAAGCTGGTCACTAGATCCAGCTCATGCTCAAAAGGGGATTTCACAAGAGTGTGAATGTCAGAGGGTGGCGATTGTCAGAACCGATTTTAGAGTCTACCTCCCATACCCAGACTTCACCCCTGACCCAGAGGCAGCCACAGCAAGCTTCGCAGTCCATCCTGTTGTACCCCTTTCTCTCTGGAACTCTAGGCCCACAAACAGGGCCACTGAAGCACGATCCTATGGAATACAAGGCATACTGAATTCCCTGGAGGTTAGGGTTAGTACCAGGGACTGAACCAGGGACACTGCACCACTTAGCCACATCCCCAGCGCTATTTTGTATTAGATACAGGGTCTCACTGAGTTGCTTAGGGCTTCACTTTTTGCTGAGGCTGGCTTTGAACTCACAATCCTCCTGCCTCAGCCTCCTGAGGTGCTGGGATTACAGGAATGCATCACCACACCCAGCTTAGCTCATCTATTTTATTCATTACATACCCTAACTCTAGAAAAATAGTTTATTTAGTGCCTAATAGATACTACTCAGCAAAAATGCTGATTTGAGTGCTTGCCAAGTACCTGGTAGCATATGAGTGTGTATGTGAATGTGTGGGTTTTCGGGGGGAAGAATGAGTACAAACCTTATTGCAGTATTAACAGGATTCCTCTTCATGAAGGAAGAAAACGAAGTTCAGAGTAGGGACATCAACTGCCCATGGGGTAACAGCTAGGGACTTCCCAGAGTGGAAACCAGGGCTGGTTGGCCACAAAAGCCACACTTCATAGCCACTAGGCCTATGGTTCCCAATGTGGTGGGTGAGAAGTCTCCACTCACCTGTCAGTAGTAACACTGTCATTTAACAGACGGCAATCCCTTTCTTCTTCCTCTTTCAGGACACACGGGAAAAATTCTGCATTTGTCATTGCATGTCAATTTTTTTTTTTTTTTTTTTTCAATGCTGAGGAGCCTTACACATGCCAGGCAAATGCTCTGCCACTGAGCCACATCCCTAGCCCTTTTCTTTTAAATTTAATTTTTCTTTTTTGCAGTGCTGGGACTGAACCCAGGACCTTGTGCCTGACAGGCAAGCACCGAAAGAACTGAGTTATATCCCCAGTCCCCTATCTATCTATCTGGTACCGGGGTTGAACTTAGGGGCACTGAGCCACATCCCAGCCCTATTTTTATTTTATTTAGACAAGGTCTCACTGAGTTGCTTAGCACCTCACTTTTGCAGAGGCTGGCTTTGAACTTGCAATCCTCCTACCTCAGCCTCCCGAGCCGATGGGATTACAAGCATGCACCACTACGCCTGGCCGACCCATCCCCCCTTTTTGAGATAGGGCCTTGCTACATTGCCCATGCAAGTCTTGAACGTGGGATCCTCCTGCCTCAACTGGGATTACTGGCATGTACCACGATGCCTAGCCCTTTTTAATTTATTTATTCTTTTTGTGATGCTCGGGATTGAACCCAAGGCCTTGTGCATGTGAGGCAAGCACTCTACCAACTGAGCTATATCCCCAGCCCTCTTTTACTTACTTACTTACTTACTTACTTATTTATTTATTTATTTATTTATTTATTTTTGTAACCAGGGATTGAACTCAGGGGCACTTGACCACTGAACCACATCCCAACCCTATTTTGTATTTTATTTACAATCTTCCTGCTTCAAGACATTCCTCTTTAATGGAGAGAGCAAAGCAGGAGCAGAATTGGGCTTAAAGCTTCAGCAGGAATAATATCCAGATAGAATAGTGTATCGCTGGAGGTGCATCCTTGTGCAATACACCACTTGCCTAATTGTACAGGGCACCCCTAGGTTTCTACTTCCTGCTCTGAACACTGATTTGAGACACAACAGAATACTGCCAAGCAGTAAATGTAATTTAAGATTGGATGACATTACTATACTATTGTGTATTTTCCAGTTTGCAAACCCCAAAATGCCAAGCAGTCCACAAGCTTCGGACATGCTGATGTGGAGGGAAGGGAACCACAGAAAGCAAGAAAATAAAGAGACAAATGGTTGTGAAAAACCAAACCTCAAAAAACCATTTTAATTCCAGCCTTACAGCGCCAGGTGCAATGTCTGGGGACAGACTCTGGGTACAATGCTGTGTGGCGACCACACACTCACACACAGCTCTGAGAAGGCCCCCAAAGGGGGACTTACCTTCAGGGGCTGAGCCAAGGGGGAAGGGACAACCCCAGAACAGGGGTAAGGACAAGCCTGGGGAAAAGGTGCTACTTCTTGGCAAAAGAGATCTTCATGGCGTTGTTCTGGGTGATCTTAAAGCCCTGCAGGGCATCCCGAGCTGCCCCTGCTTGCACCTCGTTGTCAAACTCCACAAAGGCAATGTCATGCCGCCCAGGGACCAAGCGGACCTCCTTGAAGCCAGGGAACCTGAGAGAAGAGAATGACAGACCTCAGACTGTCTGACATTTTGGCAGGTAGAGGGCAAAGGCCAGGAATGATGCTAAGTGTCTTACAGTGCAGAGTACAGGCCCCACGACAAAGGACTATCCCAAATACGATGCTAAGCAGAGAAACCCCACTGTAAACATGCTGTTTAATGAAAAGTCTTAACACGAACACCCGCGCAAACCACAACCTAGACGATAACACAGAACACTGAAACCCCATCCTTCCCCATCACAACCCACTTCCAGCTTCAGACAATCACTACTCTCACTTGTAGGATATGCTGAATGCTGCTTCTTTCATCTCCCTTTCTCATTCCTTACTGCCTTCTCCACTAGAAAACCCTCCACAGGCTTACTGGGCCTCCTCTTTCACCAATATTATCACAAAATATGTACTTTTTGTGAACATGGCATACAAGTGTATTGGTTTTTTTTGTTCAGTTTCTCAAAACTTTCTCTCAACATAATTATAAAGCAACTATTATGTTGCCATTTCTGCTTCTCCAAACTGCCACATTGTAAGCTGCAGTAACTATCAGCATATGAGCCTTCCCGTTTTCAGGGAAAACTCCCCACTGCAGACTCTGTGATGATTACCCCTTTCACAGCTACTCCGGACTTACTTGTTTCAAGAATTTCCATGAGATTTCTACGGGATGCCTGAAGCAGAACCACCAGGTGAATTCCACCACATCCACAACCCCCATTTAGTAGTCCCTGGACACAATGGCCCACAGTCTACTTCCCATCAGCATGGCAGCAGGGCTCACACACCTCCACCTCCCACACTTGCTGTTTTTGAACATGCCAACTGATCACTACCCAGTGATCAATGTCTTGCTGTTGTTTTATATACACCTTGCACTGCGGAATGCTGAAACCCTATCCATTTTTCCATTTTAAAGACTACAAAAATGAACCCCAGAGCCTGGACTGACAAAGGCCAGCAGGCTCTGGCTCTGGCAAACCCATCTGTCTCATCACCAGTCTTGGCTTCCTCCTCCCCCTCCTCCACCTTCAGCTACTGTCCTTGCTGCCAAGCCAGAGCTGGCTCTGCCAGCAGAATTCCAAAGCTTGCTCCCCTGGTGACACCTTCTGGCCATCACCCTCCAGTTCCAGTTCAGCTACTAGCCCTACTTACTGGTTGAAAAGCATGGACAGCATGAGCTCGTTGGTCTCCTCTGGCAGATTGGTAAGGAACAAGATGTGATTTGGTGGATTCTCGGAAAGCTGCGGGAGGGGAAAGGGAGCCCATGAGCACGGGAGCAGAGTCTACTGGGGGATTCTGAAACACATGCTGTTGCCCACATTCTGCAATCCCAAAAAACTGTAGGCCATAAAACAACAGAGATTTCTGTTTTGACCACTGACATACCCCTTGAGTGCAGCAAAGGAGCTGGTGCACAAGCTGGTGCTCAATGGAAGTTCACAGAATGAATCTAGCACTGGCCACTGCTCCAGCCACACCCTGACGTACCACATCTCCAACAAACATGCCAATTCCTCTCCACCCCAGGGTCCAACCCCACTGCTACGAGCTGAGAGATCTCTGCTTCAACACCACCTCCTCGGGAGCCTGCTCAAACCACCCAATCTAAAGCAGCCCCGAACTGGTCCCCTTCTCTTCTATATTTCATTTATGTGAAACCATGGAGGGACTAGACACTTACAGGTTGGGCAGGTGGCATCTGTCCTGGCATAAGCTGTTGCGGGGGCATGGCCCCTGGTGGGATCTGGCCTGGTGCAAGGCCTGGTGGTGGGATCATGCCAGGGGGTGGCATGTAGGGAGGCTGGCCCGGCATGTGGTGCATGATGCGAGGTGCCTGAGTCATCGGTGGCATGCCCTGCAGAGAGAGAGCAGGACTGACACAATGGTAGACAGGAGAAGGCAAGGCTACAGTACCCGCAGGAAGCAAAGGAGCAAGAGCTGTTAGAGGAGACACTACAGGTAAGAAATAAAAAGAATAAGAGGCAAAAAAGGTACCAAGAGTACCAGATGGCGTGAAACAGAACTCAGCACAAGGGGAACATTACATTTAAGGTACAAAAATTAATATAACCCAAACTTGTTTGTAGATACATAAATAGAAAAAAAGATAGGAGGAGGGAAAATGCAAACAACTCAAAGGTGTAGAAACATATGTTAAGGAGCATCCTGTACTTTTGCTTCTAAGAAACAAAAACTAAATAAAGAAACAGACCCAGAGATGGAGGGAGAAACAAAGACAATGGAGGGCTAGGAGTGTGGCTTGGTGGTAGAGCCTTTGCCTAGCAAGAACAGGCTGTGGGATGCATCCCCAGCACTACAAAAATACAAATGGGGATGGGGGAGGCAGCGGAAGGTACTGATGGGAAGAGATGGTCAGGGAAGGTAAGATGGTTACCAGCGAGGTGAAGTGGGAAGCCAGCCCAATGCACACAGCACACAGTGCAGCCCAGAGCAAGTGTCCCAACCTTAAGAGGCAAGTATGGATGGAAGGTGAGGCCCAGAAAAGACTGTTAATAATGGAAAAGCCCCAGCAGAGACCCAAACACCATCAGACTCCAAAGTGACACATCCTGAGACCCATGAAACTCATGAGAGCCAGAGACAAGGAGACCTAAGGAGCGGATTCAATTCATTCATCTTTTTTTTCATATTAGCACTTTTGGTATCCTGTTTAGAAAACAGAATGTTTCCACTTTTCACGCCCTCACCAAAGTCAGGAAGACTCTTTCCTATTTTCTTAACTCTTCTTCTGTTAGCTATCACATTCAGGTCTAGGATTCAGTTCAAGCTAACTTTCATAGACAAGATGAGGGAGCACTAATCTTTTTCCCTTGCAGATTGAACTGCCCAGCATCGTTTACTGGGAAAAAATAAGTCCCCATTGAACTGCAGGGGCACCCTGATCATACAGTAATTGACCAACATGTGGGGCTATTTCTAGACGTCATTCTACCCAGTGGTCCATTTTTCCACTCTTTTGCCAACAGTTATCTTGATTGCTGCAACTTTATGAGTCTTCTGCCCCAGTTTTAATCATCTTGTTTGCCGTGGCCTGGCCTTTCCAGTCAGTGTCTACCGGAACTCTTAATGGGATTTTGATTGCAGTTGTGTTTAAATAATCTTAGATTGATGAAGAGAGAACCCTTCTCTTAACACTATTGCACTGAGTCTTCTCATCCATCGCTGAGGTCTCCTCTTTCTCCCAGCAACGTTCTGTTGTTTCAGTGTAGCAGTTCTGTGCACTTCCTCCTTGGTACTACTTTTCAACATGAAGTCCATTTGTTATGAGCATATAAAAATAGAACTTTTTTCACATTGACCTTATATCCAGAAACCTTTCCAAATTAAATTCTCTTAATTCTTCTGGATTTTCTATACAGCCATTGACTTAAAAAAGACACAGAACAGGTGATGATGCTGTAATTCCAGCTACTCAGAGACTGAGACAAGGGGATCACAGGTTTAGACTCAGCAATTTAGCAAAATCCTATCTCAGGATAAAAATTAAAAAGGGATGAGGAAGACAAGCACAGTGGGTACAGGCCTGTAATCTCAGGAGGCTAAGGTAGAAGGAAAACAAGTTGAAGTCAGCTTCAGTACTTAACAAAATCCTGTCTCATAAAAAAGGTTGGGGATGTAGCACAGTGATAGAGCACCCCTGGGTTTAACTCCAAGTACCACCAAAAAAATAAAAAGACAGACATTAAAACCAAGGTCAAGGAGAGAAACAAGATAACAGGCACAGAGAAAGCCCTTCAGAAATAATCCAGCACAGGCTGAGGATATAGTTCAGTTGGTACAGCACTTGCCTCACCAGCACAAGGCCCTGGGTTCAATTCCCAGCACAGCACAAAGGATAAGAAGAGAAAAGAAAGAAAGAAAGAAAGAAAAAAGGAAAAGAAATAAGCAGGGAGGGAACAGAATCTTCGAGTGAAGATACCACCATCCAGGTGCTCAACCCCCACCAAAAGACACACAATCTCTAAGGAACTGGAATGGAAGGGTCTGAGTCCCCACAGGGAAAACATGCCCCACCCTGCCCCCAACCAAGCCACATGGCTGAGGAAGGCCTAGTGGGGACAGGGAAGCATCTCAGGGCTCTGGCTTACCGGGACAGGCCCCTGGACAGCTCCCACCACAGGAGCAGCTGCCCCACCCTGCACAGCCTTCTTGGCAGCTGGGGTCTCCTGGCTCTTGGGCTTTCTCTTCTCCCGCTTGCGGTCCCGCTCCACAAAGGTGCCCTTCATCTTGGCAATGATATCTGAATCGGTCTTGGCGTACTGGATGCGCTACCAAACACAGAACAGAAAGATTAGGGGAATGGATTTCAGAGCCAAATTGCCTAGGTTCAAATTCAGGAGCAAAGCACTTGCCTAGCATGCCCTGGGTTTGAAATCCAACACCACTAAAAGAAAAAAAAAAAAAAACTACCTCAACATCCTCATCTGTAAAATGGGGACTATGAAATTCCCAGGATTGCTGTGAGGACTACATGAGTTGAAGTGCTCAGAACAAACAGCACCTGACACACAGCAAATGCTCAGAGGATAAGTTCTTGGTATTTTAAAGGAAGATGGGACAGTCCTGAGTATCAGGCCAAAGGCAGCCTGAGAAGGCAAGGCTAGGACACGAGCACTCTGAGGGGAATTCCAGACACACGGGGAGGAATTCAGTCAACCAGGCTGATCTCATTCATTCCACTGTCCGTAGAGAACTCACTACACATCAGGCCCCATTCTAGGCTCTGAGGTCACAGCAGTAAGCAGAACAGACAAAAGCCCTGCCCAAATGGTGCATTCTCAGTGAAGGAAGGTAAAGCATCAACACGAACTGAGAAAGGGTTGTCAAATCATGAAAAGGGAATTTTCAAATAGGGCAGCCAGGAATGCCACCTCTGTACTAGGGTGACACTTACTTGTGCAGAGACAGAAAGGGAGTCAGGGAGTGAGCCACAAGGTCATCTGGTGATGGAGCCTTCCAGCAAAGGAACAGCCACACCAAGAACAAAGGCCTATATGGCGTGTTCCAGGAATAGCAAAGAGGCTCAAGGGAAGAGAAGGAAATATCATAAGGTCAACTGGGGACTGCAGTGAAGGCTTTTGTGTTTTCTTAGAAAGCTGACAGCTAAGGAGTGTTGTAAGGACAGTGACAAGCTCTCACTCATGTCTTAATAGAGAGGTTATGGGGCTGGAGATGCCGCTCAGCGGTAGGACACTTGCCTAGCCTGTGCAAGGCCCAGCACCTCAAAGAAAAGGAGGGCCGTGGTGTAGAGAATGGCCTGTGGGGAACAGGGGTGACAGCAGGGAGCCTAGTGAGCAGAGCACCACGAGTGTCCTGATGAGGGAAGGGGGTGGCAAGGACAGGCCAGCAGCAGGGAGCAATGAGAATCAGGCAGCTGGTAGCTTTGAAGGTAGAGTCAACAGGACTTTCTGACAACTCACACATACCAGAATGCTCAATGTGCTCCAAGTAGTGACTTGGGAGAAATGTGAGGGAAGGGGATGACACAAAAACATTTATAACTTTTAATCCTCAAAAGTCAATTCCTAAGTCAGATGTGGTGGTGCACTCGTGTAACCCCAGCTACATGGAAGGCCAAAACAAGAGGATCACAAATCTGAGGCCATTCTTGCAACCAGCTCAAAATAAAAAATAAGAAGAACTGAGGATGTAGTTCTATAGTAGAGTGCTCCAGGTTCAATCCCCAGTACTGCCAAATACACAAACAAACAAACTCAATTCCTAGATGCTTGAAAAAGGTAACTAGAAGATGAGATGTCAGGCTCCCAAACCCAGAAGTTACAAGTGGTAGGTTCAACACTCTGTCCTCTCCAGATGGAGGGAACAGGAGCCCAGCTGTTCCTGGGGTCCACTGCCTCCTACATAATCGGCCTAGGATTTACTAGACACACACACAAATACCTATATGCCACACATACACAGCTGCCACACCCACAATGCTTACCATGGGCTTGTCATAGAAGGGGAAACCCTGCATGGAGCGCAGGGCATTTGTGGCACTGCTGACCTCCTTGAAGATAACAAAGGCCTGACCCCTCATCTTCAGGCTCCGAGACACCAGAATATCCAGAATCTGGCCAAACTGGGAGAAAATGGCGTACAGGGACTTCTTCAGCTCTGCATTAGGGAAAGAAAAAGCCACAGTGACCAGAGGCTTTGGCACCACCTTGTGAGGTCTGAGCTCCTATTTTCAGAGAAGCACAGCCCAGGCACAAGGCCAGTTGAGAAGGTATTCAGAATGCCACAGGTCAGGGAACACTTAGGACCCCACAATAACAGCAGCAGCCTGCCAAGAACCACTCAAATGGTTGAGGACGCTTTTCTACAAGGTGTGGACATTCACAACACCTGCCACAGAGTTGCCAAGTGAGAAATCCACATGCCTGTGTGGAAAGCGCTCAACAAAGACAAGCACTTCTTTTCAATGCCACTCCCACCCCAACACAGGTCCTTTTAATATGGTCCATTTCCCCAACCTCCTGTCTGCCCAAACTCCCTCCGCACTCCCATGCCTCCAGTCACACTGGTCTCCCCTGCCCTTTCTCAAGACAAACACCAACTCTGCCACCAGGCCTTTACACCAGCTGGAGAAGAAAACATCCTTCCCCACGTTTCCATGGCTGCCACTTTCTAGTCATTCAGCCCTCAAGAGAAAAGCTGCCAGCTCCAAGATCTTCTCTGACCACCATGTCAGCACATCAGTGTCCCTCTTCCCTTCACCTTACCGTACTTGCCTTTGTTTCATGACATTTTCCAATGCCTGACCTAATGTTTACTTATTGTCTTCACAGCTATAGGCCACTGCTATTTGTTGGGGTTTTTAAATATTATTTTTGGAGATAGACACAATACCTTTATTTTGATTTATTTATTTTTATGTGGTATTTAGTATCAAACCTAGTGCCTCACACATGCTAGGCAAGTGCTTTACCACTGAACCACAATCCCAGCCCCCTGATTTGTTTGTTGCAGTCTCCCGTGCCTAGTTCACACTTCAGCACACAAACATTGATAGATAAAAATACCATGTAATACCAGGTGTGGTGGTGCATGCCTGTAATCCAGCAGCTTGGGAGGCTAAGGAAGGAGGATTGCCAGTTCAAAGCCAAACTCAGCACACTTAGAGAGGCACTAAGCAACTTAGAGAGACCCTGCCTCTAAATAAAATACTTTAAAAAGGGCTGGGGATATAGCTCAGTTGATAGAGTGCTTTCCTTGCATGCACAAGGCCCTGAGTTCAAGTTCAATCCCCAGCACTACCACCACCATAAATACATAAATAAATAAGGCTGGGAATGTGGCTCAGGCTCAGTGGTTAGGCGCCCCTGGGTTCAATCCCTGGTACCTAAAAAAAAAAAAAAGATACCATGTAATGCTATATGGAAATAACTTCATAAAATCCTCACAAAAGGGCAGGGGTTGTGGCTCAGTGGTAGAGCGCTTGCCTAGCATGTGTGAGGCACTGGATTTGATTCTTAGCACCAAATATAAATAAATACATAAAATCAAGGTCCATCAACAACTAAAAAACAAAATCATCACAAAAATCCCAAGGTGGCATCACTGACTCCCAATTTTACTAAGAAGGAAACAGGCTCTCACAGGATTTAACACTGACAGTGCTGAGAAGAACACAGCAGAGCCAGGTCTACAACCCAATTTCATCTGAACCAGGTCCTCCTAACACCTCACCAGCAAAGTGTCTTGCTTTACAGCAAGTGGGACTTGAGCAAAACACAGGAACCCTCTTCCACCTACATGTAAAAACTATAACAAGGTCTTAGGCAAAAAAAGTAACAGATACAGGAGTGTGCATGCATATGCATGTATGTGTGTGTGTGTGTGTGTGTGTTGGGAGTGGAAGGCAAGGGTCAAGGGTGTTTTGAAACAATCTGCCAGAATTCCCCCCGTGGGGACATTTCTGGTTCTCCTCTCCAATGTTCCATCCCCTTAAACTCAGTCCAGTTATTCCCCTGGCCTCTGGACCGCTCCCATTCTTCAGCCTCCACTCTTGCCCACTCAAGTTTGCCCTCTACAGCCAGGAAGACATTCTGTAAGTGACACAACCAAGACAAGGGAGCAGCCTGGCTTCCCAACACCCTCAGAATAACATTCCATACCTCCCCACGATGCCTGTAAGCCATCACTGCGCTTGCTCCCTGGAAAGCTTCTCCAATATTTATAGGCCTCAGATCCAAACTACTTGTAATTCCCAGAATGCTTCCAGTTCTTTTGCCCCTAGACATTTGCACATCCTGGTGCAAGTATGAAACATTCTTCTATCTCATGGTAATATAATATACCACTTCCTCTAGCCGGAAAGTTCTTCCAAAATGTTTCCTATCAAGCCAAATGAATCCATCTGTCTTTTCTAGGCTTCCAATTCCAGCTTTGACCACTCTGCTTGTGCTTCTCCCATAATGGCCTTTATAACTCTAAGCTGTCAAAGACTGGGGGTAAAGAACCAGGATTCTTGGTCACCAGCATGTCCACAGCACTGTCCAGTACAGGCTGAGGCACAACATTCTGAAAGCACATGTGGAGTTTACATACTAGGTTTTTGTGGGTTTTGCAGTACTGGGGACTGAACCCAGAGCTCACGCATGCATGCTGGACAAGCACTTCTAAGATACATCCCTAGTCTCTTTTAAAAATTTCTTTCGAGGGCTGGGGACATAGCTCAGTTGGTAGAGTGCTTGCCTCACAAGCACAAGGCCCTGGATGCAATCCCCAGCACCACAGGGGGGCAAAAATATTTTGTTTTGACACAGGGTCTCGCTAAATTGTTCAAGCTGGCCTCAAACTTGTAATCCTCCTGTCCCCAGTCTCTAGAGTCCCTTGAGGCTTGTGATTACAAGCATACACCACCAGCCAGCCCTTGTTTTGGTCTAATGGCAATTTTGTTGATAATCTCAAACTTAATCCCAGTAACATTCTTTGGTTCTGAAAATTTTCTGGAGGTAGTGAGTTTGGTTTTTGTTGTTTTGCACCAAGGATTAAACCCAGTGGTAGTTAGCCACATTCCTGGTCCTTTTAATTTTGAGATTGGGCCCCACATTACTGAGGCTGATCTCAAATTTGGCAATCCTCCTGCCTCAGTCTTCCCAGCTGCTCGGATTACAGGGGTGTGCCACCAGTCAGTTTAATAACAGCTTTTATTCCACTGTCATTAACTGCTGGGTGCCATGAACTGAAGCACCATGTGAAGGGTTAACTAATGTGATCCCCAAAACATCTATTCAAAGAAGGCTATGAGTTTGCCCAGTTTTCAGATATAGGAAATGAGATTCAATAAAGATGATAATTGATGATAATTTACTCAAGAAAGTAGAAGTATTTTTCTGATTTCAAAGAACTAAATTCCTGGGCTGGAGTTGTGACTCAGTGGTAGAGCATTTGTCTAGCATATGTGAGTCAAGGGGTTCAATCCTCAGCACCACATAAAAAATTTAAAAAGTGAAGTTTAAAAAAAAAAAAGACCTTGGGCTGGGGCTGTACCTCAGTGGTAGAGCACTTGCCTGGCATGTGTGAGGCACTGGGTCCAATCCTCAGCACCACATAAAAATAGATAAAATAAAGGTATCATGTCATGTCCATCTACAACTAAAAATATTTTAAAAAAAAAAGACCTGCAGTCAACAATTTTCCTTGCTATGTGACCTGAAGTAAGTTTACATCACCCCTACATCTCACTTTCCAATCTCAGAAATGGGAATAACAGTAGTGCCCTCCTAAAGATCTATTATGAAAATTAAAAAGAATTAAGATTCACACATGTGCATAAATTAAACCCTGGTTCAGAGTGTTTGCCATCACTAATGTATATTTCCGTTGTGGGCTTATCGCTGAATACCAGTGACCAAGACAACCTCAGTATAAGCCCTTACCAAGCTCACAGGCCAGAGGGAGGAGAGGAGAGTGATCCAGGCTTGAGTGGGGATACCCAAGGCCTCTGAGAAGTCAGGGGCAGCCACCTAATGGGAGAGTGGATCCGGGAGGGCTTCCTGGAGAAGGAAGCTAAAATCTTGAAGGATTATCAAGTGACCGGGTTACATGGAGGAGTGAAAGATGTGTGCTGAAGACACGGGAAGCAGTTTGTACAAAAGCCAAGGGGTTAACTTATTCGTTTAGCTGGAGAAGACGGAGAAAGAAGAGCAGATACTTGAGGTGGAAAGGGGCCAGCTCATTCCGAATAGGCCAAGATCCAGACCATCCCGAGCACTCACCATCCTTCTTGATCTTCTCATTGAGGTTGTTGATATAAATAGTGTGGTTGGGGCGGGTCTCAGGAACTGCCATGGAGAGGGGTACCAAGGTGCGGCTTAAAGAAAGGAAAGGATGAGTTAAGACCTGGGTTTTTCAAAATCCTTTCTCCCGATGCTGGCTTAACGGACTCTGCTCAGGGATCTTCCTTCCAAGAGGAAGTCAGGTAAGACAGGAGTTGGGAGGGAAGGCACAACCTGGGCAACAATGCGAGCCAGGGAGTCCTCCGGCCCGCGTGCAGAGAGAAATCTCGAGAAGTTTACTACGAATCCCGGGATGCTCTACGCGGCCCGTCCCAAGTGGCGACTCCCATTGGCTCACGCACCCAAAGGGCTGTCCGAGGCGGGGAAACCCGGATGTAAGAGCCAGTAAGGAAAGCAGGGAAGCTTTTGGACACCCTAGCCTCGCACAGCGAGATAACTTCCCCAGACGAGATGCGGAAAGGTCTGATGCCAAGTGCTCCGCCCGACTTCCCGGTGCCAAAAGCTGCCTGGGCCCGAGAAAACTTACCGACAGGGCCTCAAGTCCCCCAAGTGGCGCCAGATACGCTCTTCAGTCCAGACCACAAAGATGCCTTATTTGGCCCCGCCTTTCTATTTATGCAAGCCAATCCCCGCCGGGAAATTCGGTAGATCGACCAATCAGAGTAAGTGTCGTCCCTGGGCTCTGAACTTGCCAATCAAAACCGCACTTCGGTTCCCGCCTCTGAAGGAAAGTCCCGCCCCTCTGCGAGGAGTGCGTCTTCAGTCACGCCTGAGCCTACGGACCAATCAGCGAAGGTCACGAGCTTTTTGCCAATGGGGACGCGGCTCGTGCACTAGTGTCTTCCGGAGGCCGTCCTTTGGAAGTCCCACCTCTTCCCTGCTGCCGCACGTCTTCTATCACGTGATCGCCAAAGGGGTGGGCTCGAGCTGCACGGTTTTCCACGTGACACAGAAAAAGCTGTGTGGGGACCGCCATTTCGCGCAGAGGGAGACGCGTTCTGCTTCCTAAAGGCCGTTCCCCATCCCAGCGATTTCGCGACTGCGTCGGGCCACCGATCTCAACCTTCCCCTCAACAGGCTTTTCCTGTTGTTGATTCCAGCACCTTCTCAGCACTACACCATTTTCTTACCTGGTGTCCGATTTGACCTCTTGACCTCTGGCTCAAAGGTCAGCTCCAAGTTTCTGAAGTCGGGCTTGGGAAGTGAGTGGGGGAAGAGTCTAAATTCCTTCGATCTCAAGCCCCAGGTTCCTAGGTCTCACCGTTGAGGTGCCCCATATCCCAGGATTGACCCAGGAATTCCCTAAATCCAGTCCCAGAGAATGAAATAATGCTTACACATTTTCCCTTATTAAGTTTCAAAACGCAGCCCAGCCTGCCTCAGTCCCACACCACAAATTTGTTTCTGGATTTAGGAACCCCACACTGTTAACCCTCAGATCCCTCGTGACTTGAGTCTATCCCGGTTCCTGCTCCTATGGGTTCATATTTTAGCCCTGGTCTTTTCCAACCTGCTACTCAGCCCCCAGATTCTGGAACTCAGTTCTAAAACCTTTCAGATCTCCATCCTTGAGACCTAACCCTTGTGGAGGATCCTCCTCTCTTCCATTCTCAACCCCTCAGCCCATCTTATAGACCCCAAAATGACTTCTCCATGCTCGGTTCCCCACGAACTCTCAATCCCTCCTCCAAGATCTCCTGAACCTCAAGCCCCCATCGTTCCAACTCTTACCCTACCCCCGAGTCCCTTGAACTTAGCTTTTCTACCCCGACCTTGTAGTCTCCAGTCCCATATTCCCCCACCACCCCCTCTGCCGCCTCCACCCTCTGCTGCTAGGGGCGCCCCCCCTCATGTCTACGGCCTGGAGAAGAGCCAGCTCCTGAAGGAAGCCTTGGAGAAGGCAGGTCCAGTCCCAACGGGCAGAGAAGATGTAAAGAGGCTCCTGAAGCTGCACAAGGACCGGTAGGGTCTTCCTGCCTCACCCTACCCATCCAAGGTCAGACCAGATCACCGTTCCCCAGATCATTTCACCCATCTCCCCTCTAGTTTTCCCATTTCCTGAAGTCATACAGCCTGATGGACTGATGGCTTAGTTCCCTACCTAGGTCCTACAATGGTGTGCCTCCCACAATGAAGACAGCTGCTGTCAAAAGTGCCTAGCCCAGAGGCAGAACTTTGCACAGCCTGAAATGGTCAGTGCTGCGATGATAGAGCCTAAAGAGAGTGCCTGACCCAGGCTGAGATGTCACTGGGAGCTTCTTGGAGAGGGGGAACTCTAGCACAGCTGAGCAAGTCGGAGGGATGAGATGAGAGCAGACTGCTTGGGCAGAAACCCAGAGTGACATGAGGACATGTTCTTTTTCAAGGTTCTGCAGATTCTTTCTTAACAAGACAGGGGAAAATGGCAAAGATGGGCCTGGGAAGGTGGGCAAGAATCAGCTCACAGGAGATATGGTGGGCCATGTGAAGGGAGTTGGACTGTCCTGAGGGCACTGGGAAGTCAGGGGAAGGCTTTGCTCAGGGTCATAAGAAGATTTCAGGAGGAGTTCTGGAGCATCCAGGGACTCTGCCAGGAGGAGACGGAAGGAGGCTAGACATTTGCTAGGGACTTGATTTAGATAAGAGAAAAGAGAATTTGCCCAGGTGCACAAAGAAACTCCCAAGCTTTCCAGCCCTTACAACCCCAGCCACTGTGAGGCAAACTGAATTCAGATAAGAACTGCTTTTCAGTGTGTGAGTAGTATGTTTTTAAGTATTAATTTACTATGACTTTCAGCAACCCCATGAGATAAGAATGTCTCATTTCCCAGGTGAGAAAACTGAGGTTTATAGTGGTGAAGTCACTTAGCCATAGTGCAAAGAGAAAGGCCCCTTTGAACTCTGGCAGGAGGTGTAGTGCTTCTAACCACCCTGCTGTGGTATCACTCCCTTTTGCCACCAGACATCCCACACTGGGAACCAGGGTGGGGCTGGCCAGGCCAGCAAAGATTCATTATCAAGGTGATCTCGTAGGCTGTAAGCATGTGGTTACCGGGTTTTATTCAAGGAGGAATTAAGGGCTTTTCATCTTGACTTTCATCTTGTTTAACAGATTTTAAGAAAAAAAATCACAGAATTTGGATATAAGACATCCCTTTGAGACATTCCCTCAGATCTTTCTGACTCCTAGTCGCAAAGTTTACACATCTGCTCTTTGCCCTTCAGCTCTTGAAAGGAAGCAGGGAGCAGGCAGGAGGATGATTCCCCCAAACAGATGAGGAAACTGAGGCTCAGGGAAATTAAGTGCCTCATCAGGAGAGAAGGAAGTCAGTGACTGAGCCAGGAGCAGCCCTCAGGCCTTATTCCTTATGTTCCCTTGCCTGTGCACCCGATCCCAGGTGGACCTCATGGGGAACTCTCAGAGCTGTTCCCTTGTAACCCACATGTGGCTCTGCTTCAGGTTTCGGAGTGACTTGCAGTGGATCCTCTTCTGTGGTGACCTGCCCTCCCTCATCCAAGAAGGGCCTCAGTAAGTGCTCCAGTGTGGGACTTGCCCTGGCTCTGCCCTCCCTGGGCTTCATGAGGACTCACCTGGGAATATGGGAAGAGTGTGTTTATTCCATGCAGTGTGGAGAGGAGAAAGAGATGGGAAGTTTGCACTGGGGGTCTGGGGGTGAGCTTAGTAAACAGTGGAACACAGGAGCAAGCAAGTGAGCTCCAGTTGAGTGAACAAATGAACCTGATCCATTGGTCTAACTCCTGTCTGACCCGATTCCCAAGAAGCCCCCATGACCTCTGTCCACCTTCCAAACCTGGGCTTAGGCCCTAGGCCATTCTCTCCCATGAAGGGGAATCCTGCAGGAATTCCTGCCTGGCCTTCGAAGCCAAACTCCCCCAGGGCAGTAAACCTGTTCCCAACTCCTGCTCCCAGGTAGAGGGGTCCCAGTAATGGCATGATTTAAGGTTGAGAGTCAAGGCCTGTCTCTTCCAGATGTGGGTTGGTGGCCTTGTGGATGGCAGGCACTCTCCTGTTGCCCCCCAGCAGCGTCCCTCTGGAGAGACTGGTACAGGTAGCCATGGAGAGAGGCTACACTGCCCAGGGAGAGATGTTCTCTGGTGAGTTGGGTGGGGAAGAGTCTCAAGTTTCATGCTTCATTGGCTCTTCCTAGGAAGGAACCAGGGAGGCTGGTGGGTTGTTGCAGGCGCATGTGAAGGGGGTGTCATTCCATTTTCTGGGCCTGTCTCTCTGCCTGTAAACCACAGTAGTCACCATGTGGAGTTTGCCTGGTACCTGGGTACCAAACCTAGTTCTGCCACCTCCTCATTATGGCCATGAACATGAGGCTGACCCCCTTTGTGCCTCACTTTCTGAATTTGTGCCTCAGGGGTGATGGGCATGATGAGGAATAGAAATATGGGTCTTGTTGACATGGGGCTGGGCACATGCTGAATCATCTCTCTGTGTGCTCTCACTTACAGTGGCTGACATGGGCAGGCTGGCCCAGGAGACATTGGGCTGCCAAACCAAACTGCTGTGTGGCGGCCTGGGTGGTCCCAACAGAGACCTTGTCCTGCAGCATCTTATCGCTGGATATCCCCTGCTTATCCCGTATCCCAGGGCCTAGGAGTGAGCAGGGGAGGCATGGCAAGGGTGGGTCCCAGGGCCATCCCATGGTTTCAGCCTTAACACCAGCCCCAGCTATGATGAGGACTTCAACCATGAACCTTGTCAGAAGAAGGGCCACAAGGCCCACTGGGCTGTGAGTGCAGGTGGGTGTCCCTTCCTTTGCTCCTGTGCCTCTCTCCTGGATCCTCCCAGCCCCATTAACCCTCTCACATTCTCACCCCTGTGCTGGCACCTCCACAGCCAGGCCATGTACTCAAGTCGTGGACCAGAGTTAGGCTACCCATCCTCACAGGGTTCTTAGCACAACACCTGGCAGGCAGCGGGTGCCTCAGACAGCTGGCTGTTGGGATTTCCACAAACAGGAGCTCAGAGCACAGACCCTGAGGTCGCCACTTCTAGGCTTTGTGACTCTGGGCAAGTTTCTTCACCTCTCTGTGCCCATGATTTCCATCTGTAAATTGGTGATAGTGGAACCCTCCTCATAAGGCAGTGTTATAGGGAGGCCACCTAAAATTCAGAGTAGCTCTTGGCACATTACGTGTCTCAGTGTCACCAGTATTGTCGTCATCATTCCACCTGCATGAAAGACCAGATTTGTGCATGTCAGGAGGCCAAGATCTAGGACATGCTGAGCCTCTGCATGGCTCTGGCCTTGAGGCCTTCTCTGAGCATATCTTTCCTGGACAGCTGGAGATGATGGTGTTTCCTCCACCAGTGCTGCCTTGCCACCTGCCCTGTGCTTGTGGGAAGTGGGACTTAAAATGTCTGCAGCTTTGGAGCCAGAGACCATAGGTCTCGGCCCCAGCCCACCTACCTATGTGCCACTGTTCCCCACTTCCCTGTTACAGTGTGGATCAAGGCTGCACACACCTTGCAGGGCTGAATCAAGTAGAAATCAGGGCACTGCCACTCATCTCTTCATGTCCCCCAGGGGTACTGCTGGGTGTGCAGAGGGTGCCGCACCCCGGCTACATTGAGGACCCTGAGCTACCTGGCCTTTTCCATCCCGAGCCTGGCACACCATGCCAGCCACCATCCATGCCAGAAGAAGGCTCTCCGGGGGCTGTCTTCCTTCTCTCCAAGCAGGGCAAGAGTTGGCACTACCACCTGTGGGACTATGACCAAGTCCGGGATAGCAACCTGCAGCTGACAGACTTCTCACCCTCAAGGGCTTCTGATGGACAGGTGTATGTGGTGCCCACTGGAGGGGTGCGGGCTGGCCTCTGTGGCCAGGCCCTGCTGCTAAGACCATGAATGTCCAGCAAGTGCTGGACTGGGGTGCCTGACTGCAGCTTAGATCTGTTACCATTTGAAGAGTGCCCCAGCTTCTCTTCCTGTGTGACACCTGACGTTTTGGGCTGGATCTCAGAGCTTTCCGCCCAGAGGTCCTTCATCAGGGTCCCCCCACCCTTCTCATTTCAAGCCTGGTCATTGGCCCAAGCCCATGCCCATCTATTCCAGATCAAGCACACATTGATTCCTATCTCCAGATCATATGTCCTGTACAGCCCACCTGAATGTGCCATCCACCGGTTCTTCACATTTTCTAAGCCACCCTCACCTTGCTGGACATCTGCAGGAGCCTCCTCCTTGGACTCTGCACAGCCCCCCAGTCTGTTCACAGGACAGGGACTAAATGCTTCCTCCCTCAGCTGCCCTTTACTTGTCCCAGGCTCTTCTTCACATGCTCTGCGTGCCAGCCTTACGGCCTTTCAAGTCCCTAGAGTATCAAGTACCACTTCCTCGGGGGAGAGTTGCAGGGCCTAGGCTAGGTACCCATCATGTCTTCTGGGTATTTCAGATCCCATCTGAGAGCAGTTAGGTATGTCAACCCGCTTACCAGCATCAATTCATCAAGTTCTCCAGCCCCATAAGGGAAGTACTAGATCCCTTTAGTCCATTTTACAACAAGTACTTGAAACCTTTGTAACGAATAGTGATTTAGGACTAGGGTTCTAGTTCAGTGGCAGATGTACCAGGCTCAGTCCTTAGCACCACATAAAAATAAACAAAGGCATTCTGTCCATCTACAATACAAAAAAGAAAAAATAGGGGTTTATTTGGCACTATTCTGGAGACTGGGAAGTTCAAGAGTATGGCTGGCATCTGATAAGAGCCCTCTTGCTCCCATTTTTTATTTGGCGGGGGGGTGCAGGGAGGGTACCAAGGGTGGAACCCGGAGGAGCTTAACCACTGAGCCACATCCACAGCCCTTTTTATTTTTAAAATATTTTTTAGTTGTAGATGTACACAGTATCCTTATTTACTTATTTATTTTTATGTGGTGCTGAGGATCCAACTCAGTGTGTCACACGTGCAAGACAAGCGCTATACCAATGAGCTACAACCCCAGCTTCCACAGCCTTTTTTGTTTTTATTTTGAGACAAGGTCTGGCTAAGTCACTGAGGCTGGCCTTGAATTTACAATCCTCCTGCCTCTGCCTTCCAAGTCTCTGGGATTATAGGCGTGCACACCACGCCAGGCTCCTTGCTCTTTTTTAACAAGGTAGAAGGCATCATAACTACAAGACAGAGCAAGATGCTAGCTCAGGTCTCTCTTCCTCTTATAAAACTACTGCTGCTATCACAGGGGCCCACCCTCATGACCTCATCTAATTCTAATTGCCTTTTGAAGGACCCACCTGCAGATGGCATTAACAGGAATTTGGGGATGCGGTTTCTCACACATGAATTTTGGAGAAATATATTCAAACCATCCCTCCCTAGTTTGACAGTTAGACTGAGGCCTAAAGAATTGGAGTTACTGGCCCCAAATCACATGGCTGGCAAGTGGCAGAATCAAGATTCAAAACAGGTAGTGTCCAGTCACCAGCTAGGCTGCCTCACAGCTCCCTGAACTTCACGATGGTGCTGACCACAAACTAGTCTTTCCATCTGTCTGTACATAAACATATGTAAGTGATTGAGTGTTGTGATTCTTTCTTTTTTCTTTTGGTATTGAGCTGCATACCCAACCCTTTTTATTTTTCATTTTGAGACAGGGTCTTGCTTAGTTGCCAGACTGGCAATTCTGCCTCCACCTCCTGAATCACTGGATTATAGGTGTGCACCACCATGCACCCTGCTAGTGTTAGGATTCTTAGATTAATGAAAACCTATCACCCCCACTGTGAAAGGGAAGGAACAGGTGTTTGTCACTGCAGTGTCCCTGCAGCACCTTGCACAAAGTCACTTAGGGAAACTGCAGTGTAGTGTTTCTAACTAGTGAATGGGATGAGGAAGAGGTGCATTCCCATTCCCAGCCTGATATTTTGCCTGGCACTGTCCCTCTAGTGCCCTGTCCTGGGAACCCGAGAGCAGAGTTGGGAGCTGTCTTCATCACCACTGTGTCCCCTGCAATGTCCAGCAGAGCCAGGCACAACAAGAGCACTCAGTGGGAGAACCAGCTGACTGACCCTGAGCCTGCCTCTGTTCCAAGGTGGTCACTACCCCACCCATCACATGCCCAGAACATGTGGATTTGAGCTACAAAAAAGAACACAGTATTTACTTTGTCCTGTTTATTGGGGTGTTGTCATGGGTGGGAGACATAGTGAAGCTATTTTGCCTCCTAACAACTAGCCCATCTAACAACTACCTCGTATAAATAAGTATAAAGATGGTCAGTAGAAAAGGAGGACATCCCTCAGCCCTGGAAGACATTAGGGCTTCAGTTTAGGAAAGAGTTAGATACCTGTCCTCCCCAAGCCCATCCTCATGGGCCAGGAAACCAAAGTCACAGATGCTGTGGGACTTGGGCTGTCTGCAACACCCCAGGGTTCTGGAGTCTTTGGTTTGGGCTAGATTGCAAACCCAAGGTCATGTCAGAAGCTGCACCCACTTGTACTTCTGGGCCACCCTGGTGTTTCAGAGTGGGGGACTGGGATTGGGTGGGGTCCCTCTGAAGCAAGGCAGCTGTGATTCCCAGGGAGGAAACTCACTTCCCCTGCTTGGGAAACTCCTTCCTGCTGCTGCAGTTGCTACATGGAAGGAAACAGAAAACCCCAGGGGCAGGAGGAGGAAGTCCTGAAGCTGGATCTGGTGTACCAAGGAATAAGGTTGTGCTGATCACAGTGCTGCCACAGGCTGGATGTGGCTGTGGTTTGGGTCTGCAAGTGAGCAGAGTCCTTTGAGGAATAGGATCCAACAGGGCCACGGCAGGACAGGTAAGCTGTGCCCCACCCAGCAGTATCAGCAGGTGTCCCACGGTGTTACACCCTTGGCCTCTGTCACTCAGTTTTGGGATGACTTCCAGATGGATAGTGGGCTACCACTCCCTCAGATGGACAGGCAAATCCTGTACTTCACAAGTGATTCCTGGCTCTGAGGGGCACCAGAGATGAACCCGACCAGGCCCAGGGCCCAGAGCCAGCTAGGAGCATGAGGAGATTGACAAGGAGGCAGTTACAGGTCATTCACATGGCCATGTGCACTGTCATGCCTGTATGCTTCGATGACTGACTTGTGATCTTGGGCAGTGTGGTTTAGCTGTGGCCTCTGGCAGCCCCTGGGAAGACATCTTGGCTAGTCAGGGGACTCAGTTCTGGTTCTGTTGACTCACTATGACCCTGACTGGTCACATTCCTTACACCACAAGGAAGTCAGGTGCTGCCTGGTCTCCCAGGGCCCTTCAGACCTTCTATGCTGGTCTTGCCTACAATACAACCTCTCCCATCGCCACCACAGGCCCCCTCAGCATCTCGGAGCTCCTCCAGCCAGACCAGTACCATCCAATAAACCTGGCAGCTGTTGAGTGGGTCAACTCTGGGTGAGACCCTGAAGGAGGTGGATCAGGTTGTCCAGGCCCCAGAGATAGCCATCCTCACGGTTGCCCTCAGTCCAAGGTAGCCTGTGGCTGAGTGTCTGGTGGTCAGGCAGGGCCACTGTCTTGCCAAAGTCTATCATCCAGACCTTGGCCAGGCCCGTGTGGTCGTGCACAAAGAGGAGGGAGCTGCCCACCACCTGCCGGGGAGAGAGTACAGTTAGCTGGAGGAGCAGGCACTGCCCCAGGTCTGTACCCTGACATCAGCAGAGCAGGGTGGTGACAGTATGAAACCTGGAGCCAGGCTGCCAGAATTCAAATCCTGGCTCTGCCACTTACTGGCTGTGCACCCTTGGGCAGGTATTTTAACCTCTCTGTGGCTCTGCTGTCCCATACAAAATGAGAGTAGTAGCATTTGCCTCAGATTGTTGTACACATATGTTCACACATGTATACACACCTCACATATGTCTATATGAATGTACGACGTAGATGTATACTGCAATCTCTGAGGTAAATGAAGAAAAACTGGAAGTCCCAATTTTGGCATGAAGTCCCACATCTTAAACTGTGGCAACTCTTGTTTTTAAAATGTTAAGTCACCAGGCAAGGGAAACCAAACACAAGGACAGAAGAGATGGGGTGCCCACAGCTCCTCTTTGTGACTTCTGTATAAAGCCTGAAGGCAGTGACAAGAACAAGGGTGACATTTGATAAACAAACATGACAATGACAGCTGGCGCATACTGATGGTTTACACTGGGCAGGGCTCCAGTGTATTAGCCCATTCAACCTTGGCAACATCTACGTGGCAGGTGCTGCTGTCACTGGTCCTATAGGTAGGGTCACTGAGGCCTCCCGGAATGGCTGCCCAGGCACAGGAGCCTAGGGAGCTGGGATTTAAACTGGAGTCAGCCTGACTCCCAGATCAGTGCTCTCAGCAGAGTCAGGGATGTCAGAAGAGGTGGGCAGGGTGGGAAAGGCAGACGGAAGAGCTCGGAGAAAGGAAAGGATGCCTGTGGGTGATGCCACCACTTCACAGACTTCCCAGCAGAGCCTCAGAGGATCTGTTTCTCCAGAGAGAGGCTGGGAGCCAGGGTGAAAGGGGAAGGACAAGCGCCACCACACAAGGAGACTTCTAATAACAACTATAGAAAACCATGACATAAACTAATCGTAAGAACTAGGAGTTAAATGCCTTTGTATGTCCCCAACATTGTGGCACTCTCATATCTTAGCAGCCCTGGGAGGAAAGCATCAGTGTTCCCGCCCATGTTAAAGAGAACACTGAGGCCTGAGAGTGTCAGTCAGTGGCCAGGGTCACAGAGCAGAGACAGCCTTCATCTCCAGGCCACCTGACTGGAGTCCCTGCTCCTAACTGTCCCACCTCCCTGAAATCCCCTTTCCCAGGCCTCAGAGTATGGGGCCTCCCTTTTATAACTTGGCCCCTGTCAACAGTTTCCCTTTCATGCCTGGACCCCCAACCAAACCCCCAAGCCCATGTCAGCCAGGGCTCACACCTCGTGGGTCTTGAAGAAGGGAGAGTTCTCCAGAGCTTCTCGAAGTTCTTCTAGGCGTGTCACGTACTTTCTCTGAGTGTGAAAGGAAGGGTGCCTTGGTTAGCACAGAAAACTGTGAGCCCTTTGTGAGCCACCTTGAAATCTGACCTTGTCCTGTACCCTCAAAGAAGTGGACACACTCTAGTGCCATGGGGGAAATGGGGAGAGGGCAGGGGAGCACGGGATGGGGTTTACTAAGGTGGCACTGACAAGAGTGAGGCAGATTACATGAACACCCACGAATCCATCAAGAGGCAGCATCTGCCTTCCCCTTCCCTTGGAGCCAGGCTTGATTATAGGATGTGACCTGCTCTGGCCAATGCAGCCTGGTCATCCTGACACTAGGCATCAAGAGCCTTGTGCTTTTCTCATTATCCTAGCTCCCTGCTTCCAAGGAGAGAAGCAGCAACAGATGCCAAATCCTGAGCTAAAACAGAAGCCATGCCACTGGACAAGCTGGCCTTAGACAAGCTACTGGCTAACCATAGACTGAACAAAGCTGGCCAGAATCAGCCAAACCCAGCCCAAAGCCAATGATCATTGACTTGGGAGTGACAAGAAATGGTAATTGTCTTAAACAGCTACACTTTGGTACATGGGCATCCCACTCACCAGGATTCCATGGTCCCTGTCCACAAAGTCTTCCAGCACCTTTGTCACCTGCTCCAGTGCCTGCGTCTTCTTGAAGTTGGTGTTGCAGGTGCCATCAGCTTTCTGCAGGGCACAGGGTAAAGGGTCACTGTCATGCTGCTTCCTTCCCACCCCTGACACCAAGCAACCTCGGGTACCTCCCATGGCTACCAGCCTGCCTCCAAGCTTGCCTGTTGCTTGGGGAAAATCAAACCACCTGCGTGGTCCACTCCAGCCCAGCCCCATGTCACACTCCTGAGCAACCTGTCTTTCCAAGTCTAACCTTGAACCTCCTGGTTGAGCCAGTCTAGCAAAGCAGCTTTTAAGAGGAAGGGATCCAGGGTTCTGAATCTGCCACCACCTAGCTGGGTGGTCTTAAGCAAATTACTTCACCTGTCTCAGCACTGGACTCCTCATCTGGAAAGTGGGAACTGTGTTGGAATTTACTTCCTACAGCTGATTTAAGGATTCGAGAGGACTGGATGTGTAGGGTCCAAAGCACACGGCAGCAATGAATGAGCCTAATGTTACTTTTCATATTTGAGAGCGTCACAGAGAAGGTACACTGGGGCACATTCTACCACACTCAACCAGGTGCTATGTGGGCACTGCTATATGAAGGTAAGAAGACAGACAAAGTCAGATGAGGGAGACAATGAATGGTATCAAAACAAAGAAAGATGAAAATAATCAAGGTGAGCTGGGTGGGGTGGCACACACTGTAATCCCAGCTCAGGCAAGGACAGAAGGATTGCAAGTTAAGGCCAGCCTCAGCAACTTAGTGTGTCCCTGTCTCAAAAAATAAAAAAATATGGCTAGGGATGTAGCTCAGTGGTAAAGCACCCCTGGGTTCAATTCTTGGTACCAAAAAAAAATTTTTTTTTTTAAAGAAGAAGAAGAAGGTGTAGCCAGGCACAGTAGCACACTCCTGTAATCCCAGTGACTTGGGAGGTTGAGGCAGGAGGATTGCAAGTTTGAGGCCAACCTAGGAAACTTAGCAAGACTTTCTCAAAATAAAAAAATAAATGAAAATGGCTGGGGATGTGGCTCAGTGGTGGAGCATACCTCAGTTCAATCTGCAGTACTGAAGAAAAAAAAAAGAATAATGAAGATGTACAGGGAGCTAAGAGGAGGCAAAAAGGGAACCCTGATGCAGTGAGATGGAAATTAATGAGGGCTTCCCTGAGGAGGTGGAAATTAGAAGAATATAGAAAAATGATGGCGAGGCAACCAGAGGACCAACAGAAGGAACAGGGCTGGGAGGTAGCTCAGTGCCAAAGCCCTTTCCTTATATATGTAAAGCCCTGGGTTCAATCCCAGTTCCAAAGGTAAAAGAAAAGACAAAATAATAGAGGGAACAGTATTTCTGGCAGAAAGAACAGCATGTACGGAGTCCCATGGCAGGAAAAAGCAGGACCCCTGTACTGGGGATGTAGCTCAGTTGGTAGAGTGCTTGCCTCATATACACAAGGCCCTGGGTTCAATCCCTGGCACCACAAAAAAAATGCAGGACCCTTTCCAAGGAAACAAAGTCTTCCCTGTGGCCTAAAGGTAGATAAAGAGGAAGAGAGAAGTAAGAGATTCAGTTTAGACCCAGAGAATACTACAGGCCATGGAACTTCCTCCTGAGGTGCTAGGAAGCCATGGAAAGGTTTTGAACAGGAAGATGGTGAGGTCATATTTGTAACTTAGAAAGGGAGCTCAGGTCAGAGGAGGCACAGCAACAGTGAAAAGAGTTTTGTCATCGCTAACAAAATTACCAATGCGCCTAATCTTTGACCCAACAGTCCTACTTCCCAAAATTTCGTCTACAGCTAAATCTACATATCTGCAAGATGTCTTATATACCAAGTGGTTCATCAAGGCATTGTAATGACAAAAAAATGGACACAATCTAGGTGTCCACCTATAGGAAACCATGGCACATCCACAAAGAGAGAATTACACAGCTGTAAAGAGGAAGGAAGGGAGGGAGGGAAGGAGCGGGGAAGGGGAGACTCTATGGAATGACACAGAAAACTTCCCAGGATATTATTACTATTCAGGGAAGAAAGCAAAGTGCTAATCAGTGTGTGGACAGAGGAAAATGTAGTATATACAATTTATTTGTATTCTCAGGAAGAAATATAGAAACTGACAAAGAGGATCCTCATAAGCAGGCAGGAGATTAGGAGGACAGGATGAGGGCAACAAAGAGCTGGGAGGGAGGATTCTCCTGTACACTCATAACATTTTGACTTCTGAACTGTGTGAACAGCTATTCAAACAATTAATTTAAAAAAAAAAAAAACAGGAATGCCAGAGGAAAAGGAAAACCTTCTTCATAGCAGAGGAGAAAGGATCCCTCTCACTATTGTATTGGACAATAGATCACAGCTGGCAAGACCATGGCCCAGGAGCCCAGAGAGGCTAGGACAGAAGAAAATGGGGCTAGACTTGAACATGGCCTTGGGAAAGGAGAGGAGAAGATACCATCAAACAAAACAGGCTCTCATGGATGCAGGGATGAGAGAGAAGTGGAGCCTCTTGCAGTCCTGACCTTTCCATCCTCTGGAGTCCCCCATTCTCTCTCCAGATCTGCTTCTTCTCTGCGTCCCCTGACACCCATGATCCCTAAGAATCCCAGCCTCAGATTTCATTCCAGGCCCTCTAGTGATAGGCTAGTCATCTCCTGGCCCTCACCTTGATGCCTTCGATCCGGAAGCCCAGGGTGGAAGTTGAACTCATGGTTTCCCGCCACTGCATGTAGCGGGGCTTGGTGACTGCACCCTGGGCATGCTCCTCAGGGGTGGGGGCCCCAGGGTCCACAGCTACCATCTTCTCATACATGTCCTTCCGGGGCCGAGGCCGTTCTCGCGCCTTCACCAACTCCTCTTCCAGGTAGGTCCTAAGCACAGAAAGGATGTGGAAAGGAAATCATGAAGCACAGAGTGGGAGGGTACATGCTTCCTGATAGTAAGACATATTGTAAAGCTATGGCATGGCCCAAGACTGAACAAAAAAAAGCACAGAACAGAAGAGAGTTCACAGACAGACACACACATATTCACCCAATTTATGACAAAAAAGCCACCGCAATTCAGTGGGGAAAGGGAAGTCTTGGCAATTAATGGTGCAGGATCAACAGAATGTCCACATAGGAAACAATGAACCCCAACTTCTACCTCACACCACACAGACATTGATTCTATATGGATTGCAGCTCTTAATGTGAAAGTTAAAACAATAAAGCTTGCAGAAGAAGACAGGAGAATATCATGAGGATCACAAGTCGCCTATGATCCCAGCAACTCGAGAGGCTGAGGTGGGAGGATCACAAACTCAAGGCCAGCCTCAGCAATTTAGTGAGATCCTGTCTCAAAATAAAGAGTAAAAAGGGCTGGGGATATAGCTCAGTGGTAGAATACCCCTGGGTTCAATCCCCAGGCTTACCCCTGTCCCCCGCAAAAAAGTACCTCTGTCTATTGAAAGTTGAATAATGCGCTGGGGATATAGCTCAGTGGCAAAATGTCCTGGGTTCAATCCCCAGTACCAAAAAGAGAAGAAAGAGAGAGCAAAAGAAAGAAAAATGGGTAAAAGCTCTAATAGGCACTTTTTTCTTATTTTTTAAAAAATGTTTTTCCTTTCCCAACTTTATTTTCATTCATTCATTCATTCATTAATTTATTTTTATTTTTGCAGTGCTGGGGATCAAACCCAGGGCCTTGAGCCTGCTAGGCAAGCTCTCTTCCACTGAGTTACATTCCCAGCCCCTCAAATAGGCACTTTCCAAAAGAAGATTTCCAATGAACAATCAACATATAAAAAGGTGTTCAATTTCTTTGGCCATCAGAAAAATAGAAATTAAAACCACTATAGAATGCCACTACACACCCATTGAAAAGATTTAAATTAGTAAGTCAGAGGACAATGCCAAGTCCTGGTACAAAGATGGAACAACTGGAACCATCATACACCACTGGTATTGAAAACTGACTTGGCCCTGTTTTCAAAAACTCCCACCACATATTCTACTCCTGCCCCAAGGTAGTCCCAACCCCACCTGCTGCCCATTTTGCAGTCCATGATGGAGGGACCCTCAAATTCTGCCAGCAGATCTTCCATCTGGTTGAAGGCCTGGCCGTCCCGCTGCACCATGCCATAGTAAGCTGGGACAAAGGGCCTCAGGGGGTCTCCCATCAGCTGTTCCAGGCTCTGCTGCTCACATTGACAGAAACGTTTCAGAATCCGACCATCCTCTCCTGCCTGGAAATTCCCTATGGGCAGCAGGACCAATGAGAGGGTCAGAAACTGGATCAGAAAGAAAATCCCTGTCCACCCCCACACCCATCTCCCTGTATGCACCAGATCCAGGTCACCAACATTTTGTGTGACCCTCCTGCAATGCTGTCTCTCTTCCTCCCTGTGACTCTTTCAATCTTGGTCAGGAATGGTTAGGGAAAGGCCTATTTCTGCTCTCTGTCGCTTAAAGAGAGTCCTACGCACAGCAGTGTGTCCTCATTTGGTGTGTAATTTTGGGTTGTGAGTTCATGATCTTCTATGGGAATTCTGTGAGATCTGAGTTGAGAGCCTGACTTTCTAGAGATCTACATTTGCTTCTGCCTGGAGTCCCCAGGTGCTAACCACAGGGACTACTTAATTTATTTATTTTTTCCCACATTTTTATTGGCTTATGTTAATTTGTAAATCTGGTGTTTCCTATACCATAGTGTAGATCAGAATTTCAAATTTTAAAAAATTTTCCAAGTTTTTCTGTGACAGACTGTACTTTCAGATTATATTTTCCAAAGAGGACATGACAATATCCCCTGTTCTGCCTAAGATATTTTACTATCTGGCCCTTCATTAAAAGTGCCATGTGCCAGGCACGGTGCTTCTGTGTGCTGCAGGCAGTGGCTAGGTCCTGGAGGAAAATCAGGCAGCTGCTGTTCACTGAGAGCCCACTATACTCTGAACTCGGGGAGAGGGTAGGGAATGGTCATTTGCATTTATGAAGGGTCTGCATCCCCATCTCTCTATATGTTTTCTTTTTTGTTTTGGTACTGGGGAGTGAACCCAGGGGCACTTAATCACTAAGCACATCCCCAGCCCCTTTTATTTTATTTTGAGACAAGAAGTTGCTTAGGACCTTGCCAAGTTGCTGAGGCTGTTCTCAAACTTGCCATTCTCCTGCCTCAGGCTCCAAGTTGCTGGGATTATGTGTGTGACCACTGCACCCTGCATGTTTGGGTTTTAACTCTTCAGTTAACCCGGCAAGGGAGTCTCCATGTTAACCAAGGGGACATTGAGGCCCAATAAAGGAAAGTAACATGCCAGGGTCATCCATGAAAAAAGAACATAACTAAGATTCAAACCCAGGCCCACCCATCCCAGAGTTGAGATTCTATCACCCACCAGAATAATAGGGAATCACTTCCACACTGACATACAAATGCCCAGTCCCAGGCCCACGTGTTTTTCATAACAGCCCCATGAGGTGAGGACTGACACCAAGCCCATTTTATAGATAGGAAAACTACCTATTAAACTACCATACACCTCCACCCAGCCCTGCCAGCCCATGGACCCACTCTCACCAGCATGTCCGGAAAGTTGGACCCAGGGGTAGTGTTTACGGAAGGAGACCACAAAGGGTGAGTACTTCAGAACCGTCTTCAGCTTCTTCCATGGTTTGCTCTGTGTGGGGCAGAGTGAGGGTAGGGTCAAGGCCAAAGCTAGGAAGAGAACAGGCTGCAAGTGCTGCCACAATGAGCAGCCAAGGTGGACCTGGGGTCTTGCCAGGGCCAGGCAGCTTTCTGGATTCACTCTTCCCAAGCTTGCTGGGGGGAACCCCACTTCATTCAGCAAGCATGAATCTCCAAAGGCCTCCACAAAGGTTGGGGAAAGCCCTTGTCTCTCTGTCCTGTGTCTATCTTTGTCCTTGTCTTATGAGTAAGAACAAGCTAGATTTTGTCACTGTAACAACTGCCAAGTCTCTTTCCTGCCCCAAAACACACACTCCCAAAACACAGAAGCCCCATCTCTGCCCCTAAATTAGATCAGACCTTCAGGGGCAAATGATAGAGGCGGGAGTGAACAGATGGGGATGACCACAGAGAAAAAGAAACAGAGACAGATGACAAAGCGATGACAGAAGCAGAGAGAGACTGGCAATCACAGGAGCTGTTCACCAATAGCTCCAGCACCTCCCCCTTCCTGAGATGTCCCTGCCCTCTTGAACTGAGGTTATTGACTTGTTTTGGCCAATAAACTGTGAGCAGAAGTGTCATTTTGGATGGAAAACTTCAGAGTCAGTTCATGACTGTCTGTGTTCATCTCCTATTGCAGGGGAGGGGGCAAAGAGAGGACAGAAAAATGGAAGCTCCTTCAGCCTGGACCCCTAAGCCAAAGACAGCATGGGTCAGAGCCCCCTACCCACCACGAACCTGTGGCACTGTGTAGTATGAACAATAACCTCTTGTGTTCTAAGTTACTCAGATTTGGGAACTGTTTGTTACTGCAGCAGATCCTGATTTACCTAACTCAGAGACAGGTACAGAATGGTTAAAAGAGAAAGAAACATGGAAAGGCAAAAAGAGAAACACAGATACAAAAGAATGCCAGAGAAAGAAAAAGATGGCAGAGAAAGAAAGAGCAAGTGTGTGAGAAGAAGAGAGAGAGAGAGAGAACAGAAAACCAGAGAAGGGCTCGTGGTTTACTTCAGTGGTATAGGCAGCGTGGTATCAGCACAAGGCCCTGGGTTTGATCCCCAGCACTTCAAAAAAGGAGCAAACAGAAAACAGCATTGAGCTGTATCACACCACCTTAATCAACACCCCCCTTCATCTCACATACACACACACCACAAATACTCCAGAGAAGGCAGCTGTGTGGCTCATTCCCCTCCTGTCTCAGAGTCAAGGGCATGCTCTCCCCCTCTCCTCAGAGCCCAGCTACCTAGCAGGCATCTGACAGCGGTCAGGGTGTTGGGCCAAGGGATCCAGGAAGGGCTATTCCCTCTGCTGGAGAGGAGGTGATTAATCAAAGTTCCTGTTTACTAAGCACCTGGTACATTCCAGGCACAATAACAAAGACTCAGTGTGTCATACCCTATTTAATCCTAAAAACACAACCCCAGGAAGATCTTTGTCTGTGTTACAGAGGAGGAAACAGGCTCAGAGAGGTCGAACTATTTTGCCTAACATCACCCAGCACAGTGCTGGCATGCTGGCTCTGGTCTGACCCTCCTGCCATGAACAGGGCTTATTCATTGCACTCTTGCTGGACAAGCCCATGAGGGCAGCAGGGTGCCATGGCCAGGACTGTCCCCAGCACATGGTCTGGCACATGGGCAGGCACTCCAAAAATAAACACTGTGTGAAGATTAGTTGAGACTGCTTTTGCGTTTTGTTTTGTTTTCATTACAAATAGATTGAGCACCTTTGTCTTTCTTCTCCCCCCCCCCTCACCACCCCCGCCCCAGGTTTTGGGTTTTTTTTTTGTTGCAGTGCAAGGGATGAAACCCAGTGCTCCACCAAGAAGTCACACACCCAGCCCTCTTTCTTTTATCTTAGGTCCAGGTGTTAATCTGAGCTTTCTCAGAGGTTTCATGAGGATCTCAGCTCATATGCCCCCTGCTCCAGGAAGCCCTCTGATGCCCCAGGCCTGGCCAGTCATGTCCTCTAGGTACCCACAATCCCCTGGGCTTCTGCCATCCCAGCTCCAATCACTCTATCATCCAGAGATCAGTGTTTCCCCCACTGTCCTGGCCATGGAAGCCCCATGAAAGAAGTATCTTAGTCACTGCTCTGTCCCGTGCAAAGGCAATAAAGGACCAGACATATTGTAGGAGCTCAGGGACTGATTGCCATCAGTTTAGGAAGACAGGATTACAGGAAGGAAGAAAAGAAGGAAGGGAGCCTTTAAGGTTTGGTGGAATTTCAAAATTGAGCGAGAAGGAAGCAAGGGCATTCTGGGCAGTGGGAACAGCTTGAGCAATGTGTGGAGGCAGGAAAGCAGCAGAGTGTTCAGGGGACACTGTGTACTTATGCTTAGTTACAGCAGAAGGGAGGGGAGAGGGATGCGAAATAGAGGAAGAAGTCTGAGACAGGAGGCCCTGAACGCAGCACTGAGCTACTGAAGGCTCTGGGGAGCCCCAGGGAGCCCCAGCAGGCACAGAGCAGGGAAAGCATCTGGTCAGAGCTGGGCCCCAGAGGCAGCTTCTGGAAAGATAAGGAAAACTGGACATAGGGAGGTCTAAAAAGAAGGCAAGTTAGGGACAGATCCACACACCACAGGGTTAAATAACAGGTTGGAAACTCAGCTAGAACTGAGTTAGATATTGGCTCTGATTTGACTTAGCCAACACTAAGCAAGTGATGTCACCTGTCTGTGCCTCAGCTTCTTCATCTGCAAAATGGAGACAATTATGAACCCAATCTTCTAGTGCTGTTGTGAGGATTCAAAGAGGCAAAACAAATAAAGCACTTAGAATAGTGCCTGGTACAGCTGGGTATGGTGGTGCACACCTGTAATCCCAGTGACTGGAGGCTGAGGCACAATCCCATCTGAGGCCAACCTCAGCAATTTAGCAAGACCCTAAGCAACTTAGCAAGAATCTTGTTTCAAAATATTTTTTAAAAAAATAAAAAAGGGGGAGACGGGGAATGTGGCTCAGTTGTTCAATCCCTGATACCAAAATAAAAAAAAAAAAGAATAATGGCTGGTACACAGGAAGGGCTTGAATCCGTACAGTGTGTAGTCTCCTTGGACAAATGACTTTCCCTCGCTGAGCCTCAGTTTCCTCATCTGGGGGGTAACAGTACTAGTTAGGTAGAGGCTGCTGCGAGGAGTAACTGAGTTAACAAGAGCAAAGAGCTTAGCAGAGGGTTGGGCATGAGTGAGAGCTAGCTACTGTCATTTTTGTTGATATTATTATTATCAGTCACCCACTTCCAGCTCAGCTGTGCTGAATGCCAAGGAGATGAGAGGGCAAGCAGACAAGAGCAATGGCAGAAAGCCCCGGAGGGTCAGCTCTTCTGCATGAGCACCAGCACGTCCAGGCAGGTCTGTTTCTTACAGCTGTGGACACGTGTGTGAACATGTCCCTAGGAAAGGCATGTGGGGAGAGGGAGGCTCAGGGAAGACTCCAGTCAGTGGCCTCAGCACAGTGGGAGGACCCAGCAGGCAAACTGTCCAGATGGACTGTGGACTGTGCTCCCAGCCCCAGGTGAGGCTCCAGCTTCACACCGTGTCTTCTCTGACCCTCCCTCCCTGAACCTGCCCTGCCAGCCCTTCTGATTCACCAGGGGAGAACCGCACCCAAGCTGGGGGTGAGGGTGGAGAATATAAATAAGAGTCTGCAGGAGCTCCTTAGGAAGCTGGGGGGCAACAGGGAGATCAGGTGAGTCCCTGGCTAGGACAAGGATTCCTGGAGCATCTGGGGTTGGAACAGCCCTTCAAGAATCTGATGAAAGCTGGAAGCTTCGTGCAGTCCCCAGGGTAGGGAAGGTTCATGACCCCTTAAGGAGCTACAGAGTCCAGACTAAGACATTTGGGGAGGAAAGTGCACTCTATTTCTCTATTCCAGTGTTCTTCAGATGCAGGGGGGGTGTCACAGACTCCCCCAAAGGACTCAACAGAAATCATAGAATCTTGCTGCAAAATTATGTGTGCACATACACCCAGACTCACGCAATGGTACAATTTCAGGAGCTGCTGAGCCCCATGAAGTCAGTCATTGTTGACCTCAGATCTAGAGACAAAGGAGGAGGGGGAAAGGAAAGAATATGAAGTGGGGGTGCCTGGAGTGGGTTAGTAACTTGGCATCAGAAGGAGATCAGTAAATAGAAGAGGTGCCTGGAGACGAAGTTGCTGACGGGTGGAGAACATCCCAAGCAAAGACTGAGGGGCAAGAAGTCTGAGGGATATGGCGCAGGAGCAGAACGGGTCCCACTCACCCCAGACCTATCTTCAGGATCGCTGGCACCTCCGCCCCCGGCCACCAAGTCATCCTCAGACTCGTCGAAAGAAGAGGCAGAGGAGAAGCCACCACTGCCCCCCTCAATTCGGGCGGGAGGTCCCATTGGCTGAGCCTCTGGTTCAGGGGTTTCAGGGGTGATGATGAGGCGGGGCACAGGGCACAGGGGGCTACACTCCAGGTGAGGGTACAGGTGAGTCACCAACTCCCCAGGTTCTGGTTCCTCTAATGAGCCATCTTGGTTGGACTCCTCCAAAAGACAGTCTGCCTCAGGTACTGTTTGGAGACCATCAGTGCAAGGCTGTGTCCAGGTTGTTTCAGCATTCTGTCGTATCCAAGAGCCATCAGTGTGTGGCTCTGTCCAGGAGCCTTCAGTATCCTGTGGTGCTCTAGAGACATCAGAGTACAATTCTTTACAAGAGCCATCAGCACTTGGTTCTGTTGAGAGACAGGCTCCCTCTGGGTGAGTCCGCAGGTTGGACCTGCTCTTATGGGTCCAGAGGTTATCAGCCCAGGGCTTGACCCTCTCTGCCTGGGTCTGCCACCCAAGTATTTCTAGCTCTGTCCAGGGCTCATCGGCCTTTGGCTGTGTCCAGAGGCTGGCCCTCTCTGGCTGAGACTGGAGGTCGGATCTGTGAGGATCAGTCCAAAAGCCATCTGTCCCAATCTCCCTCCAGGGACCGGCTGTCTCCAGCCCTGACCAATGGCTGCTCCTTACTGGATGTGTCCGGGAGGCGGACCGGTCCGGCTCCGTGTTTTGGCTGGGCCTCTCGGTCTCTGATCCTACGCCAGCTGCTTCAGGTTCAGCCTTTCCGTCTGTCCAAGATTTTGTCTGTGGGCCATCTGTCCCTAGTTCAGGTCCAAGGCCCCTCCTGTCGGGCTCGGTGTGCAGGCTGGACCCCTCAGTCCAGGTCCCGGGCCCGCCCCCCTCCGGCCGCCCCGCCGGGCCCCCAGCGCCAGGCCCTGGTCGCTGCTGTCCTGGCTGCCGCCGCCGCCCCCCTCGCGGCGCCTCCAGCCCCATGCGGGCCGCCACGGGCAGCGCCCGGGCCTCCGCCTCGTTCAGGCTTCCCCTACACGGGCAGCGCCTCATGCCCGCTCCCTAGATTCGGGCTTCGGCTGACCGGGCACCTCCTTCCCCTTTAAATCCTGCGAGGGGTGTGGCTGGGGAGCCCCGACTCGCGGGTTCCGGCCCACAGAGCTCGGGCCTGCCCCGCCACGCAGGGGTTAACCGATACTCCACCTCCAGGGAAAAGCCCCTATGCCCCGCCCACCGGACGTGACGTAAATGGGCGCGGTCTTTTGCTGCTCCGCCCACCTGCGTCGGAGTAGGTTGTCTCCTAGAGCTGGACGCTGGATCTGGTTGGGTCTGCACCGCTAGCATCTGGGTTATACTCCTGTGGGGGCCGCACCTCAGCCCCCAGGACTAACCCAATCTCCCTATACCAGGTGACCAGTTCAGCCTCACTACAACCCCGGTGGACGAATCTGATCACACGAGCATTTCTTCACGCACTAGCAGGACGGACTTTTCAAAGACTTGGGGATTTCACAAACGTGGGTTCAAGACCCGCCTCCACCACTTCCCGCTGTTACCTTGAACGAGTGACTTAAATGCTCCATTGAATTTTCCGTAAGAAATCTCACGTATAAAGAGCACTTTTTCTGTATCAGACCCCCTGACACTATTTCACTGCTTTTCTCTGTCGCTAACATTAAGCAGGAAGGGAGGCCCAGTTTACAAATAAGGACACTGAGGCTCAGAGGTCTGCCAACTTCTAGTCTTTGTAGCCCTGGAGCCTTTTGGTATGATCTCATGTACGTGAAACATGTGGTGTCGGGTTTGGCACTGTCAGCTACAGCCCTGTAGGGTTAGTTGTCATAGGTGTTTTTTTACATAGTTTGCCCCCAAAGATGAGCTGCCCCCAGCTCCTGAGTCAGATCCACACCATTAGAGGGGGACAGGAGGTAGTTTCAATCTTGAAATTGAGTCACCCTAGGGAGGAACAATGGGCACAGACCCAAGGCTCCAAAATGAGTCATCTCTTTGTAGGCCAATGAAAAGTCAGAGTCAGGGTCCCACCTAGTACATGATACACATTGGAAAGCTGAGGTCCAGAAAGGAACCAGGGTTCTTCTGAGGTCACACAGCAGAGGGACAGAGATAGGGAGGCCTGATTCCCGACAAAGACAGTTGGATGGGGTAGCCGGTTGCTGTAGGAGGCACATCGGCATTTCCCCCTTCCCAGCCAGCTGTTTCTATTCCAGACAGTGAGAAGAGGGGTGAGTCAGCCCCCAGCACACACACACCCAGATGGACTGGGAGCTGATATTCTGGGATGCCAAGTTTCCTGACTCAGCACTGGGAATCTTGGCTGAGTATGTTCTGGGAAATGTCAGGCCTACAAGAAACAGAAGACTCCTACTCGTGCCATCCCGCAGGTGGGTGGGGAGCAGAGAGCAGGGTGTGTGAGGGAACAGAGACTCAGTGTGCAAGTGAGGGGGTTTAGGCACACGGGAGAGTCGAGGGTATGAGCGGGAGACATTTGGCAAGCAAGGCAGGGGATTTATGTGCGCAAGGAAGAAGGATGAGTGCCAGGATGTGGGTGTTTGTGCAAAATGGGGGGGGCTCTCTGTACAGGGAAATGTTTGCTTGGGAGAATGAGTGTTCAAAGGAGAGATATTGAGCCTGCCAGGAGGAAAAATAAGAAGGGAGGTTGGCAAGATGTTCATGCAAAGAAGCGTATCGTTTGTAAGGAAAAGTAATGTTTCCAAGAAGGACAGTAGAGGGAACAGAAAGATCTGCCGCTTACAAAGCATTCTGAAGTGAGTGGAAGGGCATAGGCACTCCTGAGCGCCCAACAGTGCCCAGCAATCCCCGCAAGTCCAGCGCCTGTGTCCCGCCCCTGGCTCCGCCCCCGGATCCGCCCCCTGCGCACAGCGGGATGCACGTCGAGCCTGTCAGCGACTCACTGTTCCACCATTGGCTAACTGACCGGAGGGGGCGGGCCTGCAGATGTTCCCGGAAGAACAGCAGGCCCCATGCATTGCGGGCCTGGCGCTGAACAGTTGGTGCTTAGCAACTGGGGGAAGTGCCCAGTAACGCGGTGGGGGGACACGGGAGGACTTGTGGGTGCCTAGCAACAGAGGGTTAAGGTGGTGCCTAGCAACAAGGGCCTCAAAAAGGTAGAGAGGTAGCCCTGAAGGATCTGTGGGTGTTTAGCAACCGGGGAGGACCCTAGCAACAGTGGGGGCAGGAATGGGTTTTGGGAGGCACATGGGGAGAACAGTGGGTTCCTGCCAACCAGCAGGGGTAACCAGGAGAAACTCTGGGGATCTATTAGCAAAGGAGGAGGTCTTTGGTAGATGGCAGTCTTAGAGAAGGTGGACAGGGGAAAGAAGGAGCAAAGCAGAGAGGCCAGTACAAGATTATCTAAATAATCCCTCCTCTTGATCGCTAGTTCAAAGCCAGCCTCAGCAACTTAGCGAGGCCCTAAGCAACTCAGCAAGACACTGTCTCTAAATAAAATATAAAAAGGGCTAGGGATGTGGCTCACCCCCATGTTCAGTCCCCAGTAACAACAACTCCTCCTCCTCCTCCTCCTCCTCCTCCTCATCATCATCATCATCATCATCCCCCCCGCCCCTCTTGTCTCTTAGGCAATGTGGCCGGAGGTGGTTGGTCTACTGCAGGGGACCTGTGGACAAGTGGGCCGGACTGTTGTTCTGCCTTGTGGGGGCCGGGTACCTAGGCACCACTGGTGGGTAAGAGCCTGGGGAGATGGTTCCCAGGGGGAGGGGGCCTGAGGAGGGATCAAGAGGTAAAAGAACAGGAAGGGGGGCCTGGGGATGGCTCAGTGGTAGAGTGCTTGCCTAGCATGCATGAAGTCCTGGGTTGGATCCCCAGCACTGAAAAAATGAAAAAACAGGGAGGGGTCCAAAACATCCAGGCAGACCCTATGTCCTCCACTTCTTACCAAAGTCCACATCTCTTTCAGGGGCTGTGTGGAGGGTCTTGGGCCCAAAAGTTTCATCAGGATGGGCCTGGAAGAGGCCTAGGTGAGGAGGACATTCGCAGAGCACGGGAGGCCCGTGTCAGAAAGATACCCCGGCCACAGGTATCATTGCCCCCTCACCGAGCAACATCCATGAAGACTGTTGGCTTCCTGATCTTGAGGAAGTGGGTGGTGGCAGGTTGGCTGGACTCCTCCAGCTCTGTGCCCACCTTCTCACCCTCAGACCTCTCCATTTCCCAGCTGAGCAACCGCTCTCAAGAACGCAAGGTACCTGTCTCCCGCATCAGTCGTCTGGCCAGTTTTGGGGGTAGGTGTGATTTCTGGGGATCTAGATGTGACTTAGATCAGAAGAGACAATATGAATGAAGAAGGAGAAAGATGAATCAGAAATGAAGAAAGGACAGACAGGGAAAGAGTGACAAAGGCCAAAGTCTGCAATGCCAAGAGAAATAGAGTAATGTAATGGTAACATTTATTGAGAACCCGTAATGTGCAAGGTCCCCTACACAGCGAACTCCTTGTACTGAGGTGATGAGTATTTATTTCCATTCCATGGATGAAGAAATGGCTGCTAAGAGAGGGGATTAGCTTGACTCTGGGTCATGCTACAGGGTTGTTCAAACCTGCACAAAATAGCTTAGTGGGTTGCAACTAACCGTTTTTAAAAAGAATAAAGCCAGGCATGGTGGTGCATGCCTTTAGTCCCAGCTATTTAGGAGGCTGAGGT
>JAJEJO010003129.1:0-10201 GCA_020662805.1 Glaucomys volans
TGGGGCAGATTTCTGTGAAAATCTGTATGATTGTTGAGGCTGGGTCTGAAATGGTGATGTAACTTCTATTTTGTTGACTGGAAACCTTGGTCTTGCAATTGTTAGCCACCATATAAATGATCTGATTGTCCCAAGGCTACTATACTGCAAGGAAGCCCAAACTAGCTCACAGGAGAGACATGGAAATTGGCAATATGATTTTAAATTTTAAGCAATGGAATCCCTTCAATGTGTAATGTCATGGTATTTGCCTATGGTTGTCCCTGCAGAATGCGAGTGTGTGTACATGTGTATACACATAAACACCATCTATAAATGCCATTGCAGCATTGTCGTAATAAAAAATACAGGAGAAAACTGATTAAGTAATGCCATAGTGCAGAAAAAATGGAATATTATTGAAACATTAAAAAGAAGATTAACTGAAGTGAATCTATGTCACAGATAAATTTAGTGAAATGAGCAATATGTATACAACAATGGACATTACAATATTATTTTATAAATTCAAAAAGGAATAGATATGTATAAATATACATGGACATAAATAATATATCATATCCATGTATATCCATGTATATACATATCTACTCCTTTCTATGAATAAATATATACAAATATATATGCTGATACATACATATGATCTTTTTCTCTGAGTAAATTCACCAACATATTAACTGTAGTTACTTGAAGGAACAAAGTTGACAGGAGTGAAAATGCATAATGAAAGAAAAATCTTTCTCTTTTCACTTTGCACCTTTAGAACTACTGGTATATGATTTTTAGTATCCAATTTTTTATTGGTATAATTATATATAATTTTGAGATTTATCATGCCATATTCATATATACATGCCACATAATTTAATCAATCTTATTCTCCAGCACCTTCCCTTCCCTTCCCCTCTGCCTCCTCTGATGCCAATTATATATGGGATTTTCCCTGTGATAAGAACATTGAACGTGCATCTTCATAATTCATTGCACTTTATTTGTGAGAGAAGTTAATGAGTTACTATGTTTAATATTTTCTTTGTTTTATTCACATTTAAATTTTTCTGTAATGAACACACATTATTGGTACCATTAGAAAATACAATTATATAGGAGGAATAAGTTCTAGTGTCTACAGCACAGTAGGGTGACTCTAGTTTACAACAACTTATTATATATTTTTATAAAGAACCAGAAGAGAAGAGTTTGAAGGTTCTGAACACAAAGAAATGATAATGTTTAAGAAGATGGTGCTAATTGGGATTTAAAGGTACCCTAAAGGCCATATGTGAAAATCTTGATCCCTAGGGAGGTACTAATGGGAGATGATGGAACCATTAGTAGATGTAGTGGGAAGTTTTCAGGTCACTGGGGGTGTGTCCCTGAAGGGCATTTGGGACCCTGGCCACCTTCCCACTCCCTTTTGCTCCCTGAACTTCCACCATAACTTCTTATCAAGATGTGCTGGTCTCACCAAAAGCACAAAAGCAACAGGGTCAGTTAATCACGAACTGGAATCACCAAAACTGTGAGCCAAAATACTTCTCCCTTTATAAGTTATTGTCTCAGGTATTTGTTATGGTAACAAAACACTGACTAATACAGATGAAAATGCTAATTATCCTGTTTAAGTCTTTACACATTATAAATGTATATGATGACTATCACACTGAGCACCATAAATATGTGCAATTATTGTACAATGATTAAAAAAACCAAACATCTGGTTATATTGAAAAAAACGTAAAATGGTACATAAACATCTATATTAAAATGTAGAGAAAGAAAATTAATAAAAAGAAGTATACCAACATTTTAAGAGTTATTTCGTTTAATTGTGAAACTAAAGGGTGATTTTCCCCTTTTTTCTTTGTGTGGTTTTCCAGTTTTTCACTGCCGAACACATATTCTTTTGTAATAGACTAATCTACACTAAAAAAAGGAACAATCAAGCCTCAGGTTTCCAGCCTATTCTGCCTCTTCTGTGGGTTTCATTCTCACATTTTGGTCTTTGCATGTCAGTTCTGGCAGAACCTCAGTTATTTCATGACTTTGAGGAAAAAATAATTTTCAAAATAATGATTTTCTTTTTTAAAGCAAAATCATCTTGTATCTTGTAACTGTCTGGTTATGTCAGTGATCGAATAATTCCTTAGGGCTTCTTTTTGAAAAGCATATGTGGATTAGCCTGGAATCATCATGCCTGACAACACAAAGATCAAATGCAAGAACTCAGTCCTTTCTGAGAGGAGGAACAGTCCAAGGAGCCTGGTCATTAGGATCTGTCCTTTCAGGATGACTTGTGAGCTCATGTAGAGTTGACCTCTCTCAGTGCCTCCTCCTCCTGCATATCCAGTGACCTCTGATCCTCCATGCTGACATAACCATCAGAGTTCCCTAATCTAAAAAGATAAAATCCACAAAAGTGGCAATAGTAGCAGTAGTATTAGTTACCACTTTTTGAGCACTTACTGTGTACTGTTCTCTGAATAATCCTCATACTAAACATTTGAGATAGTGCTATAGTCCATTTTTTGTTACTGTAAACAAAATTCCTGAGGAAGGCTAACTTTAAAGAAAAGAACTTTATTTAGTTGACAACTTTGATGGGTCAAAGTCCAAAACTGGGTGACTCTATTAATTTAACCACAGTAGAGCTGGAAATGATATGACTCACTCTAAACGTCAAATACATTTAAATTCAGGATGCCCTAATTCTATAATGGTGATGCATAAATCAGTTATGACTCTGGTAAAAAGGGCAAAATTAGAAAGTATTAAAATACTACAGCTACAAAAATTTGTTAATGAAAACACGATATACAAATATGATGTTAAAAACATAAAATGTAATAGGAGGACTAAACATACAGAACTTTTATCTGCAATATAGAATTAAATTATCATCTGAAAACAGACTGTTGCAGCTATATTTTATGTAAGCTTCATGGTTATCACAAAGCAAAAATATTATATTACATATACATAAATAAAGTGAAAGGATTGAAAGCATACCACATAGAAAACCAGCAAATCACTAAAGGAAATAATACAGAAAGAAAGGAATGAAAGAACTACAAAACAATCAGAAAGCAGTTAATAAAATGGTAACACTAAGTCCTTATCTACCAATAATTACTATAAATGTAAATGAATCAAATTTTCCAATTAAAAAAATAGACTGAATGGATTTTTTAAAAAGATGGCCCAACAGTATGCTGTCTGCAAGAGATTCATTTCAGCTTGAAGAACACACACAGATTGAAAGTAAAAGCATAGAAAAAGATATTCCATACAAATTGTAACCAAAAGAGAACATAATGAGCTATACTTATATCAGAAACAAATGAACTTCGATCAAAAACTGTAACATGAGACAAGGAAGGTCTTTACACACTGTTAAAGGGGTAAATTTATCAGGAGTATTTAACAATTGTAAATATCTATGCATCTAACATCAGAGCTCCAAAAAATATAAAGGAAATATTAATAAATTTGAAGAAAGAAATAGGTGTAATGCAGTATTAGTAACAACTTCAATACCACTTTGGACAATAGCCAAATCATTCAGACAGAAAATAAGGCAAAACTGGACTTGAACTACACTTAAGACTAAATGGATTTAGTATTTATTTATTTATTTATTTATTTATTTTTTCTGGCAAAGCATTTATTTTCAAATTCCTTTGTATTTTTCTAGCCCAAGCCACAGAAGCACATCTTCTTCAAAGGAGCTCTTATCTCTTTTAGCAAACAAACTTATGGCTAATCCAAGATTTTGAAAGGACTTTCCGTCTAACTGCAGAATACACATTCTCCTCAAGTGAACATGGAACATCTTCTAGAATAGATATGTGAGGCCACAAACCAAGTCTTAATACAAGAAGATTAAAATCATATCAAGCATCATTTCTAATGACAATGGTATAAAACTAGTAACAATAGGGAGAAAACTGGAAAATTTACAAATATGTGAAAATTAAATAACATCTTCCTAAACAATGAGTGAATCAAAAAAGAAATCAAAAGAGAAACTAAAAAACACCTGGAAGCAAACAAAAATGGAAATGGGACATACCAAAACATAGAATGTAGCAAAACCAGTTCTAAGAGGGATGTTTATGGGAATAAATGCCTAAACAAAGAAGAAAAGATTTCAAATGATCCAACTAGCTTTTAACCTCAAGGAACTATTTACAGAAGGGGAAACTAAGACCCCAGATTTAGCAGAGGGAAAGAGACTATGAAGATAAGAGCAGAAATAAGTGAAATAGAAACTATAAAAACAATATAGAAGATCAACACATCAAAGAATTCCTCCCTTTGGAAAAGGTAAACAAGATGAGCAAATCTTTGGCTAGATAAGAAAAGAGAGAAGACTCAAATAGAAAAGGAAATAAAAGAGAATACATGACAACTGATACCACAGAAATGAAAGGATTGTAAGAGACTACTGTGAACAATAGTACAATAATTTGGATAGCTAAAAGGAGAGGGATAATTGTCTATTAACACATAAGCCATGATATGGCATTTGCAGATAAATGGATGGAATTGGAGAATATCATGCTAAGTGAAATATGCCAATCCCAAAAAACCAAAGGCCGAATGTTTTCCCTAATAAGTGGATGATGATATATAATTGGGTTGGGGGGATGGGGTGTGAGGGAAGAATGGAGGAACTTTAGATTATGAAGAGGGAAATGAGAGGGGGAGGGGGCGGGGGTATGAAAAATGGTGGAATGAGACAGACATCATAACCCTATGTACATGTATAATTACATGAATGATATGAATCTACATCATGCACAACCATAGAAATGAAAAGTCATACCTCTTTTGTGTACAATGAATCAAAATGAAGTCTGTAAAAATTAAAATAAATAAATTAATTAATTTTTAAAAATCTGAATGGATAAATAGTGACAAAGGGGATTCTGATAATAATCAAAATTCACAAAACAAGAAAAAATCCAGGACTTCAGGATTTCACTGAGTAAAATTCTACCAAACATTAAAGAAAAATGAATGTAAACTCTTGTCAAATTTTCCAAAATAGTGAGGAGGAGAGAACATTTCAAAATACACTTTATGAGGCCCTGAGTACCAGGGCCTCATAAACGACATACAAGACAGTATAAAATAGAAAATTACAGGCCAATATCCCTGATGAAAATACATGCAAAAATCCTCAATAAAATACTAGCAAGTCAAATTCAACAGTGTATTAAAGGGATCATATACCATGATCAAGTGGAATTCATTCAAGGCATGCAAAACAAACAAATATACAAATCAATAAATGTGATATGCCACATTAATAGAACAAGGGATTAAAAATCATGATCATTTTCATAGATGCTGACAAAATGGTTGAAAACTTCTATATCTATTCATGATAAAAACTACCAACAAGGACTGGAAATATAACTCAGGGGTAGAGCATTTACTTGGCATGTGCAGGGTCCTGGGTTTTATCCATAGCATTGCAAACAAAAGCAATAATAATAACAAAACATCTACTAATAAAAAAACCATCAACAAATTAGGTATAGAAGGATGATCCTTCAACACAACAAAGGCAATATATGACAAAGCTATGGCTATCATACTTAATGATGAAAATCTGAATTTTTTTCCTGTAGATCAGGAACAAGACAAGGGTGTACACTTTGGCCATTTTTATTCAATATTGTTCTGGAATTCCTAACCAGAGCAATTTGGCAAGAAAAATAAAAAGATATCCAAATAAGAAAGGCAGAAGCAAAATTGTCTTTGTAAATGATATAATCTTATAGATAGAAGAATGCTAAAAGTTTCACCAAAAACCTGTTAGAATTAGTAAACAAACACAGTGCAGTTGCAGGCTATAAAATCAACACACACAAATCAGTAGTAGCATTTCTATATGCTAATGGTGAACTATCAAATGAATAAATTAACCAAGGAGGTGAACGATATGTACATTGGAAGCTATAAAACACTGATGAAAGAAATTGAAGAAGAGACAAATTAATGGAAGGAGATCTTATGTTAGTGGATTGCAAGAATTAATAATGTTAAAATATTCAAACTATCCAAAGCCATTTATAAATTCCATGCAATTCCTATCAAAACACTGATGGCATAGAAACTAGAAAAAATGCTTAAAATTTTTAATGAATTTTTCATTTAAATTCATTTCATTTTAATTCATTAAAAATTTAAATTAAAAAAACAAAAAAAGAAAAAATTGCTCAAGCAATCTTGAGTAAGATGAACAAAGATGATGCATCATACTTGTAGTTTTGTACCACAAAGTTATCATAATCTAAACATTCTGTACAATGTATACCTGAATATGCATAATTGAATAAACACATGTTGCTATTATTATTTTGACCCAAATGTAATATGCTAGATGAATTAAAAGTAAGGGAAATTAAAGTATTTTACCTTCACTTATTCCTTCTTTGAAGCTCTTCTTTTTGAAAAAATACAGATCTGAGTTTCTCATATATATATATATATTACTTTCCTTCTCTTTAAAGGATTTTCAACATTGTTTTTACAAAGCAGACCTACTGGTATCACGTTCTTTCAATGTTTGTCTGAGAAAGTCACTATTCTCCCTTTGATTTTGAAGGATATCTTCACAGGGTACAAAATTCTAAGTTGGTGGAATTTTCTCTTAGTTCTTGACCTTTCACTCAACGCTGTTCTTGCTTGCACAGTTTCTGGGGAGAAGACAGTTGGATGTACTTATCTTTGCTCTTCCATAGGTAAGGTGCTGATTTTCTTCTGGCTTCTTTCAGAATTTTTTTTCACCTTTGATTCTCTGCAGTTTGAAAATTATATGGCAAGGTGTGTGTAGATTTTTCTGGCTTTAATCCTGCTTATTGTTCTCTGGACATCCTACATCTGTGATTAGATGTTTGACATTAATTTGAGGAAATTATCTGACAGATAATTTGATTATCTGTCATTATTATTTCAACTATTTCTCATGTTTCTTTCCTTTTTCTCCTGGAATTCTCAGTACATGTATGTTGTACCTTTTAGTTGCCCCTCAGTCCTTGGATATCATGTCCCCTGCAGTATGTTAGTCAGCTTTTATGACTGTGGCCAAAATACTTCACAAGAACAACTTAGAGAAGGAAAAGTTGCTTTTGATCATGGTCTCAGAGATTTAGTTCAAGGTGGGCCAACTGACATGAGGCAGAATATCATGGTGGAAGAGCCTGTTGAGAAGAAGCCTCTCAGGACAGGGTGGCAGGGAAGCAGAGAGGAAGGGGACGGAGGTTCAGGGAAGATGAACCCTTTCAAGACACACCTCCTTTGACCCATCTCCTCCAGCCCTGCCTCTCCTGCCTACAGTTACTAATCAGTTAGTCCATTCAAACTAGGATGGACTGATTAGGTTACAACTCTTGTAATCCAATTACTTTACCTCTGAATATTCCTACAATAACACAGGAGTTTTGGGGAGACACTCATATTCAAGCTATAACACCAGTCCTTGTTCTCTGTTTTTCAGCTTTGGAAATTTCTATTGACAAGCCTGGAGGTCTTTCCTGAACTCTGTCCACTCAACTAATAAGCTCATGAAAGGCATTCTTCATTTTCCTTACATGTTTTTGATCTCTATCATTTCTTTTTAGCTTCTTAGGTTTTCCTTATGTCTGGTATATTGCCCACCTGTTATTTCAGACTTTACTTAATCCATTAAAGCCTTAGCATATTAATTACTGTTGTTCAAAATTCCCTGTCTGATAATGCCAACAGTGCTGCTCTGCTCTGTCCTGTCTGATACTTTCTCTGTTTTTTCAAAGTGTAAAATGTTTTTTGTCTTTTACAAGGCACAAGTGTGCCTTGTAATTTACTACTACATTTATGCCTTTAAAATGTATTGGTAAGGTGTTGAGGGAGGAGGTGTATCCTATAGTCATATGATTAGGTCTCAGTTTTTTCTGAGCTTATGTTTAGGGCTGTGAGTTTTACAAGCTTTCTTTTTTCTTTTTTCTTTTTCTTTTCTTTTCTTTTCTTTTTTTTAAATCAGTATATGCTCTTTTGCCCTTGTTAGGTGGGGCAGGATTGTTAGAGTGGACTGTAGATAAGTATTTTCCTTCTCCCACATGGAAAACCAGAATGGGCTGGAATTGGTATTTCTCTTCTTCTGTGTGAAAAGCTGGAAATGACTCAAGTTGGGTATTTCTCTTCCACTTATTAGTAGGCTCTAAGAAAATCCAGCAGGTTGGGCTCTGGTTAACTAGTTTCTCCTGAGGGCAGATATGTTCAGAAGAATGAAGTAGGACCAGTGTTTTATTTCCCTCTTTCCCAGCTGGAAGCACTAGGGAATTTATCTGTGATATTTACTATGAAAGCCAAGTAAATCTCAAGCAATATGGGGGCTATCCTAAACTGGGTCCTCTGAAGTTTTCATTCCTTATTGTCCACACTAAGTTATCAATGATGTATCAATTACTGGTCACATTTTCCTACTTGAGCACCAGATCCTGTTGCGGTTTCCCCTGCTCCAGCAAGCTGGGGCTTCCTTATTTCTGTCTCTCCAATCTTTATTTTAAATTTTGATTCTTTGTACACAAAAGGGGGTACAACTATCATTTCTCTGGTTGTACATGAAGTAGAGTCACACTGTTTGCATAATCATACATGTACACAGGGTAATGATGTTTGCCTCATTCTATTATTTTTCCTTCCCCTCACCCCATCTCCACACTTCATTTTCCTCTATACAATCCATTCTCCCTCCATTTTTGCCTCCCTCCCACCCCCCATTATATATCATCATCCACTTATCAGAAAAATCATTCAGTCTTTGGTTTTTTGGGATTGGTTTATTTCACTTAGCATGATATTCTCCAACTCCATCCATGTACCTCCAAATGCCATACTTTTATTCTTCTTTATGGCTGAATAATATTCCATTGTGTATATATACCACACTTTCTGTATCCATTCATCAATGAAGGGCATCTAGATTGGTTCCACAATCTAGCTATTGTGAATTGAGCTGCTATAAACTTTGATGTAGGCACACCATGGTAGTATGCTGATTTCAAGTCCTTTGGTAAAGGCCAAGGAGTAGGATAGCTAGGTCAAATGGTGGTTCCATTCTCAATTTTCTAAGGAATCTCCATACTGCTTTCCAGAGCACCAATTTGCAACCCTATCGGCAATGTATGAGTGTACCTTTTTCCCCTAATTTGCACCCTATCAGCACCAATTTGCAACCCTATCAGCAATGTATGAGTGTACCTTTTTCTCCACATCCTCGCCAACACCTATTGTTGCTTGTATTCTTGATAATAGACATTCTAATTGGGGTGAGATGAAACCTTAGGGTAGTTTTGATTTGCATTTCTCTTATTACTAGAGATGTTGAATATTTTTTCATATATCTGTTGATTGCTTATAGATCTTCTTCTGTGAAATGTCTGCTCATTTCCTTAGCCCATTTATTGATTGTGTTGTATTCTTGGTGTAAAGATTTTTGAATTCTTTATAAATTCTGGAGATTAGTGCTCTATCTGAAGTGTGTGTGGTTAAGATTTTCTCCCACTCTGTAGGCTCTCTCTTCACATTTTTGATTGCAGTAGCTAGCCCCATGTCCTCATCACTCATGCCTCAAAAGTGCTTATCTTTCAATCTGTTCAGCATTTACTGATTGTCAAGACAGGGTAGACATTGCCAAGCTCCTTACATGCATAACAGGCTTAAATGAATTAATTTAATTAAGTGGCCAAACACCAATACAACATATTTATATAATATAAAAAATGCACATAGCATTTCTCCTTAAATTGAGATTAATTTTTTCACCTTGTTCACCAATGAGGCTTAAGCAAGTTTGTGCACATGGTCCACAAGTTATTTTCTTAAGTGAGTGATGGACATTCTCACATGTGGTGGGTGGGACGTCTCATTAAGGAGAGAAATCAGACTCTGCAGGGCAGGTTGCAAGCAGGACAAGGCTCTGAATTCTTCCACTAGAGAAATACAACTCATATATTGAATAAATACCTATTTTTCATTAACATATTAATGAGTATTTTTTATGTACTCTATAAAGTAGTTTTACTTGTTGAATTTTTACTTATTGAATATTTAAACATGAAGATGAACAGTAACTTTGGTTCCACTTTGTAATGAAAAATAAATGGTGTATCCTGCAATTTTATTGTGCTGCTCTAAAAATATCTTCAAT
>JAJEJO010003130.1:0-21848 GCA_020662805.1 Glaucomys volans
GGAGGGGCGGGTGGGGAGCAGGCTCAGCAGGAGAAACTCAGGGAAGTGGGGTTTTGGAGAAAAGGTCAGGGTCACATTTTCTGGCCACCAGAGGGGTCCTCTAATGGACTGAGGTCCCCTGGGTTGCAGACACTGCCGGTACCCAGAGAAGAGCCAGGAGGAGGGGGAAGGAGCCACGCTGGACACGCTGCACTTCATTAGGACCCAGTGGCCGCTGCATCTGTGCCCACCCTCGGGATGGGCCTGACCCACAACCAGGAGCACGCGGGAGGCCACAGCTGCAGGAGGAGCCAGCGTCACACAGGGCTGGTCCAGGTTGCCAGAAAGACAGGGTAGGTGAGGTCAAGCAGGCCGGGGTCCCGTCCTGGTCCCATTGCTGGCCCTGAGACTCTGGGCCTCCGGGCTCTCATCTGTACACTGGGGCTCACGGCAGCATCAGCCACCGAGAGCCGAGAGGGTGAAAGAGAGTGTGGGAAGGTGCCACTGCCCAGCCCAGCGAGTCCTCACAGCAGAGTCCCTCTCCCTCAGGTTCCTTCACCACCCTGACCCTACAGAGATTGACAGCTAGTCACTTCACAAACTAGAAAACCAAGACTCAAAGAAGTGACATGCCAGCCTCTCAGCCAGTAGGGGACAGGGCCGGGACGAGGGCCCAGATCTGTGCATAACTCCGACCCCCGTGTGGCTTCCTCACACCTTGGCGGGCAGGGCCAGGGGTGACCTGTCTTTCCGGGTGGGGCTGCTGGAGCTGGAGGCCCCCCGTGGATGAGCCCCCTGCCCTGCGCAGCCTGCTGAGCGCTGCAGCACCTCTGAGGTGCTGGCCGTGCGGGGTGGCCGGGTCCTGCTCCGTCTCCGGGCCCTCGGAGTGCTGGGTTTTCAGGCCACAGAGATTTGCGTTGGCGTGCGGGGCCATGTCAATCCTGCCCCTGGCGAAGATTTTGCACTCGAATCTCCTCCTCGAGACACCTGAGCGCCCTGCCTTCGGCAGTCACTCAGTAGCCACGTCAGCCTCCGCCCCAGCTTTCGCCCCGCCCAGGGGACACAGGACCATGGACAGGGCCAGGCTGGCTCCGAGCTCCCCAGAGCCGCTCACCTTTAGGAGCCGCGCCCTGGTTGAAAGGGACAGCTTGGTCTCTTAACCTCTCTGGGCCTCAAGGTCCTCATCTCAAAAACGGAGGCCACAGCTGCACTGACCTCGAGTCTCGGTCCCAAGTCATACGGATAAAGAGCTGGGACAAAGCCCCACACACATGAAGCCAGCAGTGTGACTTAGTTCTACTCTGTATCCCAAGTGCTCCCCCAACACCTCTGGGACCCGCCTCACCCCTCTACAGTGGTCCCGTGGGCCCCATAACACCAGCTCACACATGCTTTAGGGTGAGACCCCAGGGGTGGCTGTGTTTCTCAGCAGCCTCTGGAAACCTGAGCAGCCTTCAGGGCCTAAAGAACTTGGCCCTCGGAATGAGCAGGGGTGTTTGCTTATTTTTTTGGTTTTGGTACTGGGGTTTGAACCAGTTCTTTGCCACTGAGCTACATCCCCAGCCTCTTTTATTTTTAACTCTGAGACAAGGTCTCACTAAATTGCTAAGGCTGGCCTCCAACTTGCAATCCTCCTCCCTCAGCCTCCCAAGCGGCTGGATTACAGACATGTGCCACCACACCCAGCTTTAATGAGCAGCTTTCTCATTCCCTCCTTTGGGGATGGACGAAGTTTTCCGAGGCTGAGGCTCCTTCTCATTCTTGCTTGGGAGCAAGGACACAGCAGTTACCAAGTACCACAGTGAGCCAGGCAATCGACTGGGGCTGCTCTGGGAAGTGGGGTGATGGTGTCCAATGCTGATTGCACGCTCTTAAAGCCTCAAGCTGCAGGCTGCGCCCCAGGTGCAAGTCAGGTATGTCCCCACCCACCCAGGACCCCCACCCCCAGTGCAGCAGACAAAGCAGGGCTGTAAAAGCTGTAGCCACCAGAGGGGGGACCATCCCAGAGCCTGGGGCCACGCCAGTTCTGACCCTCCATGCAGCCCCAGCCGCAGACAGCCCCAGACCCAGCAGCTGGGGAATACATGAGGGACAAACCCATGGATGGGTCTGTACGAGACAAAGGCCCCCGAATACAAACCCTGAATCCTAGTAGGAGACCAGAGAGGGTCTGGATGTCTGAGGCCCCCCGCACAGTGGGACACGCATAGGTAGAAGGAAAGTCAGGCACTGCAAGGGCAGAGGCCCAGCAGCATGGAGCCTGTGCAGAGGCTGGGCCGAGCCTGGGCCGAGGCTGGGAATCGGGAAACATGGCTGGAGGTGGTGGGGTTTAGGAAACCACCTCCAAATGCCCGGATCATCCAGCCCAGCTCCCTCCGTGGCCTGTTTGGCAGTCAGCTGGATTCTTATGCATGAGAATCTCTGCAAGAACTTCTTAAGGATGGACATTTCTAAGTTCCGCCCACCCCTAAGAAATTCCAAACCCGCAGCCTGGAACCAGGCTGGGGACTCCGTGTCTTGCAAGTCCCAGGCTGCATGGGGACAGGATTGGCACATGCCCTCAGGGAGCTCTGACACCACCCCCCCAGGAGCACGAAGGAGGCTCAACAGGGCCTGGGGAAGAAGCAGAGGAGGAGTCAGGGCCCCGGGGGCCTCAGCTCTACCACAGGAGCCAGACTCAAGGGAAGAATGGAGCAGAGACCCCAGGAGCCCTGACCTCAGGCCTAAGACCGCTGCCCAAGGACAGGGCATGGGCAGGGGCTCAGGTGGCTGCAGGAGAAAGGCTGTGAGATGGGGGTCCTAGGGTTCACAGAAGGACTACCCTGCCCTTCGTCATTCACTCAGTCCACCAAGGAGTCCCGAGGGTCAGCAGTGTCTCTGTGGAAGCCTAATGTCCCGGAGGAGGAAGGGGACGTCCCTACCCTAAGCAGTGCCGGCAGCTCAGGGTCCTGTGCCCCTGGTTGATCAGATGAGAGGAAAGGAGCCCAGGAGCTGGGCTGTGAGCGTGCAGGTCGGCTCTGGAGATAGCGTGGAGCCTGCAGGCCGGGTGCCCAGGTGACCGTTCCCGTCAGGTGGCGTGTGCTCCACCGACATTGCATGAGGGCACGTGGGGAGACCACAGAGAACCACGCCCCTGTCCCTCCCAGCCCTGTGACTGACCTCTCAGCAATCTGACAAGTGTCGCCTGGGCCCTGGAGACCCCGCTAGTGGCAGGAGCTCACCACCTCCTGGACAGGGTGGCAGGAGGACTGGAGGGGACGGACCCAGCGCCCTGAGTGGCTGCTGCCCCAGCCACAGCGCAGCCTCCGCGCGCCCTGCAGGCCCAGCGCCCAGGCCCCACCCTGAGAGGTGCCCGGCCCTGCAGGAGCGAACTCCTCCCTGGGAAGGGGCCGGGAGGGGCCGGGAGGGGCATCTCTGTGTGACAGCTGTGGAAACTGAAAACAATAATACAGAACAAGAGAATCGTGACCTCCTGGGAGGAGACAGGGCCATCCATCAGCTTCTCGTTGAACCTTGTGAAAGAATGGCACCGTGACACCGGGGCTCCTGACTGCTGGCCCAGGACATGGCAGAGCAGTGGGCCCTCAGCCCGCGGGCTCGGAAGGGAGCTCTGAGGTCCAGCAGGCCAGGCGGAGGCCCCGTGGGACCGAAGGGCCTGCTCTGGGGCACTCCTCAGGGACACCTGGGTTCACAGTGTGGCCCGGGGACCTGCCACCTCTCAGGGCGTCTCCTTGCCCCTGTCCGCAGAGGTGGGCCCTGAGGTCTCTGAAAGGCCTGACTCTGAACCAGTGTGCAGAACCGAGAGGCCTGGAAGGAGCAGACAAGAGGCTGGGCCTGAAGGAAGGGGCCTTTCCGCCCAGAGGGGAAAAAAAAGTCACAGCGGCTCAGCCAGTGACCACCTGGTCCCGGGCCGGCTCCCCGGGTCCCGACTGTGCTGTCCCGGGGCCTTCACACTCCACCAGGGACCTCAGGGCCACCCCCGCCTCTCCCGCCCCTCCTCAGCCCAACAGCCAAGCCACCTGCAGGTTGGCATCCCCACGTTGCTGTGACCTGTCCTCCTGCCCCATCGCCTGCATCTGGACCTCTCCTCGGCCGCTCCCAGCCTCCTGTCCCCTCCCAACCGGGCTAGAGGGATGCGTTCCTGAACTCACTCTGCCTGGGTCTCCTCCCCTCAGACGCCCGGAGCACTGGCTGCTCCCCACCGGGTCCCTTGCCTCCCTCTCCAGCCTCATCTGGTTCCTCAGGGGCCACCGCTCAGGCCCTGAACCCCCCACCACGCCCACCTCAGGGTCTTTGCAATGCTGTTCCCAAGGCCTGGAGCACACACCCCTCCTCTCCAGGGTCCTCCACTGCCTTTCAGACCTGGGTGTGAGCACCCCTCCCCTAGGAAGCCCCCCAGGCTCCTGACAAGACCAGGCCCCAGCACGCTCTCCAGAGCCGTGGGAACCTCGTCCTTGGCCTGCCGAACCCAGGCAAGGTCCTGGTTATTTGGTTACCATCTGTGCCCCTCCTGGCTGGGAACTCTGGGCCGGGGCTGCCGTCTGTCTGTTCTCAGCAGTGGTCCCCAGAGCAGGGCCGGGCACACTGTAGGTGCTCAGTAAATCCTGGAGGGAGGAAGGAGGACCCATGGGGTCAGCTCTGCTCACAGACGGGCGACCAAAGACACAAACAGGGACACAACGGAGGCAGGAGTGCGGGGCTCCGAGCCACAGCCCGAGCGAGGACTTGGGGACACTGTCTCCAGCTGCCCTGAGGCCGCTTCAGGGACAGAGGGTGAGACTCACTCTAGGAAGCCCCAGGTGGAGGCTGAGGGGTGGGCACAACAGTGGGACACAGAGGTGTCCTGCTCACAGCTGTGTCTACGGAAGGACCTGCCTCTCTGACCACGTCCCTCACTCTCCCCAACCATCCATGGCTCCCCAGCACCAACCTGACAAGCTCCCAACTCAAGCTCACTGTGCTCCTGCCCCCCGACCACCCTGCCTCGCCCCCTCCGTGGGTCCCCACCGCCCCCAGCTCCAGGCCCAGTCACACCAGCCCCTCCCCTAACCCCCTCCCTCTCCAGGCTCCCCGCCTCCCCCGCCTGGGCGGCCCCTTCCTCCAGCAGCTCCAGTCCTGCAGACCAGCTCAGCGCCCCCTCCCCCTGGCCTCCCCTGGGTCCTGCGTGAGACTTGGCTGGTCCCTCCTCTGTTCCCAGCAAACAGTCGAGTCCCTGTTCCAGAGCTGGTGGTCTGTCACCCACGGGGACACGGCTGTAGAGTCAGGGTGCGCGTGCCTCCTCCATGAGCCAGACCAGGGCCTTTCAAATCCCAGAGGCTCTGGGGAGGGCGCAGGACGGTCAGAGGGAAAGCAGAGGGAGAGGAGGAAGCAGGACGTGCAGGAGATGAATCACCCTCAGACATGAAAGAAATATGCTCAATTATTTTTATTGCATTTCATTTGAATGTGCGTCGTGCTTAGCTGCCTGCGAGCCTCAGATTACCCAGAGAGAAGGCGTGACGCGCGAGAGCATCCAACAGACAGAACCGCTCCTGACACGGGGAAGGCAGGAAGCCAGACCTGCAGCCACCCCCACCTCGGCCCTCCCAGCACTGACCCAGGCTGAGCCCCAAAGCCAAGCAAGCCAGCACATTATCCCCGTCTGACTGTCCTGATGGCCCAGCATCAGAAAAGGCCCAGATAGAGGGAGAAAGCTCAGGCTGTCCCCTAGAGCTGCTCTCTACTTGCTGTGTGACCTTGGGTGAGTCACCTCCCCTCTCTGATGATAGAAAAGAGCCACACTAGACCACATTCCAGGGATAAGGAGACCCCATAGCATAGACATTTTCTGGAGCTTGTGATACCCTGTTATGGGCTTAGTTGTGACCCCCCAAATTCTATATTGAATCCCTGCCCCACAATGTGACTGTATTTAGAGACAGGGCCCTTGAGGAGGTAACTAAGGTTAAATGAGGTCATGAGGGTGAGTCCTAACGCCACAGGACTTGGGCCCCCCAAGAAGAGCAGATACACCCCAGGTGTGTGCACAGGGACGGTTCAGTGAGAAGAGGCCCAGGAGGGAGGCCGGAAAGGGCTCCACCCCTCCAGCTCTGTGCTCTCGATGCCTCGGCCTCAGAATGGGGAGACACCGGTGCTAATCCCCACCGAGAAGACTCGAGGAGTGGGCAGGCTGTGGCACTGCAAGCCAGGGTCCCAGACCTGTGACCCTGAGGCAGTCCAGCCCCACCCAGCCCAGGTGGCCACCTGTTCCACACAGCACCAGCCTGAAACCCCAGCCTCCACCGTCTGTGACCTCAGCCTCCTGGGAGGCAGGACTGCAGGGAGAGGTGAGGAAGCTGAGTGGGGAGACCTGGGGAGGCTCCCCTCAGGGCTAACTGCAGCCTTAGTGCTTCTCCAGGCCCCAACAGCAGGAATCTGGACCCCTGAGCTTTATAAACCTCTGGACCAGCGCACTCCCTGTCAGCCCCGAGACCTGCGGGACCTGTTTTAGCTCACACCGGCATAAATCCAACTCTCCCCTCCTTCATCCCTGTCTGGGAATGTCATTCTCTGAATTTTCGAGACAGACACCAGGAGGAAGAAGTGGGCGCTGAGCTTCTGGGGTCCGCAGCAGCACAGTGGAGGGGACAGCGTGGTGGGCCATCAACACCATGGAGGGGACAGCGTGGCGGGCCAACAAGAGCTGCGGCTTCCGCAGACCTGCCAGCCAGCAGGGGCAGAGGGACTCTGGCTTCAGAAGGGGACCATCCAGCTTCCTGGCCACTGATCATGAGGCCAGGATCATGATCATCCTCCTCATGCTCTGAACAGAGGAGCTAGTGGGAAGGGGGGGCAGTTGCTGTGTGTGCATGTGTGTGTGCATGTGTGTTTGTGAGAGAGAAAGACAGAGGGAGAGAAAGAGAGAGAGAGGCAGGAATGAAGAGCTCTGGGCCTCCAAGAGACTGCAGCAGAAACGGCGCAGGCACTTTCTGAATCCAGAACCCTGCTGAAGCTTTCCAACCTGCGGAGAACAGGCAGGATCTTCAGGTCCTGGAGGTGTCCAGAGACAGCCACAGACAAAGCGGAAGTGTCCACCTCTGTGGCTAACTGCAGCCAGCGTCCACCAAGCACCGACCGCCCTCTGAACTCAGTGCCAGGAACCTTCTGTGACTCGCCCCTGAGTTAGACGTCATCGCTGTGCCCCTCTAAGAGACAAGGGGATCAGGCGTAGAGAGGCCAAGCAGCTCAGCCCGTCTCCAGCGCCTGCGCACTGGAGGCAGGATCTGGATCCAGCCAGGTCTGGGCAGGTTCCGCTTCTATAAACACAGCTCTGTGAGTAGCAGCGGAAGCCTCAAGATCACCTCATCCTCAACCCTAAGGCAAGATTCTTCATTCTCCAAAGCTGTTTGAGGCTCCCAGAGTCTAGATACCACTGTGGGGGCTGGACAGCCTTCCCTGGTCCCTGAGCATCAGCAACCAGGTGCTTCCCCCAGGGTTGTCCATCAGCGTTCGGTTAGCAGACCTAGGCGGGAGGGGACTTTTCTACTTTCATGGCCCAGACGAGGAAACCGAGGCTCAGAGAAACCAAGGGATTTACATCTCAACAACTGGAGAGTGGCTGAGTAGGAACTACATCTAAGCATTGGCTCTAAAGCTCTTAACTAGGGTTCAGAGAGGTTAAGTAACTGGCCCTCTGACACAGAGCCAAATATCTTAAGAGGACCAATTAGAAATAGCCAACTGTCAATATGTACAATATATCCTCATTTCTTCGTGCCAACAGAGGTGTCCTCCAGCACCCTTGCTCTCTGCCCCTACTTGAACCATGCAGGTTAGTATGATCTAGGATGTTCTCAAAATTGGAGTGAGGGTATCTATGGCAAACATTGTAGCTATTTGAAAGAGCTTAAAGTGTAATTTCTTAGCTGGGGATTTAGCTCAATTGGTAGAGTGCTTGCCTTGCAAGCACAAGGCCATGGGTTCAATCCCCAGCACCGCAAAAAAAAAAAAATGTATAATTTTTTGGAAATCATGCCAAACAGTCCTAGTGTTAGGGTCTAGATATGAGGACTCCCCAAAAGTTCATGTTTAAGACAATGCAAGAAAGTTTAGCGGTGAAATGATTGTGTTATGAGAGTCTTAATCTGACCAGTGCAGTGATCCCATGATAGGGATTAACCCGGTGGTGACTGTAGGCAGGTGGGGTGTGACTAGAGAAGGTGGGTACCTGGGTGCACGCCTTTGGGGTTTACATTTCTTCCCTGGTGAGCAGAGCTTTCTCTGCCTCCTGATTTCTGTGCCCTGAGCTGCTCTCCTCCTCCACACCCTTCCACCCTGACCTTCCACCTCACCTTGACCCAGAGCAATAAAGTCAACTCTCCATGGTCTGAAACCTCTGAAACCATGAGCACCAAATAAACTTTCCCTCCTCTAAAATTTTTCTTGCAGGTCTATTGGTCACAGCAGTGAAATCCCTAACTAAAGCACCTAGAGTAGGGATGGGTAGGCAGAACCAGAAAAAGTAACACAAGCCCCCAAAGAGTCCCCATGTAGGAAAGGCCATTTGTACCCATGAGCCCAAAGCTCAGCTCCCCTGCCGGAGGCACCAGGGTGGCTAGACAACACCAATAGCCTTTTCTATCAAGCGACCTAGCAGCCCTGGGAAAGTCTCATCCACACACCATCAAGGCAAATGAAAGATCCCTACACACCCAAGGGGACCAGGGGACCAGGATGGTGTTGGATAAACCAAGTAGACTCAAATAACACCTCTGACAACTAAACTGCCCTGAGAACCAGAACTCACAAGTGCAGGGGAAAAAAACAATGTGCTCAACCCAAATACAGTGACTGCCTATTCAAATGAAAGATTTTATAGAGCTCTCAGAATAGAGTAGACAAGAAGTCCAGGGTGCAGTGAAAAGCTACCCCCAAACCAAGAGACAAGAAAGTCACAACTTCATGAGTGAAACCGATCCTGTGATGCTGAAAGCCCAAGATGAGTCCAATCTGGGATTATTTGACAAGGGTTCTAAAGTATCCCCCATCAAATGATTATGGTCATCAATTACAAATTAAACAAGTGAAAAAATTAGATAATCTCAGAAAAAAAGGAAGTTCTAAAAGAGAAGCAAAATAATATTACAGAGATGAGAAATACAATAAAAGAAATGAAAATATTCTGGATAGGCTCAATAGTAAAGTAGACATGACAGAATAGAATCAGCGAAATTTTAAAAATAGAACAATAAAATTCAGTCAATATGAACAACACAGAAAACAGAACTGAAAAAATTCAACAGACCCTCAGGGACATGAAAACATTCAACACTCATATCTCAGAGATTGAAAAGGAAAGTAGAATTGAAGGAACATTTGTTACAATAATGGAATGTTAACTTCCCCAAATTGATGAAAGACACAAACCTACAGATCTAAGAAGCTGAGAAGCCTAAAGGAGACACACACACATATACACACAGAGCAAGATACACGATAATTGAATTTCTAAAAATTAAAGGCCAAGAAAAAAAACATAAAAGCAGCTAAAGAAAAAGGACACAACTACCTTATGGAGAACATGCACTCAAATGTGAGCAGATTCCTTGTCTAAAGCATTGGAGGTAGAAAGGACAATGCACAATATATTTAACTGCAGAAAGAAAAAGCTAGACCACAATAATCTATAGGCTGTGAAATTATCTTTCAGGATTGAAAGGAAAATAAAGAATTCTCAGACAAAGAAACACTGAAGAATTTGTTATAAACACACCCACCCTTAAGACTGACTGAAGAAAGTTCATCAATCAGAAAGGAAATGGAAAAAAGAATTCTTGCCACATCAGGAAGGAAGAAGCAGCAAAAGAAAAAACAGACGTATGAATTTTGGATACATGAAAGAGACTATTCTTTTTCTCATAAGTTTTATAAAACATATTTGATGGTTAAAACAATTATGAAACCATTCAATACTCAAGAAAATAATGGATGAAAGTGGAAAGGTAAAGAGACATAAATGGAAATGAGGATTTGATAGTTAACTTGAAGTGGTAACCTGCTGATACCTATAGACTGTAAAAGTTCACAAATTGTATTCAGACTTATAAGAGACTATGGGGAAAAACCATTGTATAAGACAATGCACTCAAAAACAATAAATGAATAAAGTGGAATCCTAAAAAATGTTCAACTAACCTACAGGAGGGCAAGAAAAGAAGAATAACAACCAGAGGAAATGAACCAGACATAATAAATTAGCAGACTTAAGTGATGATGTATCAATAATTACTTTAAACATAAACGGGCTAAATACACCAATCAAAAGACAGAGACTGCAGGAAGATCACAATCATGACCAAGCTACCTGCTGTTCATAGAACTTGATTTAAATTCAAGGACACAGTAGGCTGGAAGTGAAGGGATAGATGAAGAGAGAAACTCACCAAGGAAGCATAGCCTTCTTACCTGTATATGCACCAAAAACAGAGCCTCAAAATGCATGAACAAAACTGATAGTAATTCTCCCCAAATTGACATGTAATTATGACACTTATCAAAACCCAAGTCAGGTGATTTGTAAATATAATATGCTTATCTTAAAATCTGAAATAGGTAAAACATTATATTGACAGACAAGAACAAATGCAGGAATCACCCTACCCAATGTTAAGGTTTATGATATGGGTACCTTAATAAAGACAGGAAAGATGAACATATAGGTCAATGGAAAAGAACAGAGAAGCCAGAAGTTGACCCACACAAACATGCTCAACTTATTTTTGACAAAGGTGTAAAAACATCTCAAAGGGGCAGCGATAGTCTCTCGACATCAAATAGCTCTGATGCATTTGGGCAGTCATGGGCAAAATGAACAAGCTGAGCCTCAAGCCTAACTTCATTCAAACGGAGTTTGGATCTAAACAAAGAACCTCACATCTATGAAACTGCCAGAAGAAAATATAGGAGAAAAATCTCTGGGATCTGTGGCTAGGAAAAATGTTCTCAGACAGGATCTAAAAGCATCACCCATAAAAGGAAAAACTGATTAATTCAACCTCACCAAAATTAAAAACTTTTGCTCTATAAGATCTCATGTGAAGAAGATGAAAAGGCAAGCTACAGACTGAGATAAAATACTTGCAAATTGCATGCATAATATAGGACTATTATCTAGAACATACTAAAAAAAAATCTCTCAGAGCTCAACATTAAAAAAATAATCATGGGGAATCAGGCTTCTTTCCAGTTTGGAATTTGTCACTTCTGACCTCGCAGTGGGAAAAAAAAAAAAAAAAAAAGCTGGGGAAAGGGAAAACAAAAAAATAATATTTTTTCTAAAAGAAAAATGAAGGTCCAAAGGCAAGCTGGTGTCCTTAGAGCTGAAAAGCCAGACAGATCCCCATCGCCTGTCCTACACCAGGAGCAGAAGCTCACGGTGGGAGCCAGAATCCACAGGAGCACTTTAAACCATAAGTAATGAATTGCCGGAGGCTCAGGCCCGTCTAGCTTGACAGCTAAAAACGCCAAGGCTGCTGAATTTAGAGGGGCCTGCCCACTCGTGTGGGTTTTACCGCCAGGATCATCATGAAGCTCTCAGGTGAAGATAGGAGAAAATGTCCCTCCTGCTTACGGCAGGGAGAGCGGAAAATAACAGTTTCGAAATAGGCCCACAGCCTCCTGTGCTGTTTAAGGAGGCCTGGGGGAGAGGGGAGTCCAACTCGGGCTCAATAAAACACTGAGACCTAATTACGGGCCCACACAAAGCCCAGTCCATCCTCACTACGGCGGCCACAGGGCTACCGGATAACCGAGTCACAGGTGGAAGAACTCCAAGCCACAGACCCTGTTTAAGGAGTCTCTAATGCCACCCAAAGACAGGAAGGGAGACCAAGAGGGCATTTCAGCCTCGGGCCACAGCCCCCGCTGACAGCGAACGCAGCCTGAGCCCCTGCAGATCAACAGAACCCCTCACTCTGAAGGCCTCTGACCCCACAAACTAGGTCAGGCTGTCAGGAAAAATTATAGGACAGGCTGAAAGGCAGACCACGCAGGCTAAAGGGACAGGACACGCTTTTACAGGAAGGTACAGAGACGTCCCAGGGAGAGCCTTGGAGGAGGCACACAGGCGAGGACCAGGGAGGAGTAAGTGTTGTCCTCAGTGAGTAACTGAGGCCGCTTTCACAGTGAAGCCGGCCCAGAGCGAGGCGCCCCGGGGGCTGATCGGCGAGAGGTGGGGTTCCTGTCTAAGAGCACCTCTGCCTGGAGACCGGTGGGAGCTCATGGAAGAACCACCAGCTAAATACCGAGGACGGCAGGTGGACAGGCCGCGTGAAGGGCGAGGGAGTCGCAGCTCAGCCCGGGTGGTGGCCTGAGACCCCCCACTGAGCTCGGCCCTGACCCAGGGGAGCCTGCAACTTGAAGAGGGAGACAGAAGCCAGCCAAGGGGACAGGGAAGGACCCTGGGAGCCCAGCGCCGCCACAGATCTGAAGGCCTGCAGTCAGGGAGCCCAGGCTGGGCCCTCCCGGCTGCTCCCAGCACCCAGGGGACCCCAGTCCCACCCTCCTCTCCGCCCTCCATGCACAGCCCACCCCCAGGAAGTCAGCCCCCATTACTCCAGGCACCACCGTCCCAGGACGCTGACCTCAGCCACCCTCCCCTGGACCGCAGGTGGTCACAGCAGAACCAGAGTCAACGGTGTAGGGCACAGTCGTGCCGGCTCGGTTCACGTTCCTCTGCCACGCCTGGCATTTCTACAGCACTTGACAGCTGGCAGGGCCCAGGCATCTTCGGGGATCCCAGAGCAACCCCAAGAGCAGGCCCGAGTGGGAGCCCTGGAGCCAGGGTCCCGGGTTCCAATTCCACCCCCGCCACTCCTGGTTGACTCTGAGCAACGTGTTTCTCACCCGTGCCTCCGTTTCCCCACCTGTAAACCAGACTGACAACTCCTGCCCCTCGGGCTGCTGGGAGGTCCGTGCAGGGAAAGTGCGTGGCATGGAGCCTGGCACGCAGAACCCCTCATCCCATCTGAGGTCCTCATCGTCCTCTCCAGGACAGATGAGGACACCAAGGCTCTGAGTGGCCTCCTTGAGTCCTCACAGCAGGTGACGTTGCGAGCCCAGGATCCAAACCAGCTTCCTGTCCATGGCAGTTATGGGGTGGCTTTGTCCCCAGCTCTTGAGCACGGACGTGGGAGGATCTGGAGCCCCTCCCTCTTGACCCTGTGGGTGCAGGGCCCGGCCACAGCCTCTGCCCCGGCCTCAGTGGCCGCCAGGAGAAGGGTCAGTAAAGCGTCTAGTGACAGCTGGCCACACGCCCCACACAGTGCCGAGCACTGACCTGCACTGTCCCTTCTAATCAGGAGTTCAGGCCCGGGGCCGACTGTTCCCAACCCACAACCGCGCGGGTCCCCCTCCATTCCTGGGTCTCACAGGCTGCCAGACATTGATTGACAGACGTGCCGGGAGATGGGAGACTGCTGGGGTCTGCAGAAAGGGCGAGCTGGGCAGTGGCCTCCAGGTCTCCAGAAATCATCGGAATTCTGAAGTTGCAGAATGTTTCACCTAACTTCAATCCCTCTGCAAAGCCAGAGTGTCCACTGAGAGCCCGGGAGAGGAGGCTGGTTTCCCAGGCTCCCCCCTGGCGTCCGCGGAGCTGGGGAACTGCATCCAGAGCAGACGCTCCCTCTCCAAGGGCCCCAGGACGAGCCCCACGAGATGGATTTTTCTTAACCTCATTATCCTTCCCTCCCCAGGGTCAGAGGTCACATCAAAAACTTCATCCCCGCCTCCCGAGGAGCCTCGGTGAGGCCCAGACCTGCTCCAGCTGTAAATCCCGCTTTCTTCACTCTGGAAATCAATGGAAAACCCAGCTGCTAAATCCACCCTAAATCCAGGGGTTCATCAATCAAAGGCCTGTGCTGGGCTCAGGCTGGGCCACGGAGGCCCCAAGGAGACGCCTTCCTGAAGTTGCTGTCTCCCCAGGACCAGCTCCTATCTGGAGTAGGGGCAGCAGCAGGGGGCCATGGGGCCGGGCCTGAAACCCCAACCAGGTGAGCAGCTGCTGCCCCAGCTGGCTAGGCCCCCACACTCAACCCTGGAGTGATGGCTTCCCAACCAGCCCAGGAACTCCACAGGTGACCTCCGGAGAGGAGGGGAGGCCTGGGTAGCAGAGCAGCTGCTGGGCCCTGCAGGCACAAGACCTTGTGAAGCATGCACTCCAGAGCATGCCTCCGCTTGCTCTGCAGCTGCCCAGGCAGAGGTCCAAGGTCATTGCTTTGCAGAGCCAGAAGGCTTAGGCAGCAGGTCCTGTAGACAGACACTGGAAGGTGACAGCCAGGGCGACTTGTCTCCAGGGTCCCTCCCCCTGTGGTGTCTGGGTAGTGTGGGTGCAGCTGGAGGAGGGGGAGAACTGTAGGTGTCACTCTGTGCCGGGGCCATGCTCCTCCTGCGGGGCCACACAGGGACGGAGCCGGGCCTGTCCCGCTCTCAGCAAGTGCTCTAAGTCCCTCCTTACAGTCTGTGAGTCCCAGCAGGAGTGAGGATGTGCTTCTGGGTCAGGGGCTACTGCTGAGGTCCCCAAGTCCTGGGACACTTCTTAGTCCCTGTCGTTCTATGAAGGCTGGAGTGGGGGCGGGTGGGAGCCTCCACCCTCCACAGCAGAGACTGGTACCAGTAAATGACTCCCAGCCATGGAGACGTTTGCTTGGTGTTTTGAACAACTTTTTTGCTGCTGTGACCAAAAGCCCCAACAAGAACAATTTTAGAGAAGAATGAGTTTATTTGGTGCTCACAGTTTCCGGAGTCTCAGTCCTTAGACGGCAGGCTCCATTGCTCTGTGCCAGAGCTGAGGCAGAACGTCCCGGCATGGTGGAGGAAAGCAGCTCAGGACATGGCACCAGGAAGCAGAGAGAGACAGCTCCACCCTCCAGGGACAAAATATAGACCCCAAAGGCATGTGCCCGGGGACCCGCCTCCTCCAGTCACACCCCACCTGCCTAGGTCACCACCGGGTTTGTCCTGTCAGGGGCTTGATGCACTGATTAGGTTGAGGTTCTCGTAACCCCATCATCTCACCTCCGAACCATCTTGCATGGTCTCACACAGGGACCATGACACTGAGGGAGCCAGGGAGGTCATGAACAGAGGCCAGCGCTCCTAACCATGGCTGCTGGACGGGCACAGCTCCCTGGTGCTGCTCCCCGCCATGGGGACGTTTGTCCGCTGGACAAACAGTTGAGAATCCAGGAATTAAAGACGTAAGGAGGGATGGGGGCGTTTGGGGGACCACTCAGTATGATACCCTCATTGTACAGATGGGGAAACCAAGGCTCGGGCACCCGCCCAAGGACACACGCAGGCGAGTGACAGAGGTGGGCGGAAAGGCAGCCAGCTCTCCTAGGAAGCCAGTCAGGGCCGTTCCCAGCACCTAAGCACAAGATCAAGGTCACGGGGTGGAAATCTGGCAGGTGAAGGAGGGAACTGAGGCTCTGAGAGGGTAGGTGCTTTGCCCGAGGACTCAGCAGGTTGGGAAGAGGAGGGTTGGATCCAAGCTCGTCTACACCTCTTAGTGTGCTCCTCTAATCCTTTTTTTGGCTTTTGGGTCAGGACTCAGAGCTGAGGGAAGGACCCTGACAAGAGAGGGGAAAGTCCCTATGGGTGGAGAGGTTCAAAGACCAGATCCCAATGTGGGGAGCAGGCCAATGGCCAGCTTGCCTCTCCTCCTTTTTATTAAGCATCGACTGTGTCCTCAGCACTTCATGTGCTTATCTCAGCTCATCCTCACAAGGTCCCTGGAGGGAAGTGGAGACTCCCCCTCTACAGATGAGGAGACCAAGGGTCAGAGTGGGGAAGTGACCTGCCCGAACTCACACAGCCATGTGAAGTCCCTGAGTATGTCCTTTATCAAGTATTGCCTCTCAGCGCCAAGGCCTCCCTACCTGCTGTGAACCTGCAAAGTTCTTCGCTGCCACCTGGAACGACATTAGGTTTTTGCTGATAGTGGGGCCTGGGAGGGCTTTTCATCCAGGTCCGGCCTGCTCCTCTCTGCCTGTCCCCGAGGGAAGCAATGTTGCTGACACCCCGTGGGTTCACCCACAGGAGCGCCGCCAGCAAGTGCCTGCATGTGGCGCCTCCCTGCACTGCTTCTCCCACCCCCCGCCAGCTCTCCACCTCTGGGAGGCCCCATCCCACTCTGACCAGGTCAGGGAGCTGCCCTGGTGCTGCTGGCTAAGAGGAGGGAAGGCGATTCCAGGTCTGTTCCTCCTGCAGGAAGAGGCCGGCACGCAGGGCTTCCCCTCGGCACCTGGGCTTCCTGCGTTCTGGAGAATTCTGTCTGCTCCCTGGTGGGCAGGCCTCCATCACAGTCAATAGTATTACATAAAGGTCCCCTGCTCATGTTCAATGAGCTTTCTGCCTCCTCTTTGGATCCTGGAGGATGACAATGTGATGTCATTCCAGGAGGGAGCCCCACCAAGACCAGATTCTTAGGATTGGATTGGCCAGGGCCTTGGGCTGGAGCTCAGTGCTGACTGAGCTCCACAGATGGGAGGGGGCTGGTGTCCCGTGGCATGAGTGGCAGCATGGCCAGCCTTGCCAGGGAGAGCCCATGCTGTCTGTAAGCAGTGATGTCACTACAGGGGTGGCGGAGGATTCTCCCGGGTGCACTGGAGCATTTAGAATTAAAATTATAAGCTCAGTTCTTTAACCCCCAACAACGAGAGCCCGAAACAAATCTCTCATTTCTTGCAGCCTCAGGATAGTTCTTGATCATCAGATGCAAAATTAACTGTCCAGATTGCTGGATTCCGACATCCACTGAACTGGAGTCCTGCCAGGTTTCTCATGGGCGCGTTCATCTTTAGGGAAATCTCTCATGGGAAAGAATGGGATCCAGAAACTTGAAATGAAGTTTGATTGGATCCTTATGAAACCCAAATCTTAAACTCCCAAGCCACTCAGGGAGTCCCTGGACAATAGAAATGGCTTCCTCCTGCTTGAATGTCTTGTGTTAACCTCCCCTGAGACAAATACCTTCAAATGCGATGCTCCCTCCCCTCAGGACCCACCATGGCCCCTGCAGCCACTAGACCCATAAGTATGATAACACCTCAGCACCATTCAAAGGGCAGATGCAAACTATGACCCAGGAGGAAATAGCCACACAATAAAAGCTATACTTTGCTGATGTGTGTTGAAGCGAACCTGCAAATATGGAGAGGAGTAAATTCTACGTGTACTATTAGTCCAAGGAAGAATTATAACATAAGATTGGGCCTAACTCGCTGATACGCGTGCACTTTCCAGAGATTTCAGGTTTAATGTGTTAGCTTGCACAGACGGAAGGAGCCTCCCAGCTCGGTCAGCTGGTCAGCTGGTTGGTCGATTGGTTAAACTTTGTATTTGATAGTGGTCTACCTACGAGAAGCCAGAGTGTTCCTGGGGTGCTGTGGAGGGGTGGGAATGCTGGAAGTGCTTCTTTGTGAGCATCCTCCACCCACCCCTGAGCTCTGTGCTCTACAAACACCCAGGAACTCAAGAAATCCATTAGTTCAGGAATCCCTGAAAATCTCTGTGGTCAATCTCTTTTTGGGGGCCAGGAATGACCCGGGAGGAAACCACTATTGAGATCCATCAGGTTCAACGGGGATGTTGGGACTCGAGAGGAGCAGAGACCAAGGGACAGTCAACTGCCAAAAGCCAGCATCTGTGGAACACCTGCATCTGTGGAAGGGCAGGAAGGAGCGTGGAGGTCGCAGCAGCTAACCGTGGTATCCTTGGGGAGGAAATGGACAACCTTCTAGAACATTCCCTGGTCTAACTGAAAACAAGCAAACCTCCATCCACATCCTGGGGGAATTCACAGACAGACACAGATGGCCTTGACGGAGGAGGCTCAGACCTGGAAGGGAATTCTGTGCCGTCATTGCAAGGACGACCTGTCTCCCTCCACGCCTCCTCCTGGGACCCATGGTCATGCTTTCAATATGCACTGGAAAGGGAATCCCCTGGGGAATTCGACACTGAATCTGAATTGACACTAATCGCTGGGGACTCCAAATGCCACTGTCCTCCTACAAAGTGGGAGGTTGTGGTGGCTGGTGACACATGGACTCAAGTTCTACTCGTGGAGAGTGGAGTTGATCCATCCCCACGCTGGTGTCCCTGCACCGACCTCACCATTGTGACCAGTCCACTCATTAAGCTGTCCCCAGAAGCAGCAGGTAGACTCCTACCTATTCTTCAGAGGTCTTTCTGAACGCATTTTGGAGCCGGAACGTGGACCAGTTTGGAAAGAGAGCAATTCCAGGCCATCAAAATGAACAAAAATCTGTCCTTGTCCTAGCAAGGAGGGGAAAGACACCTCTGAGGAAGTAGTCTAGACGGTTCTCCAAACGAAGGCCACCCTCCAGGAGGAAAGGGCCTTATCCTGACTGTGCGCAAGGAATTTGCCAAACTCCCACCCAGGAACTCAGGCCCAGGAAAAACCTGAGACCAACCCTCACTCCCCTCCCACACCTCCCTGCCCCAGGGACAGAGCTCTGGGGGCAATGACAGTGACTCACAGCTGAGGAGCCATCTGAGGAGGAGGGCTTAAGGTTCTGAAAGGCATCAAAGAAGACAAAAAATTCAGAGGAATTTCGGCCTCCAGCTCCTGTAGCTGCAGGAGACACTGAGCACATGCACATCTAAATCGAGCCTGGTTAAAATAAGAGCTCGCCACGGAAGGTTTCTTTTTTTTAACCTCAGTGCCTATTACTAGATCCATTATGCCCGACTTTGAACAAAAATTACAAGTCATCCTAAAAGGCAAGAAAAAATATGGATCTAAAGAGACAAAAGCATCCTAAGAATCAAACTCAGGTAAGACACAGAGTTCAGAAACATTCACAGACAGAATTTAAAACAACTATGATTAATATGTAAAGAGATCCAGTGGAAAAATAAGCAATCAGCAAGAATAAATGGGTATTGTAATCAGGGATGTAAAAACGCTGAGAATCGAGAGGAAATGCTAAAAATTAAAAACCCTGGGAGCAATGGTGAAACCCACTGAGAGGCTCATCAGCGGACGGAACACACCCAGGGAAAGGACCACGGAGCCTGAGAATAAGACAGCGGGGACTTCAAAAAATGAATGCAGAGGGGGAGGAGGAGGAAAGCAGAATACCATACCTAGGAAGTGACAGATATTTCAAAATGGGTGATAGAGATATAATTGGAATACCAGGAGAGAAGAGAGTAGAAGAAATATCAAAAATAACAACAGCCAAGAATTTTCCAAAATTAATGACCGAGCTTTGACAAAGTTGCGAAAGCAATTCAATGAACAAGGGATGCTCTCTGCCCAAGCAGGGCCAGGACAATGGTACATCCGTGTTTTTAAAAACGAGCCTCTACACGGTTCTTCCATCTTTCACGAAAATTAACTACGTGTGAAACACAAAACCACAAAACTCCTAGAAGAAAACATAGGAGAACACGTAGGTGGTCTTGAGTTTGGAGATGGGTTTTTATACACAACACTGAAAGCCTGATCCATGAAAGAAAAATACTGATGTTGAACTTTCTTAAAATTAAAAGTTTCTGCTCTCTGTGAGACAATTGAAAGAATCAATAGACAAGTCACACCCTGGAAGGAGATATTTGCAAAATACATACGTGGGAAAGGACATGGATCCAAAATATGTAAATAACTCTCAAAATCCAACAAATTTTTCCAAGGAAAGCATGGCCAGAAGATTGGAACAGACACTCACCAAAGAAGATAGATTGGAAATAAGCAAATGAATAAAGGCTCAACATCGTTTGTCTTAGGAGCTTTGAAAATTAACAAGAGTCCTCCACAAACCTGTTAGAACAAGTAAAAAAATAAATAACTTGGCGATACCAGATGCTAGAAGATGCAGAGGAAGGGCCATTCTCACTCAGTGCCAGTGGGAAGCGAAGCGGGGCAGCCACTTTGGAAGAGCTGAGCAGTTTCTTTCGAAGCTAAGTAGAGCCTCACCTTCTGATCATGCTCCTAGCCACGCACCTGAAAGACTCTAAAACTCAGGTTCACACAAAATCCCACACGTGAATATTTACAGCAGCTTTATTCATAATCACCAAAAACTGGAAGCAATTAATAAATGTGTCCTGAAATAGGTGCATGAAAAACAAACTAATACGTTCAGACAATGGAATGTTATTCAGAAATAAAATGATAGGTGAGTTCTATCTTAAATGTGCATGCTAGTGGAAGGAGCCAGCCTGAGAAGGCTCGTGTGTGACCCATTTAAACAACGTCTGGAAAAAGCAAACTCTTAAAACCATAAAGGATCATGTTTGCCCACAGGTGGACAGGTGAAGGATGGGGACAGGGGATTTGAGGGCAGTGAGGTTGTCCCGTTGTGCTGGGACACTATCCGTTTGTCAAAACCCATAAAACTTTGCAACACAAAGAATAAACACTAACGTATCTGAATTTTAAAATTCGATTAAGGTGACCAGAGGACCCCAGGGAGGAACAGACAATGGTCCCTCCACAGCCGGAAACGCACCTGTAGCCCAGATCTTGGTCTCTTGTATCATTTTCCAGCAAAAAGAATCAGGGCTCCCTGGAGAAACGACTGGCTCTGGGACTGAGACGGAAAACACACAATGAGCCAGATCATCCTGGGCTGCTGGAAAATAAGGAGTGAGCCAAACCTGCAGGCTGAAAATAGAATCCACATGGATGGAGGTAGGACAAAGGGACACAGGGACAGCAGAAAGAGCTCCCACAGCCAACACCACCGGAGTGACAACATAAATAAAGCGGTGTTGGATTACACCCAAAGTCCAAAATAAACAGCCGGGAGGCCATGTGGATATTATTAAATGATTGAGTGAATTGGTAAGTGGGAGGGAAGAGGAAGCTCCCGGGAAGGATCTCACTGGAGTGTGGGCGCCATACTAACGGAGGGCCGGTCAGCCCCACTCCAGCACTGCAAGCTCCATGCTGACCTCCTCCGGAGGGCACTATGGGAACCGGGAAGGGGACACTCACTTCATGGTGGAGAAACCCCACAGATAGCACCTCGGCCAGGTGGCCAAGGCCAACATCAACAGCCCTCAGCCAACCTGTGTCCTGGGCCACGCACGTGCCACATGGGGAGAATCACATCACCTCTGCCATCTTCGTCCCCAAACCACAACCCCAGTCTAGCCATGAAGAAACATCAGACCCGTCCAAATGAAAGGCCGTTCTATGACACGCCTGACCATACTCCTCAAAGCTGTCAAGGTCAAAAACAAGGAAAGTCTGAGAAACTGTCACAGGCAAGAGGAGCCCAAGGAGACATGAAGACTGTTAGGGTTTGATATGAGGTGTCCCCAAAAGGTCCTCTGCAAGACCTTGCGATAAAGTTTAGAGGTGAAATGATCAGGTTACGAGAGCCTCAACCCCTGATAGGGATTAACTGGGTGGTGACCATAGGCAGGGAGGGGGTGAACAGAATAAGTAGGTCCCTGGGGGTGCCTTTGGGCTGCCTTCTTCCTCCACGCCCTTCCGCCATGATGTTTCGCCTCACCTCCAGCCCAGAGACATGGAGTCGCCATCTATGGACTGAGACCTCTGAAACCATGAGCCAAAATTAAACGTGTTCCTCAATTGTTCTTGTCAGGACTTTCAGTAACAGTGATGAAAAAGCTGACTAACGCAAAGATTAAACATGAAGTGGTGTCCTGGATGGGATCCTAGAAAAGAAAAGTGACATCAGGTAGAAACGGGAGATCAAATAACAACTGGACCAGGTTCATAATAATGTGCACATGTTGGCTATTAATCATGTCAGATATGAATAATAGGGAAAATTGGATGCAGATGATATGATGACACTCCATACTACCCTTTCTTTCCTTCTTTTTTTTTT
>JAJEJO010003130.1:23402-55185 GCA_020662805.1 Glaucomys volans
CTCCATACTACCCTTTCTTTCCTTCTTTTTTTTTTGTAAATCGAAAGCTATTCTAAATAATAAAGTGTATATTTTAAAAGAAAAAAATTAGATAAAACCAAATTTAAAAATGCATATTCTCAACCCTCCAAAGCAGCTCTTTCTGACACTTCAGCCTGGTCGCCTCCACCCTCCTTCCTCTTTTGGCTCTTTGGACACTGTTATTATTGATCCGTGTGTATAATTATGAATCCTGATGTGTTTTTGTTTCCCTTTTTTTAACTTGACATTATAGCATTAAGCAATCGCCATGTTGTTGTGTGTGTAATCACTGTTTTTAGTCACTGCGGAACACTCTGCCAAGCGGGTGAGTCAGTTTAATTAACTGAATCCCTACTGTGGGGTTGAGCTGGATGTTCTCAAATCTTTGCTGTTATAGGGAACCTGGAGCCTGCAGCTTCTGGGGGAGGTATACAGCAGTCCCCAGACCTCGTTTTTGTTTCTTTCAAAAATATGCAATAAATGGGTCACCAAATCACTGAGTCAAATCCGATGGGGCACACACAGGAGACAGGCGTCCACTCCTCCAGCCCTGTCTTCAACAAGTCTCCTCTGAGCCCCTTAAGGACACAGTGACTAAAGCAAGCCCCTTTCTCCCCTGCACAGTATTCCAATCGCTGGAAAGGGCTTTCAGAAAAGGAAGTTTGTTTGCAAGGCAGCCACACATGGACAGGGAGACCCAAGCCTCCAAACTGCCTCCCTGAGGACAGGGTTTAACAATCTGCATGTACATAATTGTTTTAGTCAGCTATTGTGCTGCTGTGGCTAAATGATCTGATCAGCACGATTATAGAGGAGGAAAAGTTTGTTTGAGGGCTCACGGCTTCAGAGGTCTTAGTCCATAGAAGGCCAGCTCCACTCCCTGGGGCTCAAGGTGAGGTAGAATGTCCTGGCAGAAGTCTCCACTCTCCAGATGCAAATATATACTGCATAGCCACGCCCCAATTCCCACCTCCTCCAGCCACACCTACTACTTCAATTAATCCCATCAGGGATTAATTCACTGCTTAGGTTAAGACTCTGACAACCCAATCATTTCTCCTCTGAGCCTTCCTGCATTGTCTCACATGTGAGCTTTTGGGGGATACCTCACATCCAAACCATAACAGAAGGGATTTAAGATTTGGGGAAGAGAGATTGAAAGTTGGGTTACAAACAATCTGCACATGCATCATCCAACTTCAAGGTTCTTCTTGGGACACCTGTTCAAAAATGGTGGCATTGGAATGACCTGAGGGTGGAAGTTTCAGCCTCTTAGTGTCAAAAGGTCACCCATCAGACACTTGAGCAGGACCCAGTAGGGCCGGTGGCTTCAAGTATCCAAAAGGTGACCCAGGCAAGCGTTCTTACCATGACCCTCAAGTCAGAGGCGCCGTCCAGAGCAGAGCTAGTGGGAGACTGCACGGGTGGACAGCCACGCTCAGCCCCGGCCACCCTCAGTCCCTGCCACCCTCTGGCCATCCACATTCTCCAGGTCCCTGGACCCCTGGACCCCAGTGACTCTCCATCTCAGTGTCAGGTGAAGAAACAGAGGCACAGAGAGGCTGAGCCCAACCTGTAACAACTCCAGAGAACCCAAAGTTTGCTCCCTGGAAAATTTTTTTTTTTAAATAGAGAAGATAGAACAAAAAGAACAAGGGAGTGAGAACAAACTATAAACATGACAGAGAAGGGAAATCGCTGCAGAAATTAGAGAGAGATGGCATTGTGAGGATTTCAAAAGAAATCTGGAATTTTAGCTTCCTAGAAAAATACACCTACCAAATTGGACTCCAGATGATTTTAAATACTCCATAATTTTACAGCCATTAAAGAAATTAAACCAGCCGCAGTAATCTTCCCACAAATATAACGCCTCATCCAGGTGGTTATCTAACTGAGTTCTCTCAAACATTTTTTAAAAAGGGATTATGAAAACACTTCCCTCGGTGAGACTAACAAAACCTTGGATCCACAGACAAACCAGAAGTAGAATACTGAAGAGCCCTCCTTTAAAAATGTTAAGAGCAAAAATCTTTTTAAAATGTGGCTTGAAAATTCCAGCAAAGAGCACAGGAGATAATAAGATTGTGACCATTCTGTTCTCCCTGGGACTGCATGCCGGTTTCATGTTGGGATATTAATTAATGTAGTTCATCACGTTGGAGATGCTTTAAAAGCAGATGATCCTCTGAGCAGATGCAGAAAAAGCATTCCATCAAAATTGGCATCTGTTCACCATAAAACTCTTAGCAAACTAAGGAGGAGAGGAATAAAAAATATTCCACTTTTATTCCAAAAAAGTAAAGACTGGCCAGCATCATATTTTGTGGTGGAACATGGAAAGCTGTTCATCTGAGATCAGGAACAAAGCCAGGTGGCTGTCCCACCACCACTATGCGAGTGTCGTTCTAGAACATTTAACCAGAAAAAGGAATGAACGGCACGTGGGTGGAAGGAGGAGCAGGCCTCTCCTTACTGGGACATGCTGTCTTGGGAAAGCTCAAGTCGACAGATAATGAGAGGCTTTTACCATGTTTGCTAGGTTCAAAATCATTCGAGAGCAATAAAGAAGCCATTTGCAATGGAAAAAATTGCAAAGTTTCTAAGTCTAACAAAAGGTGCAAAGCTCTGTGTGCAGAAAATTAAGGTGTGGTCCACCTGATGCGACCTTGTCACCCGGTAGCATTTCATGACACGTGCCCGTCTCCCCTCTGCTCTGTGCCTGAGGTCTACGTTTTCATCCTAAACACGACACACCATTGGATTGGCCAGGATTTTAGCCTATTGAGTCGGACTGACCCAGCGTCCCTTGAAAGATTAATATTTGCATAATGCATTTGCCAAACACTGTTAGGCTCGCTATCTGTTTCCCAAGAGCCCAGATTAATGCGTAATCGTCTTCTCATTTCCAGTGGCCTGCGGACACAGTGTCTGGAGTCAGGGTCGGGTTCCAAGATGCCTGCCCTGTGTCTGCTGACCTGGGAAAACTCCAGAGCACGTGCAGGGACATTTCCTGAGCCCGTGCCAGGACCCAGAGGCCCAGAGGCACTAAGCTCTCCCTCGTGGGGTTCTGTCTTTTGGAGAATCCACACTGACCGTCTTGTAACTGGACGGTGCTGAGCTCAGAGGAGGGGCGCCCGGGGCTTCCTGGGGGAAGCAGTGTCTAATTACAAGCTTGGAGGACAGTCATCCAGATAAAGAAATTGGGAGCAAGGACAGGACAGGAAAGAAAAATTGTCCAGACCAAGGAGTGCCAAGATTGAGAAGGCAGAAGGTAGGGTGTGCAGGGGTGAGGGGGGGAAGCCAGGAGCTCAGACTCGTCCCTGCAGAGCCGGCTTGCCAGGCTCCTAAGAGCAAGGGGCAGCTGCTGAATCAAAGGGGTGACAATGCCAGCCTCCTGCTTTAGGGAACAGAGCCGGCAGAATGGAGTGTGTGACCTGGAGCTGACTCTGAAGTCAGCATCTGGGCCACATCATAGGGTACATGGTATGTATTTTGTGCCCATCTAGGGTTCTCACCAGCTTAACCCAGCGTCCTCAGGACTCTGCATGGCAGAGATGGACCCCAGTGCAGCCACTGAGGCCTCTAATAGGGGGATGAGCAGCCCCAGGGCTGGGGTCGAAGCTGCGAATCTCCTGGGCAGAACTGCCAGGACCAGGGTCTCTATGCCCAGGACTCTCCTCTCTGCTTATCTTCCTTCTCTCCATATTGCTACCCCTTTCTGCAAAGGGGCCTCAGTTTCTCCTACTCCAACTTGGGCCTGTCTCCATTAGAACAGAAACAGCCCATGCTGCTACTTCCGACCCCATAACCCCCGAAGCAACAGGGAGCTCCCCCTGAGAGCTCCAGAACATTCTGGGGAAGGAGGCATAGAGTGTGTGAGGGACATTCTGTCCAAACAGCGCCACATCCAGGAGATCTTACCTCTCTTATACAACACAAACACCACAGGAGTTGGCCGTGTCACCTGGAGCTGTCCAGGAACTTGGCCCTCGACACTGGACTGTTAGTCAAAGGACCGGTGCTCTCCCCTCTTGTCTCACACTGCCTGCTGCAGACAGCCACCTGGGACCTACAGCCCGGATCACCCCTGCCTTTTGTGGCTTCAGACAAGACCTAGGCCTGCCAAACCCTTTAGCGCAGCCACGCCACATCCAGGTATGACGCTAGAGGGGGACTGCCACCTGCACCCAGGGAGAGAGGTGAGGGATGTTTCTGAACCATGGGGAGGTTTCTACCGGAAACAACCTAAATGCCCACTAGTGAGGAAACGGGGGATGGTGAGAGAAGGAGAGGAAGGCCAGCAGAGAGGGAGAGGGAGAGGGAGAGGCCCAACAAGAAGGAAGGAAAGAAAGAAGAGAGGGAGGGAGAGCTGAGAAAAACCCAAATGCCTCTAAATACCATACATGGCTTCATTGAAATCATTGAGGTTCCCAAACATGTCCTGATGTACAAAGATTGCCCATGACATATTGTAAAGTGACCAAAAAGCAGATGCATGAATGCACGTAATATGATCTCTTTTACCTGTTTAGAAACCCACAGAGCGGGACCATCCAGCTCAGCATGGTGCATGCGCGTTTGCACGCGGGCAGGGACAGGTCAGCAGCAGCCCTGGGAACACTGACAGGAGGGCGACTTTGGCAGGAGTGGATTCTGGGGACAAGCTGTCAGGAAGGGTGAAGCAGAGCATGTTATGACTACATAAGAGTGCCCGCACAGAGCACTTGTATAAGAAGAAATCATTTTAAATGAAAGAGGGAAACGAAAATGGTAAGTGGTATTGCTTTTGATAGGAGAAAAAGCCCCCTAAATGCTAAATGCAAATACGTCTACCAGGAGCGCACTACAATAAATGACGGACTCCATTGTGATATATCTCCAGGCAGCCATGGTGAGACCGGGCAGATTGACAAAGAGAGAGTCTCAAACAAAAAGCAAAGTATGAATTAGTACCTACCAAATCTGATGAAAGAAAGGAAACTTAGAGACTCTGCCAGAAGGACACAAGCCAAGCTGGAAAGAGCGTCACTGGACCCAGAGCTCTCTGAGAGCATCCAGGGTCACAAGAGGGCCAGGCCACCGCTCTGAGCCTTGGTGTCCCCATCCTGAGAACAGTGTCTCCCTCATGGCATTGGTGTGACAGGGACGGAATCAAGGTAGCCAAACACTTATCATCGGGGACACTAGACAGCAAGATCATCATCACCATCTCCAGGGTTTAATCTGGGAAGTGGGTTAAGAGCTCAAGGACAGGAGCAAGCAAAGGGACAGCTTTGTTTTTTCTACTTATTTTTTAATTTTTAATTTTTTGGTATTGAGGATTAAACCCAAGGGCGCTTGACCACCGAGCCACGCCCCCAGGCCTTTTTATATTTTATTTTGATACAGGGTCTTGCTTAGTTGCTTAGGGCCTCACTACATTGCTGAGGCTGGCTTTGAACTTGTGACCCTCCTGCCTCAGCCTCCCCATCACTGAGATGACAGGCATGCACCACCACGCCTAGTAGCAGTTTTCTGATTTCTAACAGTGAGATCTTACTTTCTGCTGAGGGTCACATTGTACCCGGCCACACACGCTCCTATCTTGAGGCCCTGACCCCCAGAGGGCTGGTATTCAGAGACGGAGTCTTCGGGAGCTCATTAGGTTTGGGGGAGCCATGCAGGTGTGACCCTGAGATGAGATTCACTCCCTTATGAGAAGGGGCACCAGAGAGTAGGCTGCCACCTTTGCTGTCTGAGGACGCGGAGAGCAGGTGACCCTCTTCAAGCCAGGCAGAGAGGCCTCCCCAGAACTGGACCACGCTGGCGCTCCAGCCTCCAGAGCGTGAGAAGTAACCTCAGTGGTTTATGCTCCCCGAGACGGCAGAGGCGGAGCAGACCCAGCCACCAGCAAAAATGTACAACACTGAATTTGCAAAGCTTAAAAAGGCAGCAACCTGCCCCCGCCCATAACCGGAGTGTCTGTTTAGCGGCTCTGCCCAGGCACTGCCCTGCAGGGGCACCGCACAGGTGGTCAGCACTGGTGCCCAGATGGCCCCTCTCTGCTTGAGAAAATCACCTCCAGCGAATGTGGAGAAAGGCTGAGGGACTGGGCAGGGCCCTCTGAGCTCCGTGAGATGAGAGAAGATGGTCCCTCCTGGCCAGAGGCCTGAGAGCCTCGGGGGCGGGCAGAGGTGGGTGACAAGTGTCTGCCTGTCACCTGCCTGCATCCTGTGATTTAATATAGTTCCAACGTTTCTCCAGCTGAGTGGCGGCCCGGGCACCAGCTGCATGAAATTGGATGGATAAAAGCTGGAGCAAAGGGCGCGGGGACCTTGACTCACTGTCATTTTGCCACTGGCTCTCGCAGAGACCAGTCCCACGTTAAGCCGCTGAAGTCAATAATGGAATGGATCAGGGCTGAAGGCAAGGACAGATTGAGCATCCTGCAAAATTGTTCCTTCCCGGAGAGTCACATGGTTCTGCTGCTGTCTCTTGGGGAGAAGGGACATTAGAGGGACTCCATCCAGCAGTGCAGAGGAGGCCCAGGCGGCTGGCAGTGGAGCCCAAGGGCTCCAGTCCCAAGTACTGAGCACCCACCACACCCCAGGCCAGGATGGGCCCCAGGGACGCTGCAGAGAACAAGACAGGCAGGGCTCCTGACCTGGGGACAATTGCCTTGGTAACACAGGTTGAGCATCCTTTCTCTGGGAATCTGAAATCTGCAATGCTCCAAAATCCAAAACTTTTTGAGCATCTGCACAACGCCCTGGCCTGATGTGACAGGCTGTCATCAAAATGCAGACACACTGCAAATATCCTAGGAGTTGACATTCGGCTATGTGGACAAAGTGACCTGAAACAAATGAATTTTGTATTCAGACTTGAGTCATATCTCCAAGATCTCTCCAGGCACATATGAAAATAGTCTCAAATCCCAAAAAAGTCCCAAATCCAAAACATGTCTTTTCCCAGGCATTTTGAATAAGGGGTCCTGAACCCAGCAGCCACTGCAAGTCGCACACCGTGCTGAGTGTTCTCATCCTGTCACTCCCAACCCACAGCCACCAATGCCCTAGGACTGGTATCACCCCGACTTTACAGGAGGGGACACTGAGGCTTCAACAGGGCAAGTCCTCTGTGGAAAGGTCGTGTCAGGACTTGAACCCTCTGCATGGCGTGACGATGTAGCATCCGCTGCAGAAGGTGCTGGACTTGAGGCCTGAGCCCAGTCTCATGGGAGTGAGGAACAGACCTTTACCCACACGCCTAGATGTGCCCGGTGCAGGTTTAAATTTAAAGTGCCTCCTGGATAGTGTGTTCAATCCGGTGCCAGATCCAGCCCTCCCCCACCCCTCACCCCACCCTCCAGCCACACGAGCCCGGGGGCCTTTTCAGTCACACCCTGTGGGTTAGCACTGTTTGTGTCTCCATCCTCCGGATCCACCCTGGGCTCCCAAAAGCAGCACCCAGCACAGGCCGGCACTCGGGAGGACAGCAGGGTGTCCCACGGCTGGGCAGGCTTGCCGAGTGGGAGGCAGCTACTCTCGTCTGTGGTCCTTGGTCTCTTTAGTTCCTGTACAACAGTGACCACCATGACCTTGCCTGGGAGTCACCGTGAGGACGGGACAAGACCACAGGTGACACCCTCCAGCCAGGACCTGGCACACTGTGTGCAACGAATATTATTTATGAAGATCGTATTTATAACAACTACTTAAATTGAATGTGCCATGGTTTGGATGTGAGGTGTCCCCAAGAGCTCATTGCGAGACAATGCAAGAAGGTTCAGAGGAGAGGTGACTGGGTTCTGAGGGCCTTAACCCGACCCGGGGATGAATCCCTGATGGGATAAACTGAGTGGAACCTGAAGGCAGGTGGGGTGGGCCTGGGGAGGTGCATTGGGGGCGTGGCTTCGGGTATGTATTGGTATCTGAGAGTGGATTCTCTCTCTCTGCTTCCTGCTCGTCACCCAAGCTGCTTCCCTCTGCCACGCTCTTCCGAGGTGACGTTCCGCCTCACCTCGAGCCCTGAGGAGTGGAGCCGGCTGCCTGTGGATGGAGGCCTCTGAAACCCTGAGCCCGCAGATACACTCTTCCTCTTCTACATCTGTGCTGGGCTGGTCTTTCAGTCACAGTGGTGAAAAAGCTGAGTAAAGCAAAATGTTAAAACTGAGAATGTTCCTTCTGTCTGAGATTTCTGTTCTGTTTGTCTGCACCTACCCTCACCTCTCCCCCTCCCCCTCCCCCCTCCTCCCCCTCCCACCTCTCCCCCACCTCCCCCACACACACACCCTCTGGGCACCTCCATGGTCCAGCAGTGCTCTCAGCCCCGGGACCACAACCACAAAAACAGATGGGCCCCATCCTCCTGGGACTGAAGTTCCCGTAGTTACAGTGACAACAATCCAAGAAACCCAACAAATGAATTAGACCATTACAGGCTGTGACGAGGAAATCCAAGGAAAAACAGGCAGCTGTCGAGAAGAAGCTCCCTTCTGCAGGGGATGGAAGCCTAATGCAAGGGCCAGCATCGGGCAGGGCCAGCTCCTGGTGGCAGTTAGCTGTCCCCTCCTGTCCTGGCACAGCAATGCCCCTCCCAACTCAGCCACAAGCTCCAGGTGGCTCCACAGCATGCAGGTCTGGGGCGCCCTCTCTGGCCCTGCGCCTTCCTGCCTAACGAGGCCCCTCCACCCTCACCCAGTGGCCCAGGCTGGGACCTGGCAACCACAGGGTGCTGAGGCCAGGCCCCTGCTCATCGCTGATTGGACCTGGGCAGGGCACAAGGCCCAAGGCAGACCAAATAGATTTGGTGTTGGGCCTGAGAGACCACCCAGTCACCCCTGGTGGCTAGCAGTGGAGGGGAGACCCTGTGGGGCCCCCAGCCCCAGCCTAGCCTCAAGGGAGGGGTGCATCTGGGAGGGGAGAGGAGAGGGGCCTGTGGCTTCCTTTCCAGGGCCCAGCTCCTCCTTTCCTTGGGGCTTCTGCCCCTCCCACTCAACTGACCAAGCAGGGACCCCTGGGCGATCAACGAAGCCACTCTGGGTGGTCCTCCAGCTCCCCACCAGACAGCCTCAAGTCCATCCCCTCCTGACCATGGCCAAGTCCGAGGCCCCTTCCCCAAGGCTCCTCTGGCTCCAGAGCCCCCAGCGTCTTCCCTGTCCCTCTGTGTGTGCTCTAACCACAGGGCCTGGCTTTTAGCAAGCCCTCCATCATGTTTGGAGCAGAAATGAGGGATGGCAAGTGAGCAGCTGAACCCCCAGGCCACTGTCCCCGCAGTACAGGAACCAGGGCTGGAGAGGGACAGACCCCGGTTGGATCCTGGCTCTGCGGCTTCCTGGATTCAAGGTCTCAGCCTGATGGCCGGCCTCCCTGAGCCTCCACTTGCTCCCTTGTGGCCTCCAGCTGCCCACCTGCAGCCCGAAGGTTGGGGCATGACAGGTGACATCAGAAGTGCTTGGCAAACAGTAGCCATCCAGATGGTGCCAGCTGTCCTCTCTGGATATCCCCAAATGCCATGTCCTGGAGGAGGCTCCAGGTCCGCACTGCCACAGGAAGCCATCGGTATAGGCCTGCTTACCTAGGAGGGGACAGGCAGGGGGCAGCCTTGGGACGACAAGGGAGGTGGCCTGCAGAGGCCACTGCTCCAGGGGAGGGAGAAGAGGTGAGGTTCGGGCAAGGCGTGGGAGTGGGGAAGGTGAGAGGAGCCTTTCAGGAGAGGAGGACTCAGCCCTCCGGGTTAGTTCCGGACCCCGATGGGACCCCACCCAGGCCCCAATCTCCAGGGCCTGGTTTCTCTCCCCATCGTTCTCTCCTGGCTCTCTGGGCTGGCTTGGTCCTCAGACAGGCCCTCTGCTGGGGGAGGCCACAGGGCCTTTCCTGGAGTTTCCAGGGCCACATCCCCTGGGAGCCAATCACTGTGGCCATGCCCAGGTGGCCACATCCAGACCTTGAGGACTGACATTGGAGGCAGGGGGTCCTCCAATGGCATCAGGAGCTTCTTACCAAAAGAGGAGGACTGGCAGCTTTGTGACCTCAGCAAGCCACCTAAGCTCTTGAGAAGGTCGCACTGACGCCAGGGAAATACAGTGCTGGTGGGGGTGGGGGGGTCCCAGGCCCTCAGGGAGGCTGTTCTTAGGAAGGACTCACTGTGCTTGTGAATGTGCTCAGCCTGGGGACAGCCTGAGAGCAAGAACCGAGGGAGGTGGAACCCCTGGACCTGAACTGGGGGCTCCCCAGTTTCCCAAAGGAAGCTCTCCTCTTCCCTGGTCTGCAGCCTTATGACCCCCATGCAGACTGTACCCCACATGGCTCAAGAGCAATGCTGTGGGGAGACAGGATTTCCATGGTCCCAGTACCCTCCACTGCTTCCTGCCCTGGACACTTGAGCTCGCCGTCTCCCTAACTGGGCTCTGGCCTGGTCCCCAGGGAGGCCCCTGCCGGTAGGTCCACCCTGCCCGCTCCCACAGCCCTCCCTGCCCAGCTCAAATGCCCCTCCACCAACTCACGGGCTGGAATGATTCCCAAGTTACGGATGAGGGAACTGGGCCCAGAGACGCGAAGAAGAGGGGAGGTGGGACCCAGGTCTGGGTGACTGAGGTCCAGGCTCTGCCTCCACAGTGCAAGGTTGGGGGCCTGGGCTGGGGCAGGGCAGGAATCACCTGCAGGCCCAAACCAGCAGGCAGGGGGTTCTAGAAAAGAGTGCGATGGGCTGATGGGACAGGCAGAGGCCCAGCCCAAGCGTTGAGAGCAGGAGCTAGGAGGGGAGGAAAGAAGCTGTGTGGTGGCAGGACCAGAGGTCCTGAGTTTGCCGTTCAAGGCTCCCTCCACCCGGCCAGCCTCACCCCAGATCTGCAATCAGCCCTGACCGTGCTCGTGGACACCCTGAACTCGTCCCATCTCCACCATTTAGTACACTCTGCCCCTTCTGCTCTTCTCCAAATGCCCTTCCAGATTTAATTCACTTGGAAAACTCCTATTCATCCATCAAAACCCAGATCAGAGGCCCCTCTGCCTATTTCCCGTTCCTGCAGAAATGGGGAAATCATCTTTTCTCTGTGGCTTCAGACCCGTGGAGCCACACTGTGACCTCTGTGTTGTCCACTCATCCCCACAGCTGGATCTGATTGGCAGGAAGGCCAGCACATCACCTGGCCAGGGCGGAGCCATCGACGTGTCTGAGGTGTGGTCATCCCCCCTGGAGGCAGCCGAGAGCGTGCCCCCAACACTCCCCTGGTCTAGTCCATGAGATGTGGTGCCCCAAAGGGCAGAACCCCAACATCTTCACCTCTGACCTGTGGTGGGAGCAGCCACAGGGACCTGAAGACAAGGTGAGACCAGAGCCAGGCCAGGCCCCTCGGGAAACTGGAGGACAGCCGATGAGGAGTGGGGGATATGGCCTCCTAGGCTCTGGCCTCCCGTGGCAGCATGACTGACCAACAGGCAGCCGAGAGGCACCGGGCCACCTTCCCAAGTGGAGATGGTGGCAGCCGGTTCTGAGCCCGCGCTGGACACACAGGCCTTCGATTAGGGGAAGAGCCTGCAGCGAACCCAGGTCTCTCCGGTACAGAGCTGGGCACCAGCAGAGCTCCGGCTCAGCGCTGGCGAGGGCCGCGTTCATCTGTCACTCGCCTGCATTTCCATCCACAGGTGGTGAGATGGGAACACTCGGAGGCTGTGGTCACCCAACCTGGTGTGTCCCTGCCCCCAACACCCTCACCCCCACCCCCCACCAGGCCGCCAAACAGAAAACCCGGCCCACTTTGTCATTCAAGGCTCCGATGGATTCCTGCAGCCCTGGAGGACAGCAGAGGGCTGGGGGGGGGGCTGTTTGCACAGAGGTACCGTGGACGCTCCAGCCACCCCAATCTGTACCCAGGGCACGCACAGCTCAGTGGCACATTTTATTTTCTTTGAGCAATTCAGCTTTCCACCCCAGCTGAGCAGCATGGAGATTTCTGTGTCCAGACATCAGAGGTGGAAAAACTAATATCCAATTCTGCAGGTTTTATGGGTCCCACCCGCGGTCACCGCCGGTCCCTTCCCGGGCGGGCATTGCCGGCGGCCAGCTCTGTGTGTTCTCCGGGGCCTGTGCCCCCCGCCCCCCCAGCACAGACTCGGAACAGCAGCTTCCCCTCTCCTCGAGTTTTCCTCCCATTTCTCCCACACGCCTCCGCTTGCTCCCCGTCTCCCCACACAGTAGACACAACTCTCCTGACGGGGACCTAGGGCCTTCATCTCAGAGCTCAGGGGGGGAGGCTTCCAGGGGACACAGGGAGGGGACCGGAGGGAGCTGGTGTTTCTCTGCTCCCTGGAAAGCAGCCATCAGTCCAGCTGTGGATTCCTGGATGTTAAGGAACTTCTAACCTGGAGAACCTGGCATCCGGGATTAGCAGGGCACCCCCACTGGGCACAGCAGGAATTCAGGGGGCAGGGGGCCTGCAGCCAAGCTGAGGGGCGAACCTTGAGGCAGGATCCAGGCTCCTCTCCGCCAGGAGGACAGGAGGTCTGGGCCTCAGAGGGCAGAGCGCGCACCTGGAGAGCTCTGCCAAATTCGAAGGCCCTTCCCAGTTTGCGCCTCTGCTCTCCAGACACGTCAGGGCACCTGGGGGAGCAGCAGGAGAGCCGGTGAGGCTCACCTGGGTTCTACCTGGAGAGCAAGGGAGGCCATGGGACTCGGGGCCTCTCAGCTGCGGGCTTGGTCACAATGCCAGGGTGTGTGCGGGTGACAGCTCTGTCAGAGGGGTGAGCGGGGTCCTGGGGCAGGGCCTGGGTACAGGATGTTGCAGTAGTGAGGTGGGAGGGGGCAGTGGGCTGCACCTGGGCAGGAGAGCAGACGGAGCCCATTGAAGGCAGCGGGTGGGACCCAGGGGACTGCTGCCACCCTCCACGTCCCCGTCTCCCTCAACTCGGCCTCTGTGCAGCTGGCAGAGAACGTGTTCCAGTCACATGACAGGTGCCACGTGCTGTCCTCACCTGTGACATGGGTCATCTCACTTTCTCCCCCCCACACCCTCTGCGAGACAGAGACCACCATCCCCTTCAGTGCAGAGGAGGGGACTAAGGCTCAGAGAGGTGATGTGCCTTGCCTGAGGCCACACAGCCAGAAGTAGAGGGACATCTACCTCCTGACTTTTGTAATTATCTGCATGGTGGGCAGCTTCTGAAATGGCCCCCGATCACCTCCTGTATTCGTGTCCTGATTGATCCCCTCCCCTAGCCCTAGTGACTCACTTCTCATGAAAAGAATATGGCAAAAGTGATGGGGTATCCCTTCCGAAATGAGGTCACAAACGCCGGTGACATTGCCTTGCTGGTGACCTCTCTGACCTCCTGACTTTGGTGCTTTTGTGAATGAACTGTCACCTTGGAGAGGCTGCAGTGACAGAGAACGGAGGGCAGTGCCTGGCCTCAGCCAGGGAGGACATGAGGCCCAAAGGCCTCCGTTCACCCATCCAGGAGAATGACCCCTGGCGAGGGCCAGAGCCCGGACCAGACCCTCCCCGAGCAGCCGCCCAGGGAGACCACAGTCTGGCTGACGCTGACCGTGACCTGGTGCAACCTTGAGCACGATGACCCCTTAAGCCAGGTCTGGGTTCCTGACCCACAGAATCGGAGACACTCGGTGTGGGCGGCGGCAGGCAGACACGTTTTGTTGCGGAGATGAGGACAGTGTCCCCAAGCCTGGCTCCCTAACCAGGACCCTAGTACCAGAGGCGGGGCTTCTCTGACTCAGCTGTTGGGCAGGTGCCCTGGCAGAGCCTGCAGGCCAAGGAAACGCAGGGTGGCAACTGGTGCAGGGTGGTCAGCTGGCGCCCCCGCGCCTCTGCTCCAGCACACCCAGCACCTTCTGTAGGCACAGCCGGCCCTCACCCAGCCCAGCCAGTGTCAGTGCCACCCCCGCCCCCAGTCACCGCGCCATGTCCCTCCTGCCTGAGGCCAGAGAGGGGCAGGGACTCAGTCAACCAGGCCTGGGTTCAAGTCCCGCTCCTGCCACAGAACAAGCTGAGTGACCCAGGGTGAGTCCATCTGTCACTCAGGACTCACGGCCCCCTCCAGAAAAGGGGGAGCAGCGTGTCCGTGGGGGGCGGTGGGGGCTGACGGGGCAGCAGGGTGGTCCTGGGGCACAGATCCCTGCAGCTCAGCCCCACCTGGCCCCACTGAGCCGAGCTAAGCTGCGTCCAGTTCAGAAGCAGCCACTCAAAGAAGCTCTGATGGCCTCCCACACGCCAGTCCCACCCTGCGGGGACCTGGCTGGCCTGGAGCCAGGTCCCCGCAGCCAGCATAACTGTGTGGGCTGCGCAGCCGCACTGCCCACCCACTGCCCACCCACTGCGTAGACGAGATCCTCCAGGCTGTTCCGTTTCCATTAAATAAATCCTCCCTGGAGGAATGACTGCACCCAGCAAGGGCCACTCACAGTAGGGCCACGCTGGACAGGACAAGAGGCCAGGGCTCCACCAGGGAGCAGCTGCCATTCGTTAGGGGACCCGAGGGCCACTTCCTTCAGCGACCATGCTGGCAGTGATTGTGTGAGCCGTGGTCACTGTGTGCCTGCTTCCCAGGTCACCCAGCTCCTGCAGTGGTGAGAGTCATCATTCCCATTGCAGGGACGGGGACTCCAGGCACTGGGCTGACGGGGTGGGCTGGGATTGGAACCAGGATCTCTCCAACTCTGAGGGTCTCCTCTGCTCCCAGCTCCCAGGGAATTCAGAATCCCCGGGGAAAGAGGAGCAGAGAAGTCAGCTCCATCCAGGTGCAAGCCCCACACACAGGCTGGCCTCGCCTCTGCTCGCTGCAGATTCACATGCCAAGGTTCTAGAGCCTCAAGTGCAGGCCAAGGGCAAGAGAAGAGCCACCCATCCAGCAGTGCGACCCCTGTGTGCTTACCCACGGGGGTTCCTCAGAGCACAAAGCACAGAGGACAGATTCTGAAATGATCCATCCGGGGATCACAGAGCCTGCCTGGCCTGGGACCAGCACCATACCACCCACCTCCTCCCTGCCTCCCTCTCTCCTGGTCTGAAAGAGGAACTCCAGGGACGTGAATCCATGCTCATCTTTACCTTGCCATATCAGCCTTCCACTGCTATCACAAAACACCTGAGGCTGAGAAATTTGTAAAGAAAAGAGTTTATTTAGCTCAGAGTTTCAGGGGCTGAAAGTCCAAGATGAGGCTCCATTTAAAGCTGGGCCTCGGGTGAGGGCCTCATGGCAGAGGGCATCCTGGCAGGAGGCCATGGGAGCAGCCGAGCAGAGCCGGCCTGCCTTGCCCTTTTCATGACTTTCTGGCCTGGAGAGAGCCAACTGGAGTGCCCGAGAAGCACCCCATTCCTTCCTAGGGGAGTGTGCCCAGCAACCCAGCTGCTGCCCACCAGGCTGCACCTGAAGGTCCCACCCTTCCAACACCCCCGCTGGGGACTGAGCTTCCTACATGGCCCTGGGGGACAAGCCACATGCAAAGCACAGCACCTCTGGGCTGCTCCACCTTCACCAGTGACCTTCTCATGCTACAAACCAAGGCCTTGAGCAGCGGGGGTGTGACAGGTCCCTGCTCTGGGGAAACTCATCAGAGATGCAGAGCCCAGTGGGTGCTCAGGCTCCCTCCCCAGCAGGGGAAGGACTTCTGGGGACAGACAAGGGTGGTGGCCTGTCCCAGTTCAACAGAAGCCAGTACCCTGCAGCGGGGCCCTCCACCTGACCCTCAGGTCCACCCATTAATACCCAGGCCTGGAACAGCCAGAGCAGGAGGCTGGGGTCACACCCCATCTTTTAAACTGCCCAGCTCTATGGGCTCCGGAGGGACCAGGGCTCCTCACAGCAGAGGTCAGGTCATGCACCAGGGGTCCAGGCTCTGGGGAAGGACTGGACAGTGAGTGGAGCCAGCCTGGATGCAGGGAGGGATAACTGAGGAAGGAGGAGCCCGTGGAGGGTGGAGAGTGAGCCCTGCCTGTTGATCCTGAGTGACAGCAGAGTGAGGAGGCAGGAGCGGACCACCCAGCACCCGAGGAGCAGAGGTCCCACCCACACCTCCACTCCGCCTCCTTCAATCTGTGCTGCTGCCCTGCAGAGCAGTGCCATCACCAGCCTGGATTCCCAGGGGAGGAAGGGAGGCACAGAGAGGTTAGGTAATTTCCACCACGTTGCACAGCTCTTGGCGACAGAACTGAGATATCAGCCCAGACTCTGGTGGCCCCACGACATGCCTCTGGCTGCTTCCCCAAATCTGCCCTGGGCTGGTGCAGTGGTCCAGGCTCATGGGGAGATTCGCTCCTTTGTTCTGCAGTTGACATCTGAAGGGAACTTCATCAAACCTAGTCTCAGAACAAACCCGTCAGATCCTGCTAAGCTGCTCTCCTGCCCCCGTGCTGGGCTCAGATCAAACCCTTGCACGTGGTCGGGGCTGGGCTTCGGCTGGCAGCGAGCAGATCTCGCCTCTGATGATTCTCTGAGGAGCTTTGGTTTGCTCCACTTCTCCGCCCTGCCTGTCGGGTGGGTCCCAGGAGGTGGCGGCTGCACTGTCCCCAGCTTGCAGGTGGGGCCTCTGCAGAAGGCCACCTGCCTGCCGTGGCTCCCCTGCCCTCCCACCAGAGCCACTGCCCCTTCCAGGCTGCAGCCTCACCCCATCCTGGCCACCAGGGCACCACCTGCCTCCCGAGCACCCCCATGTGCTGGGGCCCTGGGCTCTGCACAGCTGTCCCCTCCCGGAACGCCCTCCCACACCTCCCTCTGGAGAACCTGCCCACCCCCAAGGCCCCAGGCTGGAGGAGGGACAGACGTACTTGGTCCTGACATGTGCCAAGGCCCTGCTGCAGTGAGCGCTCGCTCCAGGTGAATCCTGACACGGCCCAGCACCAACCAGAGTGGGCGGCACTAGCCCATCTGGAGAAACTAAGGCTCAGGGACACTGATTCACCTGCACAAGCCACCCAGGGGTCAGGGCAGGGCTGGGAGAACCAGTGCTGGGCCCACAGAGCAGCCTGCCCACTCACACCTGGTCTGGGCATCCTCTCCACCCCCGGAGGGGACCTTGCTCCCTCCTTCGGCCCCCAGGGGACATGGAGCTCCCAGTCCCTGTCCCTCTCTATTGCTCTGTCCTCTTCTGTCCTCACTGGTCCCTCCTCAAGGGACACTCTCTGGGTCCCCAGAGTCCTGCCTGCGTCTTCTGCTCCTGCCTTGGTGAGCTGAGCTGGGTGGAACTGGGCTGAGTCACCTGCCATGTCTCCCTGGCTTGGGGCCCAGCTCTGCCCTGGAGGAAGACAGACCCCACCCCAGCCAGGTTGGTCCCCTTGTCCCCCCAGAGCTCAGCCTCTGCAAGGCATCAGGTCCACTGGCTTCCACATGGGGACCAGTCGGGTGAGGCAGGAGATGTGAATGGTGGCCACACTGAGCCTGTTGGGGTTCAGAGTCCGGGGATTTGTCCAACAGCAGGGCAGATGCCCCCCAGGGGAGACCTTCCCATTCTGGAAGCGTTTCCTCAAGGGACGGTGAGGAGGGGGCTTCTGTGTCACCAGGTGGAGTTGGGCTGAGTCCCTTCCCAGGCTGAGGTTCTGACCCTGGTGCCAATTTCAACTCCCCTCATTTCCAAGGGCCGCGCAGGCCGAGTGGGGTCCCAGAGTCTTCCTGGGGTTCCTCAGTCCCTGGATTCCTTGGTTCTCATCTGCGTGCATCTGTGATCCTCAGTTCAGGACTCGGGAAAGGAGGGCGCTGGGATCCTGCAGTTCAAAGTCTGTGAAAGAAGCTCTGATCCCCAGATCCCAGGTGCGCAGATGCCGTGGGAGGGGCGGAGGGACGGAGGGACGGAGGGACGGAGGGGCGGCCAGGTCTGAAAACCCTCCGCAGCGGGAGGAGGACGGCTCCAGACCCCCACCCTGCACTGCGGCATCTGCAGGAGGAGGAGGCTGGGCCCCTCTGCCCTGTGCGGAGGTCAAGTGTGGAAGGGGATGGGCTGAGGGCCTCAGGCTCCCTCAGTAGTAAACCGTGGGGTCCCGGGGAGACCCCAACTCCAGCCCCCTCCTGGCCTGGCTCAGCCCAGTGTCTCCTGCCCAGGACCTCCGCAGGCCGAGGGGGTCCTCGGGCCCTGCAGCCTGTGGGGTGGAAGCCCAGGCGCCCACGGCCCGGGAGACTGGCCTTCTGGTGACAGCTCTGCGGTGGCCCCGGGGGTTTCCTGTGTGTCCGTGACAAGCAGCCTGAGGAGAGACTTCTGGTGCATCCGCCTGGTATGAGCAGCTTGGGGACAGGAAGCCAGGAGCCCGCTGTCATTCAGTGTGTCCCCTCCTCTGATGGCCGCCTGCTCCACTGGGCTTCCCACTGAGGTCTGCTGGGCTCCCCGTGGGCTCATCCCTGCTGTCCTGCCAGGACCCAGGCCCCGTCCAGGCCTCTCTGGAAACAAGCTTGGCTCCAAAGAGGGGGCTGAGGAAAAGGCAGGGAGGGGCTGCAGATGGGGGAGCCAGATCCGCTCAGCCCCCCGGGCATCCCGCACCCCCACCCACCAGCCTCATGGCTCCTGAGCAGGGTGGAGGCCCAGGCAGAGGGCGCTGGAGTCCAGCACTGTAGACCTGGCCATGGAGATGGGTGGGAATGCTGCCTGGCCTGGCTGCAGGCCGGAGGGGGACCCTCCACCCCCTGCTGTGGGGATCAGGGGCTGCACTGCCCCAGCTCTGGCTGGGAGGAGCCCAGCCCCGCCCAGTCTGGAGCTCAGGACCCACAGGCCACTGCGCTCCCCACCTCCAGGGTGTGGACAGCAGCTGCTCCAAGCTCTGCCTGTCTGATGACGGTCTCCCTGACCTTGTCTTCCCTGCAAAGATCTGCGGCAATACAGGGAGGTGCGGGAGGGGGCAGAGCGGGAGGAGAACGCTGAAGCCCTCAGCCCCCACCCCCAGTGGAAAGGCTCGCAGGGCGTGGCCTCAGGGAAGGGCGGGGATGCCAGGGAGGAAGTCCTGGTCACTGATGGAGCCCCACACCACGGGCCAGACTCAGTACCAGGGAACTTACAGATTCCCCCACGGCATTTGCTGAGCACCTACTGCATGCCACGCTTTGCTCTAGCGCATCAGAAACAAAACAAGGCTCCCTGCCCCATGGAGTGGGGGTTGCAGGGGGGCACTCAGATAATCCACAGCAAACATGACCCATGAAGGACCTATCTGGACCTTTGGGGAGGGGTTTGGGGTGGAGCGGGGTCCAGGATTCACTAAGGTGGCCAGGGAAGCCCCTTGAGAAAGGAGCTTTGAGCGGCCTGTACTCTTTTTTCACTGTAACACCTCATTTGCAGATGAGGAAACTGAGGCTCAGAGAGGTTGAATGTGTGCCCGAGGCCACACAGCCTGAAGCAGAGGCAGGACTTCTGTCCATTCAACCCTGGAGAGGAGCTTCCTCCTGCCCCACTGCTCTCTATGTCCCTCCAAATGGAGGGTCTCGGGTGGCCTGCTAGGGCCTACGGCCCTTTCTGGGCACTATCCAGCTCAGTGCTGGATATGGGCATCGAGTGACACCTTCAGGAAACCAGGCAGGAGCTGGTGCAGGAGAAAGCATGACCCACTGTGGGGGGGGTCAAGGAGGGACCTCCTAAGCCTGAGCCAAAGGCAGACCTGCCATGCCCAGCATGTGGGTTCAGAGGCGGCTGGCCTTTGATCCGGGGTCTAGACAGGGGCCTCTGAAGTGGAGCCGAAGCCTTGTGAAGCCAGATCCCATCAGGGGACAGAGCAGCACGGGCCTCGTCACTGATCTGACCTATTTTGCACCTTCCTCACTGGGAGCTGTGGCGGCTGCTATAGGAACGCACACAGAGGGGACGGCAGCGGCTCTGGGATGCTGCTTTTCCACCTGAAGGAGAAGCGCGTGGGCCACGGGCCGGAGGCCCAGCCCCTGCACCCCCTGGGTCCAGCCCCTCTGCTCTGCCAGCCTCCTGGTGCCCTTGGCAGGGCGGAGGCCTTTCCCATGCCAGCCCAGGGGAGGCGGGCAGAGGTGCCGGTGGCCGGGAGCTCCTTCACCTGCTCCTCAGTCCAACAGCAATTTGCAGAGCACCTGCCTTGGAGAGGCGCTGGGCGTTGGTGGGACAGAGACGGGGCAGAGTGGGGACCCACTGGGGGCGGAGCTGAGCCCGCCTGAGAAACCACTTACCCACGGCCGCCCACCCCCAGGGGCTGCAGGAGAGAGCTCGGAGTCTCTGCTGGTGCCCCGATGGGGTGCCTGCAGTGTGCCAGCACCTCAGCTGCCCCCAGGGGAAGCCTCCCTGCTCAGAGGACGGTCAGGAGGCCACAGGGGGACGGGCTCTGCCAGGCCTCCCTTGAGCTGTCCTCACACCAGGGCTGGTGGAGGCAGGGGCCACCGAGGATACGCATTTGATCTGAGGCCTTCAGGATTCTTGGATCTTGGTATCCACTGGGGGTCCTGGAAGGGAACCCCCCAGACATTGGGGACAACAACTCCCTCCTCCACAGTCCTGGTGGGAGCCTGTGGCTTGAGCAGCAGCCCCTGGGCTCCGACCAGAGGCTGCCAGTCTGGAAGGAGCCGGGCCATGAAGACGCAGTCCCGTCAGCACACAGGCCCCTGCTGCTCTGCACCACGTGGCGCCACGGGGTCCGCCCAGCTGGGGGATTCCCCTCCCGGGTCCTAGCTGAGCCACCAGCCCCAGAGGTGCTGGCCCGTGCCCACCGCCACCCATACACCAGGGACAAAGCCAACTCACACCTTGGTGGGGTAGCAGTCTGTGGCCCTCTGTGAGGCTTGGGGGACAAGTGGGGGACCTCGGTGACCTCTGTTAGGGCTTCCCCCAACCGCTCCACCCTGGGTCCTGGCCACATTTGTGTCAGGAGAGGCAGGTGGGGACACCTGAGAGTCCCTGCTGAACACGTCCGAGTGCAAGGGCTGACCATCCCCCAGCACTCAGCAGTGTCTGCAGTGGGTCACCAAGGCCACTAAGCAGGTCACGGTGCTGCAGTGTGACCTCGGCGGGGGGGGGGGGTGGCTGTGTGCTCCCCAGGGCTGGGGTCCATTGACCTTGCTGCTGGCTACCCAAGCTGCTGAGCCTTGGCCCTGGAGTCCTCGGTTGCAGCCTGACCCTCCATGCACATGGCCACCAAGCAGACTCATCCCTCTGCAGGGGCCACAAGGCTAGAGCACAACCCACCTTCCAACACCCACCGTGTGCTGGGGCCTCGGAGTGAGTCTCTGCTCAGCACCAGGGTCCCAGTCGGCTGCTGGCTCGCCGTGGGCCCTCCTGCTGAGAGGTGCCAACCCCCGGGGGGGGGTGCTCCCCTCTCCACCTAGCTCAGTGGACACTGCCACTTGGGGACAAAATCTAGGCCATCTGCAAGTAGAGACTGGGGGGAGTGGGGAACAGAGGGTGCTCCTGCCAGCCCCCAGCCCAGCCTCAGCAGGAGCAAGCCACTGAGGACCCAGGGACCTTTGCAGACTTCAGAGTGACATTCCAGAGTGACCAACGGGGAGGGCGGCCCATCTGGAAAAGGAAGTCAATGTCCCTCTGAGGTCCCACTTAAAAGCCTCGGATGGTGGGGCTGGGCCAGGCCTCTCTGATCACACCTGTCCCCTCTGCTGGCTGGAGGACCCTCATGCCTCTCATTCCAGCCACACCCCTTCTTCAGAATGCAGCACACCAAAGCCTGTGGGGGCCTGTGAGCCTCTTTTCTCTGGTCTGCAGGCCCATTTCTCAGATGGAGAAAGTAAGGGGCAGGGAGGTTCCCCAGAGGCAGCCAAGAGGGTGTGGAAATAGCAGAGACAGTGGAGACCCCAGGCCTGGCTCTGATTCCAGTGTCTGCAGCTGGCCCTGGGCCTTTCTGAGCCTCCTCCTACATCGGCCAAGTACTGAGCACCTGCCTGATCCCTGGGCCTGGCCAGGGCCCTGCACACATCTGTCCACCTTAGTTCCTCCATCTACAAAACCAGTCTGTAAAATGGGTCACTGAGGGTTAACAGGAAGTCAGGTAAAGCCAGAGCATATAATTGATGCCCAAGGTGCTCAGCAGAGGACCAAGCCTGTCCCAGCCAAAAAACACAGATTGTGTCTCCCAGCGAGCTGAGTGGCGCCTCCCCATGCAAGGTGCGGAGGCCAAGCCTGCCAGCCATGCAGCAGCTCCGGACGGGGAACGACGGGGAACGGCGCAGCGTCAGGCCCAGAAGCCCCATCGCACACCTGTCTGCTCCATCTTGATTGAATTCACGCTTGGAACAGAGGGACGGCTGAGACTCTCTTTCCCCATTGTCACAGAGCTTTGGTCCGGGAGATAACCGTGTAATTAAATGGAGAACGATTCTCTCTGCGGGATCCCAGCCGCCCCTCCCTAGCACATCCATTTAATGAACTGCATTTGTAAAGACAAATCCCCGGTGGAACCTGGATACCGATCCACGGTGGGGCCCGAGACCCCATTGTCGTCCAAGACCCAAGGAAGGAGAGAAAAACATACTAATTAGCTCAGTCCTGCTCATTTATACAGAAATAAAATAATAATAATAAAGATAAAAATACTGGTTGCAAAGCAATTTGCCGGCTGCCAATAGACCGCGGCTGCCCGGGGGAGACGCCGGTTCTCCTGGTTCCTGCGGTTTGTTTGGACCTTCTGTTAATCAAACCTGGAGCAGGAGACGTGGAAATCATATGGAGAGGCTGGGATTCAGGAGGACCTGGAGCAGACGTGGGAAGAATGGAAATGAGCGCAGGAGTCTGGGGGTGAAAGACCCCAAGGAGCAGCCCTGCCCTCCTCTGAGCCTGGGGACTTGGTTCTGGGTGGTCCACAGGGAGAACATGAGCCACGAGACGCAGGCATGTGAGGGAGGCTGTTCTAGGCAGGGACTTGGAGGAGGACGGGCTCCCTAGAGGCAGAGCGAGGTGGGGATTCACGGGGAGACATGCGCGGGGTCACCCAGTAGCACCCTCAGGTTCAGCGTGGGGCGGTGAGGGTTGGGCTCAGCTCCAGGCTCTCCCCAGCCTGAGTCACGGGAGCTCTGGAGCAACGGGGGCACCTCCTGGTTGTTCATCTTGGGAGACGAGACGGGTGGCTTGTACTGTGGCCGTCAGTCACCGGGTCATGCTGTCCCAATGGTGTTCACAGCTTGTCGCAGCTTGGCCTCTACTTCTGCTGAGGCCAAGACCTCAGGAAGGAGTCCAGCTGGGAGCCAGAGGCGCTGGCTGCTCAGGGCAGCCGAAGGATGGATGCAGCGACACGGGGCTGCACCCATCCGGTGTCCAAGCTCCCGCTCACCAACACCCCTCTTCCTTTTCCTTGGGGAACCACAGCTCAGCCCAGCCAGTCCTCCGAGGTCCTGCAGAGATCACTGCTCCCTAGACCCAGGAGGGGCTCCCAGACCTGGCCAATCAGAACCTTGCATCCCCTGGATCCTGTGACTGGCTCAGGGGAGGGCCAATCAGAGCCAAAGGGCCTGCATTTTGGGACCGCCCAGTGTCCACCCACAGTGGGGCGACCAGAGCTAGGAGTGGTTGGATGACATTGGCAGAGCCCTCCTGCCTGCAGGACCCCATCAACTCCCTGGGCGTAAGCTGCTTGGTGCCTGGGGCCCCAGGTCACCCATGCTGACCTCCACCGTCTCCAGAGCTGCTGTCCTGCCGCCTCATCTTGTTGGTCTGTGTCCCGCTGGCGCCTCGGCAGGGAGGCCCTGTCCTCCTTCCCCAACCACGAAAATGAGTCCTGGTGTGCCCGCACACTCACCACGTGCACACTCAATCACACATGTTCACACACTCGTACACTCACACACACTTCCTCCCAAGCACACTCTGACTCACATTCTTCTGCAGTCTCCCATTCACACGCTCACATTCACACAGACTCACACACTCACACTCTCAAATACCACACACTCACAGAACACACACACACTCACACACTCACACACACAGATTCACTCACTCTCACCCTCAAACATGTTCACATAAGTAAACGCTCAAAAGAGGCTCATATAAGAACACACTTAAACTCACATACACACACATTCACACAACATACACACAATCGCACTCTCACACACAGACTCAAACAGAAACACAAACGCCACTCACACTCACAATCATACATGCACTCAAAACCACACACACACACACACCTAACAACATACACACTCGGAGCATACACACTCATGTACACACCCGCACACATGCTCACACACATGCCCACAACCACACACATTAATCCCCACACATTTTCACACTTACAGAAACATACATGTACACACACTCTCAAACACTGTTATACAAACAAAAATACACTCAAAACATACAAACATATAGACATACTATGACAATCACATGCATTCACACTTAGACACTCACACACACCCACAGATACACTCATACAAACTAATAAATACGCACACACTCAAACACACTCATATGCACACACACCATTTCTCACAATCACCCTAAAATACATGGACACACTCACTATATCACACATCCACAGACACACATGAACACATGATCATGAGCACACTCATCATCTTCACACACACTTGCAAAACATAGACACAACTTACACTTGTATGAACACTCACACACACACATGCATGCCTCGCACAATCACAACATATACACTCACACTCAAGCACACAGTTATGTGCTCTCATATACCTACACATTCTCACACACACACACACACACATATGAACAGATACCCTCACATACACTCACACTCATATGCACACTCACATTCTTACACATTCACACACTTCTACACACACATACAGACCCTCTGGCACACTCAGACATGTTCTTACACTAACATGTGCACACACTTGCACTCTTACACACAGCCACACACACGTTCACAGTCACACCAATGCTCACATGTGCCCTAGTAACAGATGCATGCACTCTCACATTCTTAAACACAAACACACAAGTGCATCCACATAAGTACACATACTCATGTGTGCTCACACTGACACTCAAAACAGTTTCCCCACACACACACTCACCCACTCACACATTTACACAACCACATCCCTCACACATTCTCCATCACTTATACTCTCACACACACTAACACAAAAACAAACATGCACACATCCATAACACACTCATACACACTCAAACTCATTGACACACACAGACTCACACACTAAAGCACACAATCACCAATGCATTCATATTCACACCATCACTCAACATTCACACTCACAGGCTCGGCCACACACAGACACTGTCACACAATCGCCCACTCATACACACCCACACACATGCCCACACATGGATATATGCACACTCACACACACTGAAGCAAAATCATTTGCACACACTCTCTTTTCCCCACACACAAAAGTTATCTTGCACATGTGTACACACATGAACACAGTCACACACAATCACATGTGTATGAACAAGAGTACACACTCATAAGCACACATATATACAATCATGCACTCACAACACACACATATTACACACACCCAAACACATTCACCCATTCTTACACTCACCCATGCACACTAACACACTTAAACACTCACAACATACATATCTCTTACACACTCAGTCTCTTACAGAACACTCAGAAATGCACTCACATATGCACAGCTTACACACATGCTTTCACAATCTCATGTGCACACATGTTCACACATGCAGTCTCACACACTTAGAGAGTAGAACATACTCACACAAAAGTATCAAACACACACACTCACATGCACATAAACTCACACATTCACACACATCTACTCAAACATACTTCTCTGCACACACAGGCACACTCACACCACCTCTCACACAAATTCTCACACACACATGCATGCACTAGAACATTCACACACTTTCACATGAACACACACTAACAACTTTCTTGCACACTCTCACAACGTACACTCACACGTGTTCCCTCACAGACTCACAGACACAGTCACACATTCTCTCAGGCATATTAACACACAATCACACACACATGGACACCCTCACACCTGCACACCCAAATGCACTGCAACACATACATTTTCCAACACACTCACAATTTATGCTCTCACAGCATGTACACACTCACAAACACACACATACACACTCAGTCTCAAATGCACACTCACACCTCATCTCTCACACCCCCTCACACATTGACACACACATGCATGTGCACAATCATGCACTCACGCTCATACACTCAAACACAGCATACACACCCACTCACACTTTTCCACTTTAATTCTCACACACAAGCTCACACATTCATACTTTACAAATTCAATTGCACATACATGCACATATACTCCCATATTCCCACAGACACGCTCACTCTCAAATACACACTTACACTCACACATACACACTCAGTCCCACACACTCCCATGAATACTCACATTCACACACAAACTCACATACTCACACACCCTTACACACTCACACATTTATGCACTTCAAATTTCTCACACTTATACCAAACCAGTCACACACATTCACAGCATGCACACTCACACACACTGTCCACTCACACAAACACATATACACACACACACACTCATACAAAGACAAACTCACGGTCATTTACTCACACTCAAATATACACACATTAGACATACATTTTCCACACTCACTCACACATGCATGATTGCACTCATGTGCACACAACACACGGACACTCAAGGCATGCACATGCTGACACACTCACTTGTTCACACACACACTCTCACACTCACACAGTCACACACAAGTGCGGGCACTACTTGTTGCTTTCAGGGGAGGCCAGTGTCTGCTCCCAGGTGTCCCTCAGGCCCTGACCCTCCACCACTCTGGCCAGCCTAGGACCAAGCAGGTCTGGGCAAGCCTGGGGACAAACGGCAGCCTCCGTCCCCTGACCTGAGCCTCGAGCTGCAGCCTGGCCTCCCTGACACGGGGCCCTGATGGCATTCCTTTGCCCAGCCCCTGTCCCCGTCACCACCAGCTCACTCCCCTGATCCCAGCCTTCCTGGTGGGCCTCATCCACTTCCTGCCCCCAAGGTCCCTTCTGCCCTCAGGGTTGGCCTGGTCCAGCCGTCTTCTGCCCAGGGCCACCCTGCCTGTGTGTGAGCTGGCCCACGGCCTGCAGCGGGTGGGCAGGAGTCCCCCACTGCGTGCCCAGGCGCAGCACCCATCAGCCGGCCTGAGCCCACCTGTCTTGTGAAGAAAGACCTGGCATTCCATGGCCAGGAGTCCTAGGTATCACCTGACCAGAAGAGGAGCCCACTTCCTGGGCCACAGCCTCCAGGGGTTCTGCACTAAGCACTCTGGGTGGCAGGGCTGGGCAGGGTCTCCACTGTTCTATTATTGAGCAAGCCAGATGGGATTCTGTGGGTGCTCTGACACCTCTCAGCCCCAAGCCCAGGGGTCCCCATGAGGCTGTGAAGCAGCCTCACTGCAGAGGCTCTGTAGAGGTAGGCTGGCGGCAGGGGAGAGCAGCGAGCCTGAGTGGCCGTGTGCAGAGGGCCTGGCTTCTCCTTCTCTCCATGTCCCTTTAGTCTTCATAACAACGGGTGCTGTATGCTGTCCTTGAATCAGCCCCACTCAGGTCACAGATATGGGCCCTCTGTAAGCCTTCCAGAACATTCCGCACACCTGCTTGCTTCCCTCCCTTGCAGGGCAGGCCCAAAACGGTCCTGGCCAGCCCAGGGACAGTGGCTGTCACCTGCTGCTCCTGGACCTGCTGCTCCCCTTGTCTCCCAGCCTCAGCTTCTCCAGCCACCAGGGCTCCAGCCTCATGCTGAGCCTCCAGCTTGGGGATTGCAGGGGTTGCTGGCAGGTGGGTCTCCCTCCCTCTGATGTGGGCAGATGACTTTGACCCTAAATGCAGAGCTTTTGAAAGTGTCTGTCTTAAATTCCATCTGCCCGATCTCACTGAGACCAGCCAGAGGCCAGCAGAGGGTTAGGGTCCCCCTGGCTCTGTCTCCCGGGGGTCGGGGGCTTGTTTCCGTAGTTCTTCCTGGTGGGCTGAGAGCCTGGGCTGGGAACAGAGCCCCGTGGTGCTCCACTGGAGACGCCTCCAGGCCTGTGTCCACTTGGTGACGTGCTCCTGGGGCCACTGTTCAGCCCGTGTGGCCAGCTGTCAATCTTCCTAGGGTTTGTTGATTTATTGATATCTGGCCCCTCCCCCCCTTCCTTCTCTGTATCCTCCTTATTCTCTCCCCCTCAAGCTGACCAAAGTCACAGCCACTGGGGCTTCTCCTCATCTGTCCCCAAGAGCTCTTTGGCTCTACCCTGCCACGGTGAGCATGATGCCGGAGCCTGGAGGGTGGGGCCAGGAGAAGGGAGGCTGCTGTTCCAGCAGGGCTAGGAGGGATCCCTCTGGAGCCAGACAGACAGGACCTGGCCTCTCAGATCCCCTTCACACCTGTGTGACCTGGGGCAAGTTGCTTAACCTCTCTGGGCATCTACTTACTCGTCTGTGAAATGGGGTAAACATCACAGAACTGCTGTGAAACTGAATGAGACCGTGCATGCTAATCATCTGGCACAGAGGCTCACGCCAGAGCGAGCCTGGGCAACTTCAGCTGGCATTGCTTGCAGCGCTGGGCCCTGTGCTGGGATCTTCCATTTATTACTTCATTAAATCTCTTTTTACCGTGCAGTTTTCCAGACGCACAATAGAATCTGCACCCGGCGTCTTCCTATCTATCCAGGTACCTGTCTGGCTACATGTCACAAACCATCAGCGCACAGGGAACACCAGTGATCTGGATTTGAGCCTTCTGGCAGTGCGGAGGACTGGCGGAAGCCTGGGGTCCCCCGCACAGAGACGTGACCGACGTCCTGTATTTTGCTTTTCACGTCTTTGCTTTTGAAAGAAAATGCAGACTCCTATTATGACTGCGACTGGGAAAGGAGGTGTTTACCAAAATTCAAGCAGTGCTGAGCATAAAGGGAAGGATGGGGAACTTGATTCACTGTAGACAAAGAGCTTCAGTTCATCCGAGGTCGCCGCAAATCAACAAGAGGCCGCTATTTCCACACATGCGCAGTACATGACTCCATCCTAAACACAGAGACGTCCCGAGAAGACGGGAAACCAGGAGAAGGTAGGTGAAGAGCACGGACAGGCAGTGCAAGAAGCAGCCTGAGGGCTGAGGATGGTTTGAAATCTGTGCAGCCCGGGAGTCCGCAGGGAAACGCAGATGCCAGCTCCTGAGCGTGCCACCTCACACCTGTCGCCGGGAAAAGGTGGCGCGGTGACCTCGCTGGGAGCGGGGAACGTGCCCACACCCTTCCTGCAGGGGAGTGGTACCAGCTTTTGAAAACCGACCATACCGTCTTGTGAAGCTGAGGGGTCGCACCTCGGACCGCAGCTGCAGCAGCTCCCCCAGCAGGACACGCCCCCAGGACACGCCCTCAGGACACACCCCAGGACACGCCCCCAGGGCACGCCCCGGGGTCTGCTGACCGCATGTCAGGAGGCTGGTAAGGGACTCTGGCTCCGCTTCCTTGGCAATAACAGCCTAGAAACAAGCCGATCAATACCTTTGAGTAAGTGAATGACTCTCTGGAGCCCTCCTGGTTTCTAGCTGGAAGCTTCTGAGACCCTCCCTGCACCTCCCTGGCAGCTGTGGGCTCCCCACCCACGACCCACCCCAAACAGACCCCCTGCCCCTGGCTGAGCAGTCTGGGCCATCCGAGGGTCAGGCATGCTCGCTCTTGAGCCAACGGGACCCGTGTGGCTAGGACCAGATGTCCGCAGCATCCAGGGCAGGGTAGGGCTATGCCAGCAGCTTCTCTGTGTGACAGGCCCATTCCTGCCCAGCTCAGAGACTCAGGACCTTTAGAGAGCCTCCTGTCCAGCCCCAGTGTGCAGACCGATGGGGCCAGAGAGGGTATGGGAGGGAGGCCACAGGGCTTCTGAGCTTCAGGCCACCTCAGATTGCAGCCCGCAGCAGTCCAGGTGCCCAGGGAGCAAGTGGGCACTCCAGGCACGGTCCCCATCCTCTCATCCCTCCCTCCCACTCTCTCTGTCCCTGTCTCACACACACACACACAATGACACACACGTGCAACTCTCACATCCCACCAGGCAGAGCTACAGGACTGATGGCCCCACGTTCCTCATGGGAATGACCATGAGGGTTCACTCTCTAGGGGACCATCTGGTTCTTCCACAGGAGCCACCGAAGGGCCAGCAGCTAGGCCCAATCTACTTCCCACTGTGATCACAGCAGCCAGCCTGGGGGGCACTGGCTCCTGGGCGGAGGGCAGCAGAGGGGCTTCTAATGGCCCTTGAGCCTTCAGAGCATGGTCAGGGTGGTGCCAGGGAACCAGTCAAGGTTCCAGGGCAGGTCCTGGAGCAGGGCCAGTACGATGTTCCCAGGACACGGTCCCCTGACTCCAGATACCAGGTCTCAGCTCCCAACCCTCTGGGCCTACTCAGCCAAAGCTCCCAGAACCATTCACCCTACCCCAGCTCTGGGGAACTTGATCCTGGACACAGCCCTGCCTGAACTCCACAGCCCAGACTCCCACTCAGGCTGAGAGTGACACTGGGGGGAGCACTAGTTCTGACCACCCACAGACCTGGTCACAGGGAGGACAGAGGACATCCAGCAGAGTGCCCAGACCCTCTCAGGTGTAGTTTCTCAGGCTCTGGGCTTCATCCTGAGACACCTAAGGCTGGCCAGAGAGTTGCCCATCATCCCACGGGGGACCTGGAGCAGGATTTAGCTTTCTGTGGGAGCACAAGAGGTTCTCGCTTTTGTGTGTCAGTGGACGGGCCCCACTGGCTGAGAGACAGAGAGGGGATCAGCTGTCCACTCTAGGCCTCAGTATAAATTGGGGCCACCTGTTAGGATCAGGTGACTTGGTGATTAAGCAGCAGCAGCAGGTGGTGGCCCAAGCCATGCCCAGCCCTGCCACAACCTGCTCTTTGACCTGGGGCAAGACAGCCCCATCTCCAGGCCTCAGTTTCACCAGATGAACTGGTTTGGTGAGAACCCTCTGGCTCCGTGGTGCACACATTCTATTCACACACTAGCTGACCCTGTGCCTGTTCCTCATGGGCCAGAGGACACAGCCTGTTGTCAACTATCTCATGAGCCTAGATCGCTTAACCTGGATTCAGGATTTATCCGACACTGGAAACCCACTGGCCAGGCCACACTGGCCCCACACATCTGACCGCCCTGTCAGCCCTCCCTGCAGGCCCAAGATTCAGGGTCACAGACATGGCCTTGCAGGAGGCTGAGGTTCTGGTGCAGATCACACAGCCGAGGAAACCATCATGTGCACTGGCTTAGGGAGCAAGCAGGGCGAGTCCTGGGCCACACCTGGAGGCAGAGGGCCATGGCCCCCCACAGGCAGGGGGATGGAAGCCATGACCTCTACCAAGAAGTTCTATGGCTTGGAAAACTGAGTAGAGGCGGGAACAGTGTGGAGTCACCTGGTGCTGCCAGACCTGGCAGACGCAGCACCTGTTCCACTGAGTCAAGGAGCTCAGGTGTCCCTCCTGCTCTGGAAACACAGCTCTGTCCCACCACCACAGGGTCCAAGACCTGGTGATGCCTAACAGCTTAGTCAGCACCACCAGGAGCCCAGAGCTGCCATCTGTCAGTCATGGAGATGGGTAGCCTGGGCTTGGGGTGCATTCCTGCTGCAGCATTGGCTTCAAGCCCCCGTTCCCCACCAGCACCCCATCAGGAACATTTTCAGGCAGGAACCTCACTGGGAGGAGCAGGAGAGGGAAGCTGACAGTGATGGGCCTCCTTGGGGTGATGGTGTGATGGTGATGGTAGTGGTGGTGGTGGTGATGGTGGTGATGGTGGTGGTGGTGATGGTGGTGATGGTGATGGTCATGGTGGTGATGATGGTG
>JAJEJO010003130.1:55195-87425 GCA_020662805.1 Glaucomys volans
TGGTGGTGGTGGTGGTGGTGGTGATGTGATGGAAGTGAAAATAATGACCATGATGATAGTGATGGTGATGATGATGGTGGTGGTGGTGGTGATGGAGTTGTCATCTATGATGGTGGTGTTACCATGGGAGTTGATATTTTCTTTAGCCCACTTTCTGTTGCTGTAACTAAATACCACAGTCTGGGTAATTTATAAAAAAGGAAATTGATTTCTTACAAGTGGGAAGTCCAAGGTCAAGGGACCACATCTTTTGAGAGCCTTCTTACAAGTGAGGACTCTGCAGAGTCCACAGGTGGTACAGGAAAGGACATGGCAGGACCGCGAGCTAGCCAGAGACATGGCCCATTAGCCCATCAGTCCATGAATGGATTGACCAATCATGAAGATGCTGCCTTCGAGACCCGAGCACTTCCCAACGGTCCTATTTCTCAAATGCCATTCATGTGGGACTTCAGGGATTAAGTTTGCAACACAAAAAGTTGGAGAGACGCACTCAAAGTGTGGCGGTGTTTGTGGAAGAAGAAAGTGAAGCAGCCGGGTGGGAGCTGGGCTGGGGACCAGCCGCCAGGGCAACTTCAATTCTAAGATGGACAAGGAGGGGCTCTGCAGGTGGCCCATCGCTGGCCAGCAGGCTCCCTCTCCTGACAGCCCCGCTCCCTGCCCGATGCCCTCCCCGTGGGTCCCATGCCCAGAAGGAGCAATGGAAGCCCTGATGACCTCAGTGATGCTTCAGTGACACTCATTATAGCCGGGAAAGGCCAACTTCACTCAGGACCACTGTGACAGGTGTGGGATTTGCAGTGAGAGAGAGATTGGGCTCAACCCCAACACAGCAGGGCGAGTGGGAATTCATAGCCAGGGAGCAGGGTCGGGGTGGTTGATTGGGGGTCTTGGGGGATTCTGGCTCACTGGCCTAGCAGGATTCTTGCTGAAGAGAGGCCAGGGTGTTCAGGCAGCCCTGAGGGGTAGCGAGGAGGATTGGGAACCCCTTCAAGGATGATCAACACTGAGGGTGGTGGGATTCATGCTAAACAGACTAAGCTGGTGTTGTGGTTTAGGTATGAGGTGTCCCCCAAAATTTCATGTAGGAGACAATGCAAGAATGTTCAGAAGCATGGTTCGGTCATGAGCGCTTTAACCTGATCAGCAACTTAATCCACTAACAGGGATTAGCCCGATGGCAACAGTGGGCGGGTAGGGTGTGGCTGGAGGAGGGTCACCAGGAGCGTGGCTTTAGGGTTTGCATTTTGTCCCTGGTGGGTGGAGCTCTCACTGCTTCCTGGTGCCATGTCCTGAGCTGCTTTTCTCCACCTGCCCTTCCGCCATGATGTCCTGCCTCATCTTGGGCCCAGAGTAATGGAGTGGGCCGTCTGTGGACTGAGACCTGGGGAACCCTGAGCGCTAAGTGGACTTTTCTTCCTCTAATTGTTCTTGCTGGATCTTGGTGCCCACCTTACAGCATAGGCATCACAAGCCGGGCCATCTTGGTCCCACTAAGGATTATTTCTCCTTAGGGATTTCTCTGCTCAGTTCACTTGGCCCAGCCCATGGTCCCATGTTCCAATAGAAGTCACTATGTTCTTGCCCATTTCACTGAGACTTCTGTGTAATTGCTAGAGTTTTGTCTTATCCCTGTCATGCTGGACAGTCCTCCAGTGTATCTTTCGGAAACTTCATTTGGCTGTGAAAAATAGCAGCATAAACAAATTGAAGGTAATTCTGTTTCCTCTCATTTAAAGACTTAGACGTGGGGAGATCACATGTGTTATTTTAGCTTCACATTTTTTGTCAGCAACTCTCAGATGCCCTTTTTTGGCTCTACCATCTGCAAGGTGCAAACTTACCCTAAAGATTGCTTCTTGATCCTATGATGGCTGCTGGAGCTCCAGAAGCCACTGCTGCCTTCCAGGCAGGAAGAAAAAGGAAGAGAGAAGATAAAGGGGCAAAAAGGGTTCTGCCAGATGCTAAGCTACCATCCAAAAGTCTTCCTGTAGGCCACGCTTGATGTTTCATTCACATTTCTTTAAACACCGCTATCCCCTGTGGGAAAGGGAGGCAGAGATCTTTTTAGAACTACCTCCATTTTGAAATAGTATTTTAGCCATAACCTGCAGAGAATATTTAAACACACAAAATAAAGAAATTCGAAATCCTTTATAAGTCCCACCCAGAGTTAGCATCTTTTGTGTTTTTGTATACATCCTGCTGGGTTTTATTTTTCCCATATTTACATTAGTAAAATTAGGAACTTCTTTTAGGACCAGATTGGCATGATGCTTTTACTTCCTGCCTTATTTTTATTAGCATTTTCCCAGCAGGAATTATTTTCTGAAGGTCCCATGATCACGGGCCAGAGGTCCGCCATGGAATTGTTCTCTAACTGTCCTAATCCCCCGTTCCCCGGGCACTCACGCAGCTCCCAGCTAAATCTGCACATCATAAATCATGACCGGCCCTGCCGGTGGACCTCTGTCTCCATCTCTCATTTCTTCCTTAAAGCAGATCCTGGTCTCACAGGATCAAAAGGAGGGACATTTCTCAAGCTTTGAAACATGTTGTGAAATTGCCCCCTGGAAAGCTGGGCTGGGTCCTCCCCCTGTGCGGTCTGAGGTGCTCAGGTGCGTTCTGAGTCCTCCTCCATTCCCTTGGGGCGGGGGCTCCACTCCTGGGCCTCCCCAGCCCCTCCCTTGGGAAACACAATGGAAAAGTTTGCATTCTGAAATATCTAATCATGTATTCATCTCTAAGTAAATTTAAAGTCAACATAATTACTCCAGTCCTATTAAGTTTAATCTGCAGCAAATCATGCATTTTGTCTGAAGTCGCGGGTGCTGGGTGGGATGGAGCTGAGATGGGGCTGGGCTGCTGAGAACAGAGCAGCACCAGGTCCCTCCAGAGGAAGGCCATCTTCCCAGCTGGGTCACCCAGAGCTGTGGACACCCTGCCCTTCCTCCCCAGACCCCTCTGCACTCACCTGGCCAGGTGCAGGACCAGCACACTGAGTGCCACCCCAGACACTGCTCCCTCCACTGCTCCATGGGGGACACTCTCCGGGGTCCTGATAGTGACCAGCCCAGGGGCAGTGACCAGCCTGAGTGTCAGGGCCTCCACACCCCAGGAAGGATGGAAGCGAGTGCATTCACACCCAGCTTTCCCTGGGGACACCTCTGCACATATCCTCCACGGTCCCTTAGAGGGCCCAGGCAGGACTGAGCCAGCAGTGCCCCCGTCCTGGATCCAGCCTTTCCAGATTCTCCCTGCGCCCTCTGCCCCCTCCCAGCTGTGCCTCCCAGGATCACCACCAAGGGAGACCACCTGCCCTGGAGGGTCACCCTCAGGCACCGGGCTCCCTCCCCAGCAGCTGTAGAGTGGAGTTCCAGAGATGCTCAGGGGACCTGCCTGGACAGGTTGAGGGAGGGCAGGACAGGGGAGGGGTCTGCATGACCCAGAGTGATAAGCTGGCATGTGACTGGTGGTTAGTGCCCGTGTCTGTAGACACACACGTGTGTGCAGTGATGGCTCCTCCTCCATGCAGGCTGCTTCCCTGGGCACTGACCACAGAGGCACATGAGAGGGGTCAGTGGGTGGGAGGGAGGAAGAGGGAAGGCTGAATCCAAGGGTCAGTGGCTTCATGGGTTCAGTCCTGCTGGGACCATCTGGACACGGTCCTATAGACATAGTATGCACAAGTCCTTGGGGGAGGGGACCCTGCATTTTGTGACCCCAGTTGCCTCTCATGCTCTCCTTCAGGCCCTCCTGCCCCCGCCCTTCCTCTATTGTAAATCAGGCCCTCCTGCCCCCAGCCCTTCCTCTATTGTAGATCACTTCTGCTGCTCTAGACCATCGTACTATACGGCATCACAGTCGTCGTCAGCGTGATGTTCTAGGGTTTATATTTGTGTTGATTTACGTTGTGTTGATTTAGTTTATTCTTGTTTATTGCTCAGTGTTAGCCCAGTGTATAACTAAACTAACAACCTGTTGCAGGACAACTGAGTTAATACCAGTTTGGAGCTCTTACAAGTAATGTGGTTAGGATACCTATGCAGTCCGCCGGAGACTAAGGCTTCCGTTCCTTTTGGTGACTTAAAAGTGGAATTTCGCAGTCATAGTGCGAGTGTGTGTTCACATTATAACTCATTGCTAAGCAATCGTCTGCATCCTCTCCATGTGTGGGCCAGGTTTCCATCTGCCCTCATCCCTCAGTCTGGCAGTCCTCTAGGCTTTACTCAGGACGCAGATCCCTGTGGGCTCACACTGTGTGTGTGTGTGTGTGTGTGTGTGTGTGTGTGTGTGATCATCCACATCTCTTCTGATGTGACATGAGTGCTGAAGCCTTCTCCCACCTCTCTGCAGGTTTCCTTCCCTTGACTGGTTGGCAGGAGTTCTGTATATGTTCTGGGGACGAGTCCTTTGTCAGGTATACATGTGTAGGGACAATTTTTCCCAGTCTGTGATTTGCACTGTCTTACTTAATGGTATCTTTTGAAGCCAGCAGTGTTTCTGTTGATGAAGTCCAACTTATTACTGTTCTCTTTAAGGATCATTTTAACTACTCTAATTCTATTGCATTTGTGCATGATTTTAATTAGCCTTTTGATTTCTACAAAAAAACAATCTGTTTTAACATTTTTGTGCACATTGGTTAAATCTATATATCAATTTGGGTGGAATTCTCACATTAATAAAATTAAATCTTCTAATTTATGAGCATGGTATGTTTACTTATGTAAATATTCCTTAATTTTCCTGTGAAATAATTTATGATCATCATAACAGAGGTCTTACATGTAAAAATCCTGAAATAGTGTGTTTTGGATGCTAAAGAAAAATGATATCTTTTTAAAGTGTTTTTAAAACAAGTGTTTGTTGTTAGCAGAGAGTAGGAGTCAGCAAACTTTCCTTGTGGAGGGCCAGAAAGTAACTATTAGAGGCTTTGCAAGCCGTATTTAACTCAGCATTGTAGCCTAGAAGTGACTATAGACAGTAGGTGTGTTGGTCAGCTTGGCATTGCTGTAACAAAATACCTGAAATAATCAAGTTATAAAGAAGAAAGTTTATTTGGGGTCACAGGTTTGGCAGTTTGTTTATAGTTGGTTGGGCCTGTTGCTCCTGGGCGTGTGGCAAGGCAGCACAGCAAGGCAAGAGAGCAGGGAGGAGCAAAGGAGCTGACCTCAGGGCCAGGATGCAAAAGAGAGAAGAGGAAGGGATCAGGTCCTCTAATCCCCTTCAAAGTCACACCCCCGGTGACCCTCGACCTCTCACTAGGCCCCACCTCTTAAAGTGACTACCACCTCCCAACGGTGCTACCAGCTGGGGACCTCACCTTCAACACAAGGGCCTCTGGGGACAGTCCAGGTCCAAACTATCGCAAAATGTGCACAAATGATCCGTGTCTGTGTTCCAATAGAAATGCATTTACAAAAACTGAAGTTTGATTTCTGTATGATTTTACACATCACAAATATTAATCTTTCTGGATTGTTTTCAAATATTTAACAATGTTTAAAATACCCTTAGGCCTTAGGCCTTACAAAAACAGGTGGTGAGGCAGCTTTGGCTCCTGGGTCACCGTTGCCAACTCTGGCATGGGTGAACCAATCAGTTCATAAACTTAGACTCATTCAGGGAACATATTAAGTCCACTTAGAGTTTCATAGCATTGCTTATAGCTGCATTCTGAAATTCATTACACACACTAGTAGATTTTTTATTGTTGTTGTTGATTCCTTAGGATTTCCTGTAAAATTCTCAGTTTCTATGAAAATGAGGAGCTTTAATTCAACCTTTCTAAACTTCTTTCACTTCTTTCTCTTGACTTTGTGAACCAGTTGGAGTCTCCAGGGCAGCACGGAGCAGGGTTGGTGGTGTGAGATTCTCACCTACCCCTGTCGGGGAACTGGATTTGGTCTTCCACTTCTACACTTAATGTCAGCTGTCCATCTTGCACAGAAGTTCTTTATACAACAGAGGAAATTTCTATTTCTGGTGAGTTGAGAGTTTTTGTCATAAATGGCTGTTGATATTTTGGGTGTTTTCTATCAAGATGATCATATGGCCCTTCTTTGCTTTACCCATGTGGATGGTTACTTTTGTTTTCAAGTATTGAACCAACCATGCATTCCTGATATGGTCATGATGTATTAACCCCTTTCTTGTGCAAACATCTTTTAGCGATCTTTGCATCCATGCTCTTGTTAATTTTCATTCTTCTAATCTTTAGGGGGCAGGGCCTAGTGGAAGGAAAATAAGTCATTGGGGATGTGCCCTTAAACGTGATGAGGTGAATAGCCACCTCCCCTCTACCTGACGCACCCACCATGATGCACTGTGATGCCACAGGCCCAAAGCAACAGGGCCAAATAACTCATGAAATCATGAGTCAAAATAAATCTCTTTCCAGGTGCAGTGGCACACGCCTGTAATCCCAGCACTTGGGAGGCTGAGGCAGGAGGATTGCAAGTTCAAAGCCAGCCTCAGCAACTTAGCGAGGCCCTAAGCAACTCAGTGAGACCCTGTCTCTAAATAAAATACAAAATAGGGCTGGGGATGTGGCTCAGTGGTGGAGAGTCCCTGGGTTCAATCCCCAATACCAAAAAAAAATATATATATATCTTATCTTAGGAATTTTTTTATAGTAGTGAAAAGCTGACTGACACAAATGTGATTTAAATGTTAGATATAAGACTACTCAGAGTTTCTATTTCCTCTCCTGTTAGCTTTGTCAGTTTGTTTCTTCAGTTTATCTATGTTGTTTAATTTATTGGCATAAACTTGTTCATAATTATCCTTCATTATCATTTTAGTGTCTGTACAATCTGTGAGGATGCCTCTTCTGCCGTGTCTGATATTGTCGATTTGTTTTCTTTCTTTATTCTCATGTTGTCGTAATCAACTCAGGCTGCCATAGATACCACAGACTGGGTGACTTCAACAGCAGAAATTTAGTTCTCACAGTTGTGGGAGATAGGAAGACCAAGTTCAAGTGCCAGCCAAGTAGGTTCCTGGTGAGTGCTCCCTTCCAGGTTTGAAGATGGCTACGTTCTTGCTATGTCCTCAAGTAGAAAAAGAGAAAGAGCAGGCAATTTTCTAGGGTCTCCTTTTAAGGACACTGATCCTATCAGGTCACGCGTCCACCCTTAGAGCCTCATTTAATTGTAACTTTCTTTTATATACCGTATGTCCCAACACCGTCACATTAGGAGCTGGAGCTTCAGCAGTTCAGCTCATAGCACATGTCTTTTCAGTAAACTAACCTTCTGACGTTTCCCTTTGTCTCTCACATGTTCTGTCTTGAGGTCACTTTCTTTGCTGTGATAACCACAACAGCTTTTTTATGCCTATCATATATTTTTCCCTATATTTTGTTCTCAACCTGCCTGGTCTTTATATTTAAAGTAATTATTTTACAAACACCACGAAGTTGGATATGACTTTTTTAACTCATCTAAGTATTTTTTTATTCCCGATATTTTGTCCGTGCTTCCTTAGCCGTCACTTTATTTTCTATTTGCTGTTTAGTTCTTTGCTTCTTGGATGCTCCTCTCCTACCTTCTGCTGGAGTAGCCAAATGTCTCTCAGTCTTCCAGTCTGCCTCCTTTACTGGCACTTCTGTGACACTTCCTTGTGTTGTTCTTAGTTTCTGTGTGGTATTTATACCGTGTTTCTTTCCCACGGAGTCACAGAAGGTTTGTTTGCATATGCCAATTCAGGGATGAACACACATCCTTAATTTATCTCAGTGTGGCTTAAATTACCATTATGCCACTTTACTTACGTAAGAACCTGTAACAATGCGATTCCATATACATCTGCTCTCATTTGTATTATTGTCATGTATTTTGTTTCTTCCTGTGTTGTAAACTCTGCAACGCATGGCTATTATTTACTCTCTAGGTCATTTATTGCCTGTGCATTAGAGCTGGCTTCCAGAGCCCCACTTCCCTGACCCCTCTGTTCTTTCTCAGCTTCATTGTTCTATCTGAGTTTCTCTAGAGTCATTACCATGTTCCAAAACCATCTGGTTATTTAATTTCTTCACTCATGTATTGTCCTCCCCATGGGGAGCTTGGTCTACTTTTCCTCTGCTGTGTCTCCAGGATAAGAACAGCTCCTGGCGTGGATCAGGGCTCCAGGTCAGTGTCAGTTGCTCAAGAACTGAAAGCACAGCCTGGCGCTGCAGTGGCATATTCCTACCCAGCCCACCTCACTTGCCCAGAAGTTAGGCTTCTGGCAGCTTCAGCAACCTGGAATGCAAGAGAACCCAAAACACACTGGCCTTGCTGAAATGCACGTCATACGAGCCACGCCTGCAAGCAATAGTTCCTGTGTTTATAAGCAGAGGTGATCTTTCTGCATTCCCACGCAGTCATCAGGTGCTCCCGTTCCAGACTCCCTCTTACACGCCAGTGACCTGGATGCCTGCACGCCATGTCCAGCACCTCCCCATGAGCATGACTCTCTCCCCGTTCACTGAGTCACTGGTATGGTCCAACTGCCGAGGGAGCTATGCACCCCCTTGACAGATGGGAAGCCTGAGACTCAGAGAGCAGGCAGTACAGTGAAAGCCACAGGAGCGGAGGATCTGGTTAGAACCCGAGCATGCTGCTGGGTGAGCTTCACTGAGCTCTGGCCCCTTGTGTGCAAAATGGGATAGAGACTCCTGCCTCGTGGGAGAGTGAGAAACCAGAGGGCGGAGTACGTGGAACATGTCTGATACAGGCTGCCCACACAGTAGGTGCTCAAGCAAGGATATCTGTGCTCATCGTCAGGAAAGCCACTGTGTGAATTGAACACTTGTCTTCTAAGTGCAAGTCAAGTGCATAATCTTGGCATCACTTTCCGTTAGGGTGTGAATGTGAAATGTCCCCAAAAGCTCCCGTGTGACAGTGCAAGAGGGTTCAGAGGAGAAATGATTGGGTTGTAAGAGCCTTAACCCCATCAGTGATTTAATCCCTGATAGGGATTAACTGAGTGGTCACTGAAGTGGTGGGTGTGGCTGAAGGAGGTGGGGACCAGGTGCGGCTTTACGGTATCTATTTGTATCTGGCCAGAAGTCTCTCTCTGCTTCTTGATCACGATGTGAGCTGCTTCCTTCCACCACACTCTTCCGCCATGATGTTCTGCCTCACCCTGAGCCCCAAACTACGGAGCCTTCTGTCTATGGATGGAGACCTCTGAAACCATGAGCCCCTAAACTTTTCCTCCTCTGCAGTTGTTCTGGTCAGGTCCTTTTAGTCACAGCAGCAAAAAAGTTGACTAAGACACCTTCTTTGAAACGCAAGTCTAAACTGAGTAGGAAAAATTTTGGATTAGTCTCCACTTGCCTTTATCCTCGCCGAGTCCCCAGAGGCCTGCACTCCTGTGAGTCCCATGGTTCAGGGGATCCCCATCAGAGCCAATGTGAAGAATGATACAGCTTATAGAGGTGAACAGCTGTCAGCTTGTGGCCCACTGCGACTGGGAGATCTTTGTCTCTGGAACTGAGCTTTAGCCTGTGTCAATATCCTCCCAGCCTGTTATCTGGACACTGATTCTCACACCCTAGACCACTGGCCAAAGGAAGCAGCAAGTTGGTTGACAGTGAGGGTAAGAGAACTCCGTCCTCATCCGTCTGTCTCTGGGAGTGCCATTCCAGCTGCCAGGCCAGACCATCCCGGGTAATGGATGTCCTCTCCGTAATGCTCTCGGGAAGAGGCGCCTCCTAATCTGCCGCAGTGTCATTAAGAGAGAAAACGTTTGCTCCGCGGCTCCGGTGGCCTTTAGAAACTGAAAATTGAACACGGAGAGTGAGGGCGACCCAGCCTTCACCCTCCCCTCCCCAACACGGGTGAGGCCTCGGGGAGCCCAGCCTGCAGGTCACAGCAGGCCTCCCAGGGAGCCCTGGGCCCCGTTTCCAAGTTCCTCTCGGCCTGGTGAGCACGTGGAGAGGAGGGGAGAGCCAGTACAGGGGACAGAATCGACCCTGGAGGCTTCCAGCCCAGTGTCTGTCCACAGGGCCCCACCCCAGGGCTGGTGAGAGGGCAGAGTCCTGGGAGGCAGGATAGGGGCTGCGCGCCTCAGGCCACTCCCTTGACCTCTCTGTTTTCGGGACAGAGGGGAGGGGGGAGAAGAGCTCCCAGGCCCAGGTTCCAGGGTCAGCTTCTCACCAAGTAGAGCCTGGCATCTTCCCAGACGGTGAAGTGTCCTTGGCCCCGGGGTCCCTGCGCCAAAGGCTGCTGCCGGCTTTGGTGGGGAGGTGGGGAGGCCCCCGCAGGTAGAGGGCAGCGGACCTGGGTGAGTGACAGGGCAGGGGGCTCCTGGGAGCCCAGCTCTGCAGGATTACACACCCCACACCCGAGCCAGCCTCACAGCCATGCTGGGAGGAGGGGGTGCCGACCCCTGGGTGCCACTTCCCAGCTGACACCACCAAGGGTCTGAGTGACAGAGGGACTTGCCCAGACTGAACTAGATCCGTCCACTTCCAAATCCAAACCCACCCATGGACCTTCGCAGAGCATAGGGGCGTGGTCTTTCTTGGCCCCTCCCACCCCCCCCCCTCTGCTCCCGCAGCCCCCCTGGCTGCCTCCCCTCTGCCCGAAACTGCCAGCCCCCTGCCTGCCTCCCTGGGAAGCCTCCCTGGCATCTGGCCACCAGCCCCCACGGTGCCACCCAGGCTGCCCTGGGTCCACGCCCAGCACCTGGTGGGCTTGCTGCCCCGAGGCCCAGGCGGTTAGCTCATCTCGGCGTGGTGTCTGCCAGCCCTGATGGGGAGCCAGGCGCTGTGGGGCTGCGGAGGGCCTGGGAAGGACATCGCTGAGACTGCAGAGGCCCCTCCTGTGCCCTGGGAGCCCAGGTAGTCCCAGGCCTGCTCCTGGCCCCGTTTGACAGGTAAAGAACCTGAGGTCAGAGAGGGGGAGGAAGCTGCTCAGGGTCACACAGTGAGCCCACATGAATGGTGGGGTGTGTGCTGGTCTGTGTGGTGCAGCAAAGCCCTCTGCCCTCCCAGGCCCAGGACTCGGGGCTGGGGCAGCGCTGGGCTGAGGAGGGAGCTCTGGTTTGCTGGTAGAGGGGAGTCTCTCTGGATAACACTCACCTCCTGAACTCCCGGCGCCCACCTCCTGCTCTACATTTTCTCTGAGTCAGTCAGAGGCCGAGAGAAAGTCACACTCCACGCTGCTGCATTTGAAAGAAGCCCAAGAAATGATCTAAGTGTCCCTTGTTATGGCGGGGCACCTGCCTGTCGGCACCCTGGGAGATGGTGTGTGAGTGAGCAGGGGCACACCCATGCGTGTGCACAGCCCGCCCCAAGGGGAACACAGGTTTGTTGGTGTGAGAGACAGCTGAAGGGTACCACGTGACGGTCACAGACACGGACAGGGGCGTGGGCCTCAGGTGTGGGCCTCAGAATGTCTGAGTGGGGGTAGTGGCTCTTCGCCAGAGGGTGGTCTCCAGGCATGGCCTTACCAGAGAGTGCTGCTGACCCGGCCCCCAGCCCGTCCCCAGGCGGAAGTCCCACCTTCTCTTCAGGCTGCTGTCCCCACCCCAGAGAATGCCTGGCTCCTGGACAGAGGCAGACGGGATCCCAGTTGCTTCTATTTGGTTTTAGATTATGGAACAAAAATTAAATTCAAGCTGTTTGCAGGGAGGTAATTTTCCTGATCACCCACCCTGCTGCACAGGTCCCCACGACTTGATTAACTTCTAATTAGAGTAATTAGATGGGAACATCAGGCACAGGGAAGGGGCCATCTGAGGCCCAGCGACTCCCCCATAACCCCACCCAGCACAGGGCCAGGGAGGAGGGCGCACATCCCAGGCCCCCTCCGCCTGCCTCTGCTTCTCCCTTATTCGCCAAGTCCCGTCTGTCCCCCTTCCTGTCCCTTCTCTCCTTGACTTCTGTCCTGGCTGTGACGGGGAGCCATGCCTTCCCTGTGTCATGCAGAGGGATGGTCACTGTGTGCAGAGGAAAGAGGCCCAGGTGACAGGCCACTCACCTTCCACAGCAGCCCGAGTGCCCCCCGGGGGGCAGGCTCAGGAAGGGTCAGGCTGGAGAACAGGGCCTGGCAGCCCTTCCCACAGCCTGAGGGCAGCTGGAGGTTCTGGGGGTCCCTGTCCCTCCCTCGTGGCTGGTCCTCCCCTCCCACAGGGCCTGTGGCAGAGAACTCTGTCCCCAGACGCCTGTCCCTCCTGGGTCCTGTCTGAGCTGGGCACCACCTTCCTTCTGCCATCAGAGCCAGAGCTCTGCCCGCCCTGCTGTGCCTCCCACAGCCCTTCCAGGGCCAGCCTGTCCCTGGAGTCTCTCCCACCTCTGAACCTGTCCCTGCTGGCCTTGCCCAGCCCAGGGCACCCTCTCCTCTCCAGACATAGGATGTCCCCTGGTCCCTGCCCAGGTCGCCCCTCCACTCACAGTCGGGGGCTCACCTGGACCAGACGCCCCAAGACCCCTTCCAACAGATCCACGTGGACTGTGTGGCCCTGGGACCTGGCCACAGGCCTCCCAGCCCTCTGTCACCAAGGCCACTTCACTCTCCCACCCCACAGCCCCAGCCGGGTGCAGCCCGCAGGTGCCGGTCCACCTCCTGGACACCCCGGCCCAGTCTCCCCTGCCCACCCAGCTCTCTGCAAGCTCTGCTTGGTGACAGCAGGAGTGCCCTGAGCCCTTGCTCTGTGCCAGGCCCTGCCTGGTGGCCTGATGTGGTCCTCACTTGGTCCTCCCTGCAGCCTGGGCAGCTGGACCCCTTCCACAGACGAGGACACTGAGGCCCAGGGACATGAAGGTCTGGCCACGCTCGCCTGGCTGGGGAACAGTGGAGCCAGGACCTGAACCAGCTCATTGGTTGGCTTTCCCTTCCTGTCCCAACTCCTCCACCCTCTTCCACGCTCCTGGGTCCCCCAGACAAGCCATCATGCCTGGGCTGAGCTGCCCATGGCCACCCTGGGTCTCACCTATTTCTGAGCCCCAGTGCCCAGCATGGGACCCAGTGTGTGGCAGATGCTTAGACGGGATCTGCTGACTAAGGTGGTGCCCCTGCTGGCCTCTGGACCCCTTCCTCCTCTCCACCCCCTTCCCACCCCTTGGTACTTCAGTAAGCAAAGCTTTAAACCAAAACCAATTTTACACTTCATTTGAGTGAATCACGGTCGCTCTTTCTGGAAACCATCTCCCCTAACCATCAGCAGAGAGGCCAGTGGCCTGCCAACCGCTCCCACCACCTCCCCCTCAGGTCCCAGGACCACAGGAGGGCCGAGACCCCTGCCACCCAAGCCAGCGTCCAGCTCTGTGCCGGCTGTGGTGGGCACCAGGGGCAGCAGGGTGACGGGCCTGGGCCTCGGCCTGAGGAGCTGAGGGTGCCGAGGGCGAGGCCAAGTTCAAACTTCACACTGAGGTCGTGTGGCTGGTGTTGAGTCATAACAAGGTGACCGTGCAGTCGCCTGATCACACGCACCACGCAACCCCTGCCACTGGCCACGACTCGTGGAGCCTCCGAGTCTCATCCATAAAATGGAGATCCTGATGGCACTGTCCCTGTGAGGTGTCGCGAGGACCCACGAAGATGTGCCCAGCGCTCAGGAGCCACACTGAGACACATACCGGGTGGCCTGAGCGGCAGAAATGGGTTCTCACAGCGTAGAGGCCCGAGTCTCAGATGGAGGGTCAGCGGGGCTTCCGCGAGGCCTCTTCCCCTGGCTGTAAGGGGCCATCTCCTGCCATCTTCTCTTTCGGTTGGAGCCCAGCCATGTGCCTCGTGTTCAGAGTTACCTGAGGGCCCATCTCCAAACACAGTCCCATCCCCAGGTCCTGAGGGTTCAGACCTACAGGTTGGGGGAGGGGACGATGTTCAGCCCCCAGGAGCATGTGCCCAGGAGAGCTGAGTGGAGTCCAGGTACCCACAAGTCACGTGTGTGTAAGTGTTCAAACAGGGAACAGCTGCCTCCCAAGCACAAGGCCCTGGGCTCAATCCCCAGCACTGCAGAAGAAAAAGGGGGAGGGGGGACAACCAAATGTCTGTGGGAGAACGGGAAAATGCATTTGAAGACGATAAAAATGGAAATACATAGCTTTTTTTTTTTCCCCCCCCCTGGTGCTGGGGATTAAACCCAGAGGCACTTAACCACTGAGCCACATCCCCAGCCCTTTTTTGTATTTTATTTAGAGACAAGGCTTCACTAATTTGCTGAGGCTGGCTTTGAACTCTCAATCCTCCTGCCTCGGCCTCCCGAGCCGCTGGGATTACAGGCGTGCGCCACTGCGCCCGACTAAAAATACACAACATTTTTAAAATGTGAACTAACTAGTATCGCACAAAACACATGTGAGGCGTGCGCCACTGCGCCCGACTAAAAATACACAACACTGTAAAACACAAAAAATCTACTTTATAGCCCAGCATGGAGGCACACCTGTCATCCCAGCCACCGGGGAGTCTCAGGCAGGAGGATTGCAAACTTGGCAACAGCCTTGCAGATTTACGACACCCTGTGTCAAAATTTTAAAAATAAAATGAAAAGCGCTGTGGATGCAGCTCGGGGTGGAGCACCTGGCTTCCAGCACAGGGCCACATTAGAAAGCCGACTTCCTGTTTCCGTTCAAATGAACGACTCTGTGCTGCCGGAAGTCACAGTAATGGTATCTCTCAGGGTGGAGGGGTTCAAGGCAAAGGGGGCAAAGAAACTTTCTGGGATGCCGGGAACGTTCGAGACCTTGACCGGATCTGGTCACATGGTGCACCCCCTCATACACCCCCGTGCAGCCGGCTCATCAGCTTTAGCTATGCAAACCCCAAGTCTGGCACTCAGTAACCACTGTTTCTTGAGCTCTGGGTTCCGCTGGCTGGCGGTGTAATCCGTCTGGTGGAGGCTCGCTCTGCTCACGCCCCTGGGTCTGGGGCTGCCCAGTTGTGGGTTGCAGCTGGATGATCTGGGGTGGCTTCACCCACATTTCTGGTAGGTGACAGCTGTCAGCAGGGTGGCTTCTCTCTCCTCCGTGTGGTTTCTCACCTCCAGCAGCCTTGCCCAGGCCCATCACCATCTCTACCAGTTGGGCAAGAGTGAGAAAGCCCCTCTGGGCAAGGATGCCTGGAGCCTCCGTCCGTCTAACACTTGTTAGTGCTCCCATTGGCCGAAGCAAGTCCTTTGGGCAGACCAGATGGAAAAGGTGGAGAAACAGACTTGCCTTCTTGGTGGGATGATCTGCAGTGCCACCTCGCAGGGCCGTGGATGCAAGGAGGAAAGAACGGCCGTGTTTTCCCAACCACAAGGCGCACTGCAGCGTTCTGCATTGTATGTCGTGCACATCATCCCTCAGTGTCACAGAAGACAATGAGCAGAAAAAACATAGGGTCGGGTCAGATGATAGGAAAGTACTGTGGGTGCCAGTATGTTCTAGCCTTCCAGTGAGCCCCGACTTAAAGGGAACCAGGATTCCACAGAGGTAGGAGAGAGAGAGAGAGAGAGATAGGATATAGGCAGGGAGTAGCTCCACAACTTGAAGGCTCAGGGTTTGCTCGGTAGGATGGAGAGAGCTTACACTATGATTGACAGATTAAGCTGTGCGGAGCTGGCTGGGGAACTGGGCTGAGACACAGAGGAGACTCAACCCTCTGGATCAGCTCGTGCAGCGTGAGATTGAGTTTCAGCACCATGGAGAGGTCTGGGGACAGTCAGAGGACTTCCCTTGCCTGCTCCTGGGCCTCCCATTTCTGTCTTTCTTCCACACTTGGTGTTGCTGTCAGAACCAAGGTCATGGGCTCTGGGGCCAGATTCCTGGAGTTCAAGTCTTGCCTGTCGCACAAGCTGTGGACCTTTGGAGAAGTTGCCAACCTCTGGCCACGGCCGCCTCATCTGCCAAAGGAGGGAAATAATGGCAGCGACCTTGCAGGATGGGGAGAGGGCAACGCCAGCAGTGAGGTGAAGAGCGTGACGTGGCGGCTGGCACGTGGTGAGTGCGAAGACCTCAGTTACTGTTATCGCCGTCAGTATTGTTCCCCAAGGACTTCCTTACGTACCACGGGAAGGACCCAGCAGGCTTCCACGACCCAGGAGCCTTACCTGACTTTAGGTGAGCTGCGTGACCTCCTGGCCCTGCTCTGCAGCATGAGGCCGTGTGCTCCTTCCATAGCAGCGGTGTGTCCTTCTACCAAGAGAAGTATTCACATATCCTTCAGGAAACTCAGTAAAATGATAAAATGAACCTAAGTAATCTCAAAATTTAAAAAGTTTTAAATTTAATTCGGAAGAGACTGCCCGAGGTGAGGCAGCCTTTACATTTCCAGGAAGCCCCATTTATTCTGGGTCTTAGATTGAGGACTTGAAAATGGACAGAGTCAGCATAGAGTTGCATGGAAAGCAAGTCCCCTCCTCTCTCCAACTTGCCTAATGGCCCGCCACGGGCCCGCCACTCCTCACGTCGCTTCAGCCACACTGGCATTGCTTCAGCTTCTCAACCAGTGACCATCTTTCCCTGCTCAGGGCCTTCTCACTGTTGTGCCCCTTCCTAGGAATGCGTAGTCTCATTCAGAGTCTTGCAATTGAAGAGAAAAATAACAACTGGAACCAGTTTCAACAAAAGGAATTAAAAGGAGGATTATTTGCTTCATTCATCACAAAAATCCAGGAGTTGATGGCTTCAGGCATGGCTGGATCCAGGAATTCAAATGGTATCCGGTCAGAGCTTGGTATTCCCGTCTGTTCTGCATTGACGTCACGGGCAGCTGTACTCTCCCCTGTGGGTGAGATGGCCCCTGGCAGCATCACCCTGGCTACATGGCCCTCTTTCCTGACAGTTTTGGCAAAGTCTCTGGTATGGTTCTCATTGGCCCGCACTGAGTCATCTGCCCACTCTGGAAACAATCGCTGGTCAGGGGATGCTTAGTGAAGTGGCCAGGCCTGGTGGCAGGAGCCAGAGGGGGGTCAGCCCCATCTGATGGACTAATAGGTGGGGGTGATTTTCAAAGGGAAATTGGGGGTGGTCCTTCCAGAAGAAGAGAAATGGATGTGGATCAGGTAAAGAAATAGCCAGAAGCTCTCCCGCCCACCCCCACTCCTCAGGTCTGAGAATTCTGCCTGACCCGGAGCCAGGTCAGGGCCCCCGACCTTCCGCTTTGCTTCTGAAATCTTGTCTTGCTCACAGCTCAAATGCACCGAGTGCCAGATACACACAGGCACTCTCCCGAGGCTCAGAGACATCGGTGGACATGGTCCTTCTAACATTCCTATAGGGCAGGCGTTCTTAAAGCTTGACTTTAGAGACAAGAAACAATCCCAGAGAGGGTAATTTGCCCAAGGACACAGCCAGGATGTTGCAGAGATGGACTTCAGCCCCACGGGCCATTTTTCAGCCTATACTTTATTTATTTATTTATTTATTTATTTTTTGAACCAGGGATTGAACTCAGGGACACTCGGCCACTGAGCCACATCCCCAGCCCTATTTTGTATTTTATTTAGAGACAGGGTCTCACTGAGTTGCTTAGGGCCTCGCTGAGTTGCTGAGGCTGGCTTTGAACTCGCGATCCTCCTGACTCAGCCGCCCAAGTCACTTGGATTACAGGTGTGTGCCACGCCCAGCTCAGCCCACACTTTAAATACTATTTCAAAACAATCACATGGGCAAGCGTGAGTTTGCACATGTATGCACACGTTCACACAAATGTACACACATGCTCACGTGAACACACATCAGAAGACATTCTTGCACTCACATTTACATGCAAATACGATGTGCGTACGCTCACGAAGGCACGTTCACACCCTCGTGCATGCATCTGCTCGGGCATGTTAACAGACTCACACGCTCATTCACACACAAGCACACACGTGCACTCACAAAACACACTCACCCACACTCATACACAACTCTGCCTCACACGTTTGTGTGCACACGTGCACTCTCACACTCAAATACACATCTACATGTGTCACAAAAATGTTCGTACACCCCCACTTACGTATTCACTCACACACCCACATGTGCACACGCCCATCTGAACACATCCTTGCCCACACAGTCATACACCTCTCTTGCACACACGTGCACACACGCATTCACACGTATGCACCTTCACACACGTGCCCACTCTCAGGCAGGCACAGGCACAGATAGAAGTGGCTTCTTGCTCTGCGTCTGCCCCTCCCTCCGCTGGGGACACGCGGGGCACGTCCTCTTGCTCTGTCCTTCTGCCCCCGGCACCTTGCACGATGTGGAGCAGGACAGTCCTCCTGTTCCTCCAGGGGGCTCGAGTCCTGCCAACCCGGCAGTGCCCCCGCGCCCCCATCCCCTTCCTTTCTCACCCTCTCCTTCTGTCCCCCATTCTGCCTGCTCCCTCTCCACGTCCCACTCCCGCTCCCAAAGCTAATTAAACGGTGCCATGAATGTATTCCATCTGCATTCGGCTCCAAGGAACAGAGGCGCGTGCTCATTAACGGCTGCGAGGAAGGGAAGCAGGGGACGCGGCTTGGCTGCAGCGTCTCAGCCTCTCCTGCGAGGCGATGATGTGCACCCTGCACAGGAAGGACCACGAGGGCTGCCGGGACGCTGCGCCCTGGCTGCAGCAGGAGGGAGTGGGGGGCGGGGGCAGGTGCAAGGGGCTCCCTCCCGTCCTGCTGCCCTGACCGAAGGGCACGACCCCTCACGGCTTTGACTGGAGCCAGGGGGAGGCTCCAGCCTGGGGCCCAGAACTCCAAGGACCACCCTCCCTTTGGAGGTGGGATAACTGGCCTGCCCACAAGACAGCGTGACTTCCTGCCTGCCGGCCACGGTGCCTGTGATTGACGGGTTTTGAGAACCGCCTCTCATCCTGATAGCCGTCCTTGGCTCCGCGTTCTCTCTTGTGGGCACTGGCATAAGAACAGCAGCCCCCGTCCCATGAGCACCTGTGTCCCAGGCACTGGGCTCAGGGTTTATGGGATCATGCCCTTCAGTCCTCACAGCAGGGTAGGGACTGCTGTTGTTCCCATCTTGGGGACGAGGAAACTGAGGCTCAGGGAACCAGGACACACTAAGGATCTCATGTTAGTCCACCCCACACCCCAGCCTCTGCCACTTCCACCTCCAATTTAAAAGGACAGTTTGAGCTGGGCATGGTGACCTGCAGTCCCAACTACTCAGGAGGCCAAGGCAGGAGGATTGCAAGTTCAAGACCAGCTGGGCAACTTTGTGAGGCCCTGTGTCAAAATAAAAAATAAAAAGGGCTGGGATGTGGCTCAGCAATGGAGCTCTTGCCCCGCCCTTGTGAGGTCTGGTTCAGCCCCTGGCACCCTTCCCCCCAAAAGCTCAAGGCACAGGACTTATACCAATGTTAAAAATCAATCTGTCTGCACATCCCTAACATCTGTCACCCAGGGCTTTCTTCGTGCCCAGCTCGTGTAAAGCTCCAGAACTTTACAAATATGATCTCGAGTGACCCTTGCAAAGACCCTCGAGGGTAGGACTCTTGTTACCCCGTTTTACAGAGGGGAAACCAAAGCCCAGCGGTCAGGTTGCTTCCTCAAGTCACAGCGCTGGTGCGGGCTGGGCAGGTGCTGAGTCCAGCAGCTGGGCCTCCAGTCCCACACCCTGCCAGCTCCGCCCTCATGGAGCTGGGGTATGTATGAGTTTCCTCTTGCTGCTGTAACAAATCACTGCCACTTTAGTGGCTTAACAAACAGATTCCTTATCTTGTGGATCTGGAGGTCAGAGATTGAAGACGGTCTCACTGGGCTGAATCCCAAGTGCCTACAGGTTCACGGTTCTGCAGGTTCCATGGCGGAAGCCCTGCCCTTGCTGGTCCAGCTCCTCGGACGCAGGCCTCCATGTCAGGGCCCACCTCAGCTCAAGCCCTCACTCGGCACCACCTGCACCGAGATGCGAGGGTTTGTTGGTTCTTTGTCTTGTGAATTTGAAGAATGAGACCCCCAGACACCAGGGTGAGAGCAAAGTAACAGGATTTATTAAAATAGCAGAAAGAAAGGGGTGCTCACCTGGGGGCGGGTCCCAAGGAGGGTTGCCGCCGGGTGGCTGTTGTCCAGGGGTTGATGTGATGTTAGAGGGGAGTTAGGTGACCCTGGAGACCATAGGTTAGAGACTTTAAAGAACTGGGTCTCTGAGTTCAGACCCAGCAGGGCACCTGGTATTCATGGCCCCCCGTCCCTTTAGGATGTGGATCATGGGCTGCTTGGCCTCAGGGACAGCTCAGGGTCCTGACGCAGAACTTCAGACTCCCCTGGAGTCACTGGCCACCAGCTGTCTACTCCATCTTAAAGCCCCGGGGGAACGGGGGTCAGCCCCGTGTGCCCAGCACACTGCCATCTCCTGCCCCAGCACCTCCTCCCACCTCCCTCCACTCTGTCCTGTGACTCCATTGGCCCCCAGGGAACCCGGGCCTGTCCTCCCTTCTGAGACACACTAATCAGCAACCTGGGTCCTGCCCCAGCCATTCCCCCTCACCATGGAAAACAAGTGACACCTTCACATCTTCCAGGGGTGAGGGAGGGCGTCTTGGGCCATTACTCTGCCTACCGCAGAGTGACATCAGCCGTGCTCTGAGGAGGACCCTCCACGCCTCGGGTCATGCCAGGGCTTTAGTCACAAGGCCTCACTTAATGGGCCCGATCACAGTGGCCAGGAGGGAGGACGCGCCACCCCCACTGTGCAGGGGAGAGGACGCAGGGGCTGCCCAGGGAACCCAGGGTCTCTGGGGTCCTCTGGGTCCCGTGCCCCCCTCCCTGCCGCATGGCACTTTGAGGATGGATTAGGGTGACTTTTTTACTCTCTGATCAGATTGGGATGTTGCCTGGACCAGAGTTGGGGTGCTGGGCATGCCTTCAGGAGAGAAGGGAGCTGGCCCAACCCCGGGCACAGCCACAGCCCCGCCGAGGAGACCAGCCCCACCAGTCCCTCCTCCCTCCCTGGAAACCAGGCACGTGAAAGCGTTCTGCTGACCCTCGGATCGCAGCAGAGCTGTGGGCCCCAGAGCCCCGGACTCCGCCAAGGGCCCGGCCAGCACGAGTTTGTTGGCTCATTAGCAGGAGGCAGCACGCTCCCAGCATCCCCCGGCCATCTGCGCTGCTCCTGGCAGCCGGACCAGTCCTGCCAGGGGTTTTGGGGTTTGCTTTCCACCACGCAGGAGGTGGGGCCTATGAGAATGGAAGGTCCTGCTCTCCCCAAGGACACAGGCCAGGTGGGGACCTGGAATTTGGGAAACACTGGAGGAGGTGACCTGGGCAGGGAAAGGGAGACTATGGTGGGCTGGGGGAAGAATGCCACTTGCTCAAACCCCTGTGCCAAGCCCCCCTAACCCCTCATCAGAACCTTGTCACTGTGAGAGGCAGATGTCACCAATTTCTTGATTGTTCCCATGTTGTATAGATGAGGGAATCAATGCCCAGAGAGGTTAAGTGAGCTGTCTAAGGTCACAGAGCTTGGCTATGTTATGCAGGGATCCCAACCCAGGCCCCTGAGGAGCCCAGCGCCCATCTTCTTCCTCCCAACCACCCTGTCCAGATGTGTGCGGCACAGCTTGGGGATCCTCATGGCTCCTCCACCTCTGTCACCCCCAAAACCACCAGGCGGTTCCCTGGAATGAGAAGCCTCAGCAGATCCCAGGCTGCAGCCAGGGGGCTGAGACGGTCCCTCCTGGAGTGGACAGGGTGGGGAGCACACCTGGAGATCAGGACCTGGTCAGTGTCACTGCCCTGTAGCCAGCAGGCAGCAGCCTCCCGCCAGCCCAAGAACAGCACGTATAATTATATGCTTATCACCTGAAAAACTGGTCCGGCTGCCGATGAAATGAGATCCTCCCTGCCCTTCCCTGCTGGCCACTCTCCATCTGGCGATGAGTTCCACAGCCACTGGCAACAGGAGCTGCTGAGAGGGGCACTCCTGCAGAGGGGAGTGTGGGGGCTGAACGTGGACATCTACGGGTGAGGGGCACACGTGCATGCTGGTGGAGGTGCAGAGGTGTGTGTGTGCACGAGTGTGTGTGCATGAGTGTGTGTGTGCATATGCATGAGTGTGTGTGCATGTGTGTGCATGATGTAGGTGCGTGAGTGTGTGCCTGGTGCGTGTGTGCATGGTGTGTGTGCATGAGCGTGTGTGTGGTATGTGTGTGCCTGGTGTGTGTATGCATAGTGTGTGTGCATGAGCGTGTGTGTGGTGTGTGCCTGGTGAGTGTGTGCATGGTGTGTGTGCATAAGCGTGTGCCTGTGTGCTTGGTGCACATTCAGTGACCCAGGAGAAGGTGGCAAGGGCAGGGAGCCTCTTGGCAGGGCAGGGGATGGGGTCAGTGACAATTCTCGTCGAGTGTCCTGGGGAGCCAGGTACTGGTGCAGGACTGTCCTGGGGGTCACAGTCAGAGTCCTCGAGGTTTCAGGGCTCCACTTTCTGGCTGTTCTGTCCCCTCTCCCAGCCCCTCCTTCCTCGCACCCAGGTGGAGGCAGAGACCTGACCCAGGTGAGCTGAGGGTGCTGTGCTGAGCGGTGCCGTCTCAGCACAGGTGAGCCCTTGAAGGTTTGCTATCAGTACTTGTCTACCCGGGGTGGCAGGGTCAGGGGATAGTGATGACTGCACAGGTGACAGCATCCCCATGGCTGATGAGGACTCAGGTGCTGAGGTCCAGGAGGCAGGGCCCAGCCATTAGGTCTCTGGTGCTGGCTGGGGCAGTGTCTAGGATAGGTGGCACTGCAATGGAGCACCTTGGAGCCACAGGGGGTGAGGATTCGTTATGGGCGTCCCTGGGCTGCTCAGCCCCATGCCTGGAACAGCCCCACACTGTCCTCTTGCTTCCCTCCACTGCCCTGGAGGGGCGGCACCGGAGCTGTCCCCAGGCCTTGGGGGATCTATGCCCAGGGAGGGGGACATGCCTCACCTGGAGCTGACGGCACCAACCCCACCTCTTCCCCTGCCCAGCATCCCCAGGGCTTGCTCAGGGCCTCAGAGGGGACCATCAGCCCAGGGCCAGAGCCCCACCTGCAGGACCCTCAGCCTCAAGGGAGTGGGACGGCAGCCAGGCCTGGCCCCCTCCTCATGCCAAGCACGGCCTTCCTCTGCTCCCTCCCTCCACAAGCCACGACCCCACTTTACAGAGGAGGAGACCGAGGCTCAGAGCAGTTTCCTATGAGTCCTGTGGCCACAAGCCACTCAGGGGCCAGGACATGAACCCAGGCCCCACTTTTTCTCAAATCCCTCTAACGACCACTAGGGACCTGGGACTGGCCCCCAATTCCCTGCCTCTCCTAAAGGGCCAGGGCAGTGGAGGGATCCCAAGCAGGGCAGGCAGGACCCCTTCCCCTGTCTGGAGGCCAGAGTCTACCCAGGACTCTCCAGTGACCTTGAGGTCAGGCCCCTCTCTGCCTGTCCAATGAGGATGATGATCCCCACCTGGGGCCAGCTGGGACCCCCACAGACGGTGCTGTGCAGTGGTCATGCACGGGCGCGAGCCCCGCAGACTGGCTTGCACCCCACCCGCAGGAGCCTGAGTGGGTTTAGCAAGCTGCTCAACCTGCCAGTGCAGCGGGGGCGAGGCCGCGACCTCAGGGGAGGTGCGCTGAGGGTCCGTGGCCATTACACAGGGATCCAGGCCTGGCAGCCAATGAGGGGCTCCCGTGTATTGGAACAGTGGAGTCTGGTGGAAACGGGGCTCATGGAGGTGGTCCTGACCAGGGTCGTGTGTGCACTCGCTCGGGACAAGCTGCCTGGTATTCCCGCCCGCCCTGCTGGCTCACCCTGGGGACGGGGCCCTGTCCACTGCTTGACAGCTGCCCTCTCCCCTGCTCACCGGCCAAGCCCTGCCCTCCCTTGCCCTGCCCACACCATAAACTTAGGAACCACAGAGCAGACCAGGCCGATGCCCCTCCAGCCTCAGCGCTGGCCAGCGCCCACCTCCCTGAGGCCACCCACCTGCTGAGCTCAGCTGCCACCTGGGCTGGCTCCTCAAGGACAGGCGGCAGGAGAGGGTGAGGGAGCGGGAGGAAGGGGAGGCCCGGCCAGGTCGGAAGGGAGGCAGCAGCCTGGCCCCAGAGGCCTGGTGTGAAGTGTCGGGAGGAAGCGTTGGCCGGGCTGTCCACACCCCGTTCTGTTTATAGAGAGCCGGGACCGCCCGGCTCCCGTTCCATCGCCAGGCAGAGCTGGGCGCTGCAGGCCTCCCTGAGCAGGAGGTGAAAGGCCTCACTTAAGGAGAGCTGGTGCTTCCTGCGGGACCAGAGGGCTAGGAAGAGGTGGCCTCGCTGACCCGCAGGCCCTAAGTGCATTCTGTAAAGAGGGTGCGTATTAATGGGCGTGTCGGGGTCCTCGGCGTCTCCCCTCCACCTCCACCAAGCCCTGGTCCGGGCTGCACTGAGTGGCCCCTGCTGGGTTCCCTCTCCTCCTGCACCTCCACACTGCAGACCTGTTAGGTGGGCTCTTAGGCTTCTATTTCCCCAAGGTCGCCCAGCCTGCTGGCTGACCTTGGCTCATTTTAAGTTTGCATGTCCTAGGAGGCCCACCCAGCCGGACACTAGCCTTAAAACTTTCACTTTCTCATGTTGTTTCCAGCTCCCCCTGACCAATCCTTCATGCACACACACAATTCTAACAAATAAGCTCAGTTACTAGCTGCCCTTAGAAGCAGCCAATCCAATTCCGACAAGCACCCTCATGGGTGTACTTAAGCCAGCCACCCCAAGTCCCCTCTGCTGCTGCTACCGGACTCTTCTCTGGCTAGTGGCAGTCGCCACTTTCTAATAAAGATTTCTTGGCTGAGTTGTGGTCCTGGTGTGGTCATTTGCCTTTCAAGACCCACAGTAGCAGGGGTGACCTTTGAACTCATAACGATGGTGTTATCTCCTGATCAAAACCCTCCAGGGCCTTCTGCTGCTCCCAGAAGAAACTTCAGAGTCCTCCTTGGGGTGACCAGGTTGTGTGTGAGCCTTCAACTCTCTCCAGCCTCCACAGCCTCCCTCCTCCCAAGCCCTCAGCTACCTCCCTTCTGCCACCCTGGCCTTCCTTTCTCTCCTGGATCGTGACAACTGGGACACCCTCTGGAAGCTCTGTGTAGAGAAACTCCTCATGCAGTCTCTGCCTCAAGTCACCTCTGGGCTGGGGGACACCATGGGGGCCTGTCCTTCCAGCAGCTCCCCGTGTATCATTCCTGCCTCCCCAGGGTCTCTCGGGCCACGAAGAGCCGACTGACCACCAGACTCCCACGGACTCCTCGCACTCTGGCTCCTGCCACTGTGGGGGGAGAAGGGAACCAAGGGGAGGCACTAGGGGAGCCGTGTCCAGGGTCCTCAGAGAGCCCCAACTAGGGGAGGGGATGGAGCTCCCCCAGGCAGATGGCGAGGCAGCCCTGCCTTCAGAAATTTCCAGTCTGGCGAGTAGTCCTGCCCTCACTGGGGTCAGGAACCCTCGGAGAGAGCCAGACGTGACTGAGGCCCTGTCCTGCAGACTCGGAGACCTGGGCTCGGCTCCCACAGTCCCTCATGAGGGGCAACCCCTTACTGTCGAGGTGGGCCACCCCTCCCCGAGGCAGAGGGGCAGTTGGGAAGGTGAGGTCAGAGCCTCCCTCTCCTCAGGGCCAGTGCCCATCAATGTCCTCCCCTGGCCTGGCACTGGAGGAAGAGAGGCCCAGATCCCAGCCTCCCTTGACCTGAGGTCCTGTGGCATCCTGGGCAAGTCCCTGTCCCACTGGGCATCTCCTCATCAGTGCCCAGGGTGGGGCTGGTGACTCCTGATGCCCACCCCCCATGGACCTCTCTGCTCCCCCCCATCACCTGGCTCTCGACCCTGCGGTTCCCTGGATCCAACAGAAACCCGGCTAATTTCCTGGGCTCATAAACCACCCAGTGGGGAGGCGGGTGGGCGGCCCCCTTCCACTCCATCACCCACCCTAATGCATCGTCTGACACTTTCAATTTATTTTTCAATTCCTTCACTATCAGAAATGACGATTAAATTCCCAGCGTAAACGCCGCTTTACCAACTGAATTAATCACAGGAGGAGGGGCGGCCGGCTCCGCAGCCCCCTCAGAGCGGCAGCGTTAACCCCTCCCACCTCACAGCCAGCGGGGGCCCCAGGGTCGCCCCAGAAGACCCCACTGGGACCCTCACTGGGGTCACCGAGTCCCAGACCCCTTTGCTCCTGGGGTCCAGGGGTGGGGAGGGGTCTTGCCAAGGTGAGCCTCCCCACCAGGGCAGAACAGGGGCACCAGCCTGGCCCTACCTGAGCAGGCCCGGGGCCCATCAGGGTGGTGCTCCCGCCCCAGACATGGCACGGGGCCACGCAGGGCTTGCATTCTCCAGGACACGTGGGATCAAGGCTCCTAGGGACACGAGGCCAGGGCACCAGATGGTCACAGAGCCTGGTCAACAGGGTCCTGGAGGGACCCAGGGGGACAGCTTCCTCCACTACCCTCCCACCCTGCACACCCAAGGCCACTGCCTCTGTCTGCAGGGCCACACACCCCACCCAACAGCAGCCCAGGCCAACCTCAGGCCTTCCTCTCCGTCTCCCACCCCAGCCGGCCCTGGGACCCTAGCTCTCCCTGCCCCTGGGACCCACGGCCTCTCACTGGTAAACACCCAACCTCAGTCCACGCTTGCCCCTGTCCAGTCCTGATCCTTGGACTGTGCCATGCAGACACGGCCCCATCGCTTCCTGGCTCAACACCCTCTAGGGCTGCCTTCTGCTCCCAAGTCAGACCCTCGCCCCTCCTGGGCCACCAGCTCCTGACATGGGCCCCACAGGCCTCTGTGTCCTCCCCTGCCTGGCTGGGTTAACTCTTCCTCGCCATTCAAGTTCCTTCTGCTTCAACACCCCTCCCTCAGAGAACTTCCCTGACCACCATCCCCCAAACTAAACTAGATTCTCCCTCGTAAGGTTCTCTCCCAAATCCATTACTTTTCCTTTAGTGCACTTGGCAGGAGTTAAAATTAAACACTAGTTTGTGAGTTTGTTTAGCAGACTCCTCAAGAAGGGCCTTTATCCGACCACTCAGAGCTGCAGCCCCTCGGGCACTCTGTGCACACCTCTGAATGAGCAGGTGAGTGAAGGAACCACTCTGTGACAAGCTATGGCTGGTCTGGGAGCCGCAGTGGACGTGGCCTTGGCTAGCTAGGCTCTGGGGCATGTGTGGGAGTTTGCCAATGGGTCTGGATGACTGCCAACAACCCCGAGAGGAAGCCCTGGCGCTTTGGAAAGCAGATATTAGCTCGGATCAATGGGGATCAATGACTAGGCAGGAACTCAGGATTTGATTTGAATCCTGAGTCTGTTCTTGGCACTGTGTGACCCTGGACAAGTCACTCAGTGTCTCTGAGCCTAAGTCTTTTGCAGCCTGAATGGATGACCCTTTCCAGGTGCTCATTCCCAGACCTGCCCACTGTAATGGAGATGGTGGAGCCACCAAGAGGGGGCAAGTGGCTCCGGAGTGGGACAATGGAGATGCAGTGACAGCTTCTGAAAGACTAGGTGTGTCCCCCTCCCCCTCCTGCTCAGTCCTGCAGTTTCCTGGTCAGTGGCCCTTTTGAGAGCCAGAGCTGGGGCGGGACCGTGGTCCCTGCTGTTGGCTGAGCCTGACCCTGCGCACACTGGGGGAACTGAGGCCAGCAGACTGCCCGAGGCCACACAGAGAGCAGAGGACCATTCACTCTACTGATGCTGCTGCTTTTGATGCAGAAACTTGAAATATCACTCATGGCAGGAGCCAGCTTCTGGGCCGCAGGACAGGCCACACTGAGCGCGTTACAGTGGACTGGGCACTGAGACGAGGGGCCTGAGGAGCAGGGGAAGGGCCCCTTCCAAGCCCCGTCCTGTGCCACCCTCTGACTCCCCCTTAGGCCTTCCCCCCGGAATTGCATACTTGGGATGAGCGTGTTGTTAGTGGTCACTCTTCTTGCTGAGCTTTGACCTCCTGGTGGTCAGTGGGGGATCTGTGGCACTTCCCTTGGGGACCCAGCCCCAGCACCTGCAGGTCATAGATGCTCAACAGGGACCATGAGAGGTGAAATGAGGTGCAGAGTGCCCAAGGAAACTGAGGACCCCAGAGGAAATATGTGCCCCTCCAGCCCTGACACCCCCCCACTGCAGAGTGCCCCCCGCCTCCCGCTCCCCACTGAGCGAAGCAGCAGTGCTTAGTGGCTCGGGGGGTTCACAGTCCCCGAGTTCACTATGAGTTCCAGCTTCTTCAGGGCCTGACGGTTGGTTGAGCTCCGTAATTAAGCCCTGCGTGGGGATGAGCAGGCTGCTGCAGGATGGGGCGCGGCAGGGACCTTCCTGGGGACCATCTCTGAGAACCTATGCACTCTAGGGACAAAGGGGCCCCTTCCCCTCCCAGAGCCCGGGGTACTGGTTCAAGGCACCCTTACATACTCACCTCCCTTCCTCTTCATCCAGAGTGGCCCTGGGACAGGCTGAGGTCCTACACACGAAGAGGAGGCCCAGATGAGGAAGGTCACACAGCTGCTTGGTGGCGCAGACACACACTCTGCCAGGTAGATGAACAACTGCACGCTTTCTGCCCCACCTTCCCTCCAGCGCCATCTGAACACCACCCCAGGTGTGTCAGTGAGGGCCCAGCAGGACACAGAAGCCACCCAAATTTCAAAGGGGAAGTTTATTGGTTTTGGGTTACTGAGGATTTAACCCTGAAGTGCTTTAAGAGCTACATACCCAGCCCATTTTATTTTTTATTTTAAAACAGGGTCTCACTAAGCTGCTGAGGCTGGCCTCTAACTTGAGACCTTCCTGACTCAGCCTCCCAGGTTGCTGGGATCGCAGGCGCACAGCACCACACCCAGCTCAACAGAGAAGTTTAAGACAAAGAATTATTACCTGCAGCTCTGGAGTGGAGATACGTGGGCTTAGCTAGTAAAGAGTGAAGAGAATGTTATAGAAAATAAAAGCACCAAGATAAGGAGCAGCCACTACCCTTGGCTGGAGAGGGCACCAAGGATGGGCCCCAGGACTGAGGGCCAGGTCCTGCTGGACAGGACTCAGAGGGCGGCCACTGTCCAAGAAGTTACTGAGACATCGTATGAGAGGAACTTGGTGCAATCTGCCCCTCAGAACTTGCCAGAAATCCACTCTCTAGGGTAACAGAAAAAGCTGTTCACAGGAGTCAATCGCTAAAGGCCCCTGACTGAGACAGCTCCTGAGGGGGTTCCTGGGAGCCACTGCTGGCCACTGGGAGCAGCCGACCTGCTGACCAGCAGGGGCCACTGCAGGAGCTGGCCTGGGGAGACTGCCTGCACCGCGGCCAGTGATGCCAGAGAAGCCACCTGTGCCACAGGACCTGGGCCAGGGAAGCTGGTCCTATAGCAGTGGCCCGGAGCAAGGAGGAACATCTCCCTCACGCGGTGTTTCTCTTCTGCCCTCTACTGACACCCTTAACACCATGCCAACTGGAAAATGGAAGCCCTTTACAGACGGGTACCCATTTCCGGTTCCACAGATCGAGTGACCAAGCATGCACTGCATTGGAGCCCAGAGGCCACACACCTGCAGCCGGCTCGGTCCACACCGCTGGTCTTCCATGCACACACTTCCATGCGATCAGATCCCACATGCGGCAAAGGAGCACCAGATTTCCGTCTTGCAAGAGGCAGCATCAGTCTCATAAGTGAGCAAGATCTGGGTGCAAAGCAAGAAGGCATGTGATCCCAAGACTCACTGTGCCCTTTGCCAGCTAGACAGGACTCCTCCAAGGCTGTCACGGTCCAACGGCTATGCTGTCACTGAAGACTAAATTGTCCAGTGAACTCCAACCACTGGTACGTAAAATTAAAATGGGAAAAAGGAAAGAGAAGATGGAATTGACGCGCACATGTAAGTCAACACGGATGTGCAGCGGAAAGATTAAAAATGTGCAAAGCTCCCTGGGCCTCACCTGCCGAACGGGTCATAAGCCCGTCACTGATATGGATGGCTACCCTCGCCTGCCACTCATGCCAGAGCCGCCTGCCTGCCCCACGCCCAGCACGAAGCTCTGATGTCAGGTTCTGTACCTGGGGAGGGACCGGAGCCCTCACTGCTGAGCGGCAGGTTGTCCTGCCCTGGGGAAGCGAGCGGGGGGCTGGGGTTGCACCTCACCTTTACCATAGGTCGTGCAAATACAAGAGGCATCGCGGCAACCCAGGTTCCTCTTGTAGATTGGGACAGATCGTTCCAGATAGTAGATTAGCCTCTTCCTTGCCTGTGAGTTCAATGGCATAAGTCAAAAATGGCCAGGGGACAATCTCATATTCTAGCTCACCGATGTCATGCCCTCTGTGAACTAAGCCCTCCAAGCCAGCAGAGTCCCAAGTTGCCACAGTGTGGTGGGGGTAAAAACTGCTAGTGTGCTATGGGATGTGCAGAGGTTGAGCCACGCCCCCCTCCCCTCATCCCCTGAGCCTGGTACCTGGCTATGGCAGAGAGGACACAATACCCACAGTCTCAGGATCAAAGCTCATTCTCCATTCCACAGGAGAACCCATCTCTCCAGGGTGTGAGTGATGGGCTCTTTGCAGAGTCTTCAGGGAGCCCACTCCGCCTTTCAGTCGGGCCAGCCACTTCCGGGTATGTGGCGGGAGCAGTCACCACGCACGGGGAACTGGACTCACAGCCCCTCTTTGCTGCCTCGTGAGTTCCTTGATCAGAAGCAGAGCTGTGAGGGGCACCGTGGAGGTGGAAAGGCATGCTGGGAGTCCATGGATGATGACGCTAGAAGAGCTTCATGCAGGGAAGGCAGGTCCATCCCAGAGCTCACATCTGTCACTGTGAGGAAGTCTCACCTCCTCCAGGACGAGCAGGTCCAGGGCCATCCCCCTGCCCCCAGGGTTGCTGCCAGGGCCCTGGCCATATCAGGCCTCCATGATGGCTTCTGCTGGTGGCGGATGAGCCCTTACTGCCAGCCAGGTCAGCATTGCCAGTGAGCCCACACACGGCCACCACCCCTGCCACAGAGGCCCCTTTGTCTGTGAGCCAACACGGCGCTGTGAGCAGACTCACTTTGTCCACCTGATTACTTGAGGTCCCATCTTCAGGGGGTGCCCTTCAGTGGGCACTCGCACAGGACACAAACACCTGTATCCAGCCACACCTCTTCCCCAGAACTCCGCATCTCCAGTCTCCGATTCTGTTCCTTCAAGCTCCTGACCTTCTGGCCAAACCATGGGAGACGTGCCTGAATCCAGACAGGTCCCCACAGCCTTCTCGCACTCTAGACTCGGCGGGAAAAAAATCACTCTTCAAAATCCTGGGAGGATTCCTTTCACCTTCAGGGTCACCCCTGAGTCACGGCAGGGCAGCCGTCCACGTTAGGGTGGTGCCGGCACTCTGAGCAGACTCCTCTGTGCACCAGGCTCAAGGTCTTTCCTTCCCGTCAGGTGACCACGAGGAGCCCCCCGGGCATGTGCAGGGACTAGGAGAGGAAGAGGTGGCAGAAGGTGGTTTGAGAAGCCAGGTAGCTGCCCAGCAGCTCCACGCACTTCCTACGAACCTGAGCCCACTCTTACATACTTCCTGTTCAATAATTGTGCACACCCTTCGAACAAGACATGCCAGTTCACGGTGGCCAGCACAGGCTGCATGGTCACCTAATATCTCAGAGCTGGACTTCAGTCTCTGCTCAGGCAGAGGCAGGCAAGCAGCCATTTCTCAAAAGCCCAGAGGATTTCTCAAGGGGAAGAGGAGATGGGCTTGCTCCAAAACCCTAGAGGGCTGTCCCATGACCCTACCGGTGCTGGCCACAGGCTCCCTACAGCACCCATTTTGCCACAGATACCAAGGATCATAAGTTCTTAAGTCCCAGTTGGCAGAGCTGCTGACAGAGCTGGCAGAGCCTCTCCTGCTCAGGTCTCCTCTCGACACTGCCAGCCGTCACTAAGGGGCGGGTCTCCGAGTTATTGTAGGACGTACTTCTCACCCTCTAGCTTGCCTCTGTCCACCAGGGTACCTAAATACTTTTCCCATGTTGCTCCTCAGACCCAGGCAGCATAATGTCATCAGTGTAGGGGACCAGCATGTCATTTTGCAGATCGTGTGGCCAACCAAGTTCTCTGAAGACTCTCAGACACATCATGAGACTCAGTTCTAACTGTGTAGCTCTGGTCCCTGCTGCACCCTCCTCCCAGCCTGTGAAGGGACTAAGGGTCACAGAAGATTCCAGGAAAGCTGCTGCCCCATCCCTGGGGAGGAAATGTGGATTCATATCCCAGTTCCTCTGTTTCACAACTTTTCATTAATTCATTTACCTGTTTACCCACTCATCCTTCCATCCACCCATCCACCCACCATCCTTCCATCTACCCACCCATCCA
>JAJEJO010003130.1:92425-219796 GCA_020662805.1 Glaucomys volans
CACCATCACCACCATCACCATCACCACCACCATCACCACCATCATCACCACCACCATCACCATCACCATCACTACCACCACCACCACCATCACCATCACCACCACCATCACCACCATCATCACCACCATCCCCACCATCACCATCACCACTGTCCCCACCATCATCGCCCCACGTTTGATTATTGTTACCCTGAACACAGAGTGCTTCCCAATCACTTCCTGTTTCATACTCTCAGAAACTTTGCCCAGGGTACTTGGGGTGGGTGCTGCCTCCCCAGATGGAGCTGCCCCACCTGTGGCTGTCAGGGAGCCTCAGAAGACCCCATGTTCCCCCTGGGGGATGCCCAGGCCTGGGGTGGATCCCTCCCCATCCTCCATCTTCGCAGACTCCATTGGCAGCTCCTGGTGGGCCTGGTCGCTCCTGCTGACAGACCATGTGTCAGGAACTTGGGGAAGGTCTAATTAATCATGATAATTGGCACTTTCACAGATGGCTACCATGTGACGCCCACTCTGTGAGAAAAGGTTCTGGTAATTCTGTTTGGACAGCATCTCCACGCAGTATGCTGGTCACCTGGGCCACTAGGAAAGGGGTTTAGTTTCCAGATACCTGGGTGGGCTGGGCACTTGGCCCCACTTGTCATGCCCCCCCACCTTCCCCAGAGGGTCTCAGGTGGTGCTGGAGCAGGGGAGCAGCTGTGTTGTCCCCAGCAGACCTCCAGACAGTGAGCCTGAATTCCCAGGAGTGGGAAGGGTGGGTATGGTGGCAGGAAGGCACAGACTCTGAGCCAGTGTGAGGTGGTGGCCTGCCTGGATTCAATCCTCGCCCCACTCCTGGGAGAGGGCTGGTGTCGCTCAGAGAGGGTGGTGATGTGCCTGGGTCGCATCATGCCCTGTGGGACCCTTGATCAGTGCCCTGCTGAGGTCTCAAGGTCACCAAGGGTGGCGCTACCTAGTACCACAGAGTGGAGGAGCACTCCGTGCACATGCAGACCCCCAGACCCTGCAGACCCTGAGTGCTCTCTAGGGGTGGCCAGGCAACCTGTCTTTAACCACCTCCCAGGTGCATCTGACCACCTCCGACACCCCCGCACCACAGGCCTGCGAGTGCCCCACACCTGCCCAGCCCTCCCTGGCTGTACCAGGCCAGGGTTGACCTTGCCCTGCGCTGCCACGGTGATCCTCACAGCGATGCTGTGGCCCTGAACTGCCACTCGGTGAGGTCTAGGGAGGACACGTCCTGTGCTCCTACCCATCTGTCCCTGCCTCACCCGGGACACCCCTCAGCGCCCCCCAGGGCACTCAGATGCCACCTCTGGAAGGGGCCTGGGGTCTTCCCAATCTCTCATTCTGGCTATAAGTCCCCAAACCAGGTTTTGGGGAAGAAATCCAGGGCCCTCTCCGTCTGTAACTCGGGTAATCCCAGCAGGGATTCAGCACCCTCCACAGCCTTGCCAGGCTTCCATCCGACCCCAGGACCCACAACCCCAGCTGAGCCATGTGAGTCCCTGCCCACCGGTCAGGACCAGGCCTGTGACTATTTTCTGCCATTACAATTGCATCTGGAGACTCCCTGTCCCACTGTGGTTCAGTGACAAACAGAATCAAATGCCAATTTTTGCTTAACTTTGTATTGCCAGGATACTGGGGTCTGATGGAAAGTTCTAGAACCCCCAAATTCAAAGTCTCTGAATAATGTTCATTGAAAGCTGACTTTGAGCTGGGCACACACACCATCTGAGTCCCCTCACTGAGCTTCAGGACAGCTACGCTGGGTGGACTGTCCTCCCCCCACATCAGTGAGGAAGCAGGCTGAGAGGCTGCTCTTGGTCTCAGGGCAGGCAGTGGGTCCCACGCTGCCCACCCCACCACAGGCTCCTGGGCAGTGACGACGCTGGGGCGGCAGCGAGAGCAAACCGAGAAGAGAAATCACGTCCGGTGGCCCGATGTGGACGTGCCTGTAACATGGGTCCCCGCGCTGTAGAAGCTCAGGCGAAAGTTATTTCAGATGGAGCCACTAAATCCGCCAGAGTCCCGCGGGAGCCCTGCAGCTCATTCTGCAGATCAGGCCAGACCTGCTCTTTGCTCTCAACCCCCTAGAGGCCTTCGGCTGAAACACATTCCAACCTAGAAAAGTTAAATAGGCCTTTGCAGTGAGGAGCCCCGAATGAGGACAGTTGACAGACTCCTCCTCCTCCCTCAGGAACCGCCCTGGCCCGGAGCCCCACCCTGTGCAGGGAGGAGCGGGCGGTTGCGGGGCTGGGGGAGGGTGCGTGCGGCCACCTGCCCTCGTGCGCGTGCGCCTCAGCAGGAGCCTCAGGCTCAGCCGCCAGCCCTGGGGCTCTCAGCGTCCAGGTGGGGGCGACTGCAGAATTCTCAGCAGCGTCCTTGGAGACTCAGATGTTCCCAAGACTCCAAGAGCACCGAATCTTCCCCATGACAAGGCCGCGCTGTGACAGTATCTCGTGGACAGAACCACCCCGTTCTGCCACATCCTCCAAAGGCCGTCCTCAGGAGCAAGCGCGGCCTGAGTTCCCAGCGTCTCCTGCGGCCCTGCGGCGCCCCTCCCCCACCCGTGCCGCCACCTGTCGCGCTTACCGGGCACCTAGCACCTAGCACCTACCCTTCCGCTGGCGGTAGAGGGAGGATTCATGGAGGAGGAGCAGGAGGGCCACGTGGGCACAGCAGCCCCTGGCTAACTTCCTCCCCAGCTGGTGCTTGGAGGAGGCAGAAATGCTGAGGGGTGCGGTGGGGCACTATGGGGACAGGGGCATGTCCCCGGCCCCTGGTGACTGTGGTCTTTTCAGCGCTCAGGCCTGAAGAGCTGATTGGCAACTTCTCCTCCATCATGGGGTCTTTAGGACCACGACAGGAAGAGGTGGGTGTGGACATTTTTAGCTGAGCCCTGGTCACACGCTTGGCACTGGCCATCACAGGACACACAACTGGCTTCTACCCTAGACCTGGCCAGTCTCCACTCCAGGGCATTCCAACCCTGGAATCATCACGCATGAGAAGTGGGAAGGTACACCCCCAGCCCCACAGCTGGCATGGGTCTGAGGGTCTTCTTCGAAGGGACTGCCCCTTCCCTGGGTGTCTCTGGATCTCCAAACTCCAAGCCCAGGGTGCCAGATGCACCGTTCACAGCTGAAGCCTGGCGGGTTAAGGCAACCGGCATCTTCAAGGCGCTGGGAGCTGCAAGGGCCCCGTTTCCCCTTTCATTCTGGTCTAGATTTCATAGGGTGCTTCAGAGTTCATGGAAGCATCAGATGTAAATAAAAACAAGAACAAACAGGACCCCCTCCCCATTTTTCATCTTGTGCTGCTCAATTGGTTTAGAGCTGGAAGACCCTCCCACGTTTTCATCAGGACATCAAGTGCTGTCTCATCCAGGACCTCTTTATCCTCATGCCAACCCAGGGATGTGGTGACTGATGCCCCTGGGGCCTGAGAGTAGAACAGGACAGCATGACCACCATGACTGAGAGCCGGTGCACCCACAAGAGTCTCTGGGACAAGTCCTGCCTGGGCTCCACTCGCTGAGGTCTGGCCTGTGTGGGACTTCAACATGGATAGCATGTCTGCAGTGCTCAGACTCCACACCTCCTCCCATGGCAGACATCACTAATCTATCACCCAACTTGGGCCTGAACACTGCCCCACACACCTTTTCAAGTCAAGACGTCAATGAAAACACACACACACACACACACACATATTCTGACACAATGAAAAAGGGAGTCAGGGGAGAAGCTCCACCTCCACCAGAGGTTGCTGCTAGAGTCAGCTCCGTGACTCACAGCACAGATCTGGGCAAACGCTGTTGTCACTCTCGGCCTCAGTTTCCCCACCTGTAAAATGCAGGTGATTGGCACCAAGTAGGGCTGCTGAGGGGCTTGAGTGAGAAACCCCAGCATTCCACACACCCTGATGGCAGGGTTGGAGCAAAGGGAAGAGTCTTCTTCTGCCAGGACGGGTGTGCCTGGTCCTCTGATGACCTCCTGGACACTGAAACTCAGGAGAACCAGCATTCACCAGTGGCTGGGCGGTCACTGGGTTCCAGTCCTGGGTCTCTGCTGGCCCAGCTGCATGTTCTGAGGCAAATCCCCTTCTCCTCATGGTATAGTGATGGTACAGCAGAGGGGGCTGGGGACGGACCCCCAGGGGGCTGGCTCCTGAGTAGAGTGTGGAGGCAGGCAGGCAGAGCATCATGAGAGGTCAGGTATCACTGGGAAATGGCAGGAGGTGAGACCCCGAAGGACCCTGAAAGCTAACCAAGTGTCTGACGTGTTCCCAAGCCACCAAGCGCCATTCCCCTCAGGATTATGGACTCCCTTCCTGACTCTATTCCACGTTAACTCATCAGAACCCAACAAGAGGTCACGGGCTCAGGGATGCGGTCACTGTGGTCTCTACTAGATGCAGGCGCTGAGGCACAGAGGGGTTAGGTAAGTCACCAGAGCAATTAAGTAGTAGAACTGGGTTCTCGTCTGCACCAGGACCCACAGGTTCTGGAACTCAAGCCCATGGCCACTAGGCTGCTCTTAAGCAGGAGCAACGTGGATCAGACTCATATCTCAGAAAAGGGGTCTGAAGGATAGTGTGGGGACCTCACATGAGGTCAGAAGTCAAGTCCAGCAAGCCACCCAGAGGATGACACTGGTCAGCACTGGCTGCATCCCTTTGCCAGCCTCTATCTTGCAGGAGCCACAGCATTCCCAAAACCTCCATGAGTGCAAACCCCACACCATGCCTCTCTGTCCCCAGAGCCCAAGACTCTCCTCCCTGCCCAGATCCACCCAGTAGGGGGATAACAAAGGAGCAGGATGCTACTGGAAATCACTTAGTAGACCAGCAACTAGACAATCACAATTTAAATGAGCAATGACCATCAACTGATGCACACATCTAGGTAGATCAGATCCTGAAATTATTTCACAAGGATTGTGAAGCAGCTGTCCTAAAATGTTTCAACACACAAACCCCCTCAAAATAATGAAATAAGAAATAACAACCAAAAGGAAATTATAGAACTGAAAAATGCAATAAATAAGAATGTTTAAAACTTGCTAAATAGTAGGTTGGAGATGACAGAATAGAATCAGTGGACTTAAAACAATAAAATTCACCCAATATGAACAGCAGAAAGAAAATGGAATGAGGAGGCTCAGGGACCTGGGGACAATGAGAAAATAGCCAACATTTATATCATCATCACAGTTAAGAAAGAGGGGTGAAAGAGAACAGGGCTAAGAGAAAGTGCTGATGAAAGACACAAACCTACAGATCCAAGAAACTCAGCAAACCCCATGCCAGGACATGTGATAATGAAGACTTCTTGAAACTAAAGACAAAGACAAAAATATTGGAAGCAGTCAGACAAAAATTACAAATTGCCTAAATGGTTGCCTAAAGCAAGTAACTGCAGATTTCTCATTTGGAAACTACAGGGGCCCAAGAGAAGTCAGATAGTATTTTCTAAGTGCTGGGACAAAAAAATCTCTGTTGATCAGAAATTCTGTATCTGGTGAAAGTGTCCTCAAGAAAATAGGAGAAAATAAAAGCATTCTCAAAGGAAAATTTAAAACACTGTCAGTAGCAGACCTATACTTAAAAATTGGCTATGAGGAATGCTTGTTTGGCTATGGTTTGTCCCCCAGGGTTCATGTGCTGGAAGTTTGGTCCTCAATGTAATGGTACTGAGTGGTGGGAATTTTAAGAGGTGGGGCCTTGTGGAAGGTGACCAGGTTATAGGCATTGAAGGGATTAATGCCCTTCTCAAGAGGCAGAGTTTGTCTCTCCAGACAGCACTGGGGCTCCTGGGAGTAAGCAGGGTCTTACATGACTGGATTATTACTGATAGAGCAGGCTATCATAAAGCATGATTACCTCTGATAATTGACCTCTTCTGCATGTTCCTGCTCTCCACACACATGTGCTCTCACCAGGTGACACTATCTACCATGTTATGACACAGCATGAGGCTCTTGCCAGATGCAGCCACCTAATATTGAACTTTCCAGCCTCTAAAACTGAAATAAACCTTTTTTCTTTGTAAGTGACCCAACCTCAAGTATTTTGTGATGGCAACAGAAAAGAGAGTAAAGCAGGAGATTTCTTCAAATAGAAAGGAAATAATTTTTTTAAAGAAGTCTTGGAGCATTAGGAAGAAGAAACAATAGAAATAGTAGAAATATGGGTACATATGCAGACTGTGATTTTTCAAATAAGTTTTCTGTCCTGGTTTGATGTTCTTAAATACCAAAAGCATGAACAAAAATTGATACATTGGACCTCATTGGATTTTAAAACTTTGCTTTTATGAAAACCCTTGTGAGGAGGATCCCCCTGTACAACAAGGAAGTGAGCTCAGGAGATGCCAGTCTTCTCAGCAGGGATGGTGGGACCCTCCAGGAAAGGGTTCATGGTTCCTGGCCCAAGCAGGAAAAGGAGGACAGAGCCCATTCTCCAAGCTACGATTGGACACAGGGTTTTCTCTCCGTGCCGAGTGAAGAAATTCAGAAGTGCACACGGAAACTTCTCATCCCACTCGTTGGTCTGTCTGCTCACACAGCAATGCACCGTGTGTGATTAGGTTCCTTCTGTGTGCCTCACACTTTTCCATACACTGGGACCAGAAATGGGACAGTCCAGGTCTGTCCATCCCATCTGGCCCACATAGTCCCTGTGGTCACCACTGTGAAGGAGGAGAGCCATGGAGGCGTCACACCCACTTGTAATTATCTCAGACCAGAAATGATTCATGTTATGTCCACTCACAGCCCCTGGGCCCTGGGGGCTACCTAACTGCAGGGGATGCTGGGAAAGGCAGGCCATCTGGCCTCGGCTTGGGCACGGCTCCCTTGAGTTCTGTTTGGATCGCTGAACTGAATTACCCTTTGTAGTTTTTTAACTAACTTTGTCTTTATTTAGGAATTTCTGAGTCAATTTCATAAATGCGTGAGGCCAGACGCCATGGCTAGTGGTCTCGCACAGCCGCGTGGACGGGGAAGGTTCCACAGGGTAATGGCAGTCAAAGTCCCTCAGAGAGGGTCAGACCAGAGAGCAGCTCCCTGGGGGATGGCAGCTCGCATCCCGCCTTCCTCGGTGAGGCAGGAGGGCAGAGGCGCAGGCTGCAAGGGCCCAGTCTCCAAGGCACAGCATCAGTGGGAAGGAGCCGGGGTTGGCGCTGGGAGACGGTTCCCTGATGGTGACTGACAGCGGCGACACTCACAATTCACAAATCCTCACCGGAGGGTGTCATGTCTCCAGATGACCAGGGCCACCTTCCCGGGACTTCAGGCACCAGGAAACCAAAGGCTCAGATCCTGAGCCTGGAGGGGCCCGAGGCCCTGGGCAGCGTCTCCTCCTCCCAGGAGGGGCAGCTCCCGCGGTGGGTTCCACCCTGGTCCAGTGAAAGGTCCTGTGAACGTGACCTTATTGTGAAAACGGCTCCTTGCAGATGTGAGCAAGTTCAGAAGAGGTCAGGAAGGCGGGCCCTAACCCCGGAGGCCTGGGGTCCTTAGAAGAAGAGGGATTTGGGACAGACACATGGGGAGGCCAGGAGCAGGCGGAAGCAGAAACGGGAGTGACATGACTGGAAGCTAAGGAACACCGGGGGCTTCGGGGGCTGGACGGGGCTGGGATTCGGGGGAAAGCCCCACTGGCACCTTGGCTTCAGCGAGGTGGTGAGGGCTGTTGTCTCAAGCTGCTCAGCTGTGACACTGCTGTGTCAGCCCTGGGAATCCAGCACGGGGGATTCTGGATTCTGGTGGCTAATTGTCAGAAAGGGAAACTGAGTCACAGAGAGGGGAACTTCTGGGTTAATCCACACAGCCCTAAGTGGAGAAGCAGGCTGCAGAGCCAGGGCACTGCTTCCAGGTGGCGGCCACCTTGCAGGGGAGAGTTGAATGTGGTTTAAAATGGTTAGGATGCAAATCGGAAGGTGAAGGCACAGGGGGTGCCAGACGGCAGAAACAGCACGTGCCTGAGTAGATGAAAGTCAGGACCAGCACATGCAAAGGCCCTGAGGTAGGGGCCCAGTTGTGGGGTTGCCAGAAGGTCAGTGGGGCTCGAGCAGTGAGGGGCCTGGTTAGAGAGAGACTCACAAGACAACAACCAGATCAGGCCAAGGTCCCAGAGGCCTTGGATTTCATCTGGGTGGGAGGCGCCTGGAACTGAAGCAGGAATGGAGAGATCTGGAGGGTGGAGTGGGAGGGAGGGAGGCGGCCTGAGGAGTGCAGCTGGGAGGCTGGGGACCTCGCCAGCCTACTGTTTGCTTCTGGCACTTCTGCTCCTAGAATCTGCTGTCACTCAGCATCGTGGTGAATCTGATCCAGTGACTTCTCTCTGTGCCTCCATGTCCCCGTTGCCAGGGTGACGGTCGCACCTGTTTTGCATGACCCTGAACTGGAGACGGGCAGTAAAATGCCCAGGCAGGGTCAGTGATGGGCCACGTCCAGGTTGTCCTCCCCTCACACCTTCTGAGGACTCCCTGCCCGGCACTGGGGTGACTTCCTCTAGCGGCTCCTCTGGGCTTCCATCCCCCCATGTCCCCATCGCTCTCGTGGGACTCTCTGCTCCCAGCCGTAGGGGACTCGACCAGTTGCCTGAGCCCAGCTGTGCCGGCCAGGAGCTTAGGATCAGGGTGGTCAGCTGAAGTCTCCACCTGACCAGTCCTAGACAGGCACACCCCGTGTCACAGTGGGCCCTGCCACGCACCAGGGCACAGGAGGAACTGGGTCTGCAGAGAGAGCTGGGGCTGGGAGGGGAGAAGAGAGAGAGGGGACAGTGAGAGAGGAGAGGACCTGAGAACCACGACTGGGAGGACCCTGGCTGCCCACACCACGCCTTCTGTCCTGGGGTCCCAGCACGACCTGCCTGGGGTTTGGCGAGTCCACCCAGGGTGCTGGCCCCTCTGGGTGTGAATGCAGCTGCCTCCTCCAGGGAGCCCACCCTGACCGTCCTCCACCTGGGGCATCTGCAGCCCCCTCCCCAACACCTCGCCCCTTCTGACGACCCTCAGGTGATCGGTCCCTGCTGCCGTCGCCCCCACGGGCTGTCTTCCAAGGGGTGAAGACTTCTGTCTCATCTCTGATCAAAGCGCAGCCCTGGGCTCTGCAGACGGCACTCAGCAGTCACATCGACAGAGATGGCTTTTACTGCCACGGACTCTGCCAGGCACCTGCTCAGGTCCCGCTCAGTCCCTGTGAGGGGTCTGATGCTGGAACACTCTCTGGAGTCAGCTGCCGCAGGTTCGAATCTCAGTACCGCCACTAACAAGCTTGAGCACATTATGAAATGACTCTATGCCTTAGTTTCCTGATCTACAAAATGGGAACGATACTGTTGCCTACCTGGTAGGGTGGCCGGAAGATTAGATCAACTAAACGGACCCACCCAATGACCGCCATGTGTGTGCTTCCTTCACCTGCTCCTCCTCCCACTGATAACACCTGCTCCTCCTCCCACTGATAACACCTACTCCACCTTCATGTCATCATCCACTGCTAGGCCCATTTGAGTCCATCAAGGAGTGAGCACATGAACTGGCCTGGCCAATGAGACTTCATACTGTGACTTTGTTGGAATTATTGGAGAAGCAAAAAACTCTTCTGCTGGAGCTGCAAGGTCCCTCTAAGGGAAAAAGTCTTCCTGGGAGTGAAGCCCATGCACAGGAAAATAGGGCCAAAGAGTTGGAGTATGATAGATATCTGACAACCTCACTGGAGCACCTGGATCCAGCCAGACCTGAACTCCCATAAAACAATTAAACTCCCCTTTCTGCCTTAATTCAGAAATGAACCCAACTAAAACAATTACCATTCCCATTTGCCCTCACCATGGTGAAAGAACTTGCCTATAGCCACAAGCCAGTCACTTGTCATGCAGGGATTCAAGCCCAGATTTGGCTGTTTCTAAAGTCAAGGTCTTGAGGAGAGCCGTAGGATTCACAGTGAAGCGAGGCAAGGTGTCAGACCCTGCTGAGGATCAGGGAAAGAAAAGCTCAGGATGCAGTTCCCAGAGTCTGAAGTCACTCACTGAGGTGATCTAATTTGAGGTGGCCCTTGTTGTAGGCAATCTCTGCAATTTCCTGGAATCCTCCGTCCACCTCCCAGGGCCAGCGTGTCCACTGACCATGACAGTTCTGTTATCGGCCTTGGCAGGAAGCAGGCTGTTCTGCAGCCACCAGTCCCCATATGTGGCAAAGTGCAGAAGAAGGTAATTTTCCTCCCTCTCACTTCCTGGGGAGCAGCTCCACTGCAGCCACTGGGCCGTCTGGTGGGGAGTGGGGTCTCTGGGAGCCAGTAGCTCAGATGAACCTTGACAGGTGATCATTCCCAGAGCTGCAGGTGAGTGGTGATTAGCACTCCTGGCTGGAAGCCACGGCCAGGCAGTCCTGGGCCTGGAAGCTGTTGGAGCCTTCGCAGGCGCGATGAGGCCTTGGGGGGCCATGGTTCTTTCTTAGGTTACAGCCCAGGATCCACCAGCAGCCCTTCCAGGCCCCTTTAACTCATGGACGAGGGTTAAAGGTCAAGATGAAGCAGATATCGACTCCCCCATTGGATCCAGTCGCCAGGAAGTTCCCATGGTGCCTTGCAGCAGCTCCCTGCATCTTACCTGTCCATTGAACAAGAGAGGCCCTTGGTGCTCCCCCGGCCTCCCTTGCGGTTGGAAACACTGAGTTTCACCAAGAACCTGTGGCTCTTCTGCAGTCTGGCCTTGGAAGCCGGCCGTGAATGCTCAGTCCGACGTTCGCTGAGGTTTCCTGGCACCTGCAATCTCGGCGACACCCGCAGGCCCCAGTGCTTGGCTGGGGAGGGCAGAGCTGGGCCTGGCACTGGCTCTTCCCATCGCGCCACGCGGAGCCTGGTCTCTGCCCGCCAGGGGCTTGTTTTTAACCGATTCTTTATGAATAGTTCAAAGAAAGGAGCCAACACCAAATCATGATAAGGAAAGGGAAATGTCAATCATGCCGATTTGATCGGGACATACTTATAGCTGTATCGAAACCCCACCCGGCACCCCTTAAATATGTGCAATTATGATGTGACCATCAGATTGTTTTAATGTGTAAGGCAATGAGGGTGTGGATAATAACGTGAAAGGGCACTGAGTTGGGAGAGCTTAAGGTTCTGAGAGTTCTGTGCACACAGCGGGTGGCCAGGGCTTTTTGATCGCAGGTGACAGAAACATGGGTTAAGCAAACGGAGAAATGTTCTGTCTCGTGTAACTGTCCCCGAGGGCCTGGCCTTCAGGGTAACTGGGACCAGGAACGGGGATGGGCCTCGTTCCCACCTTCTCACTCTCTCCCTCTCCTCCAGTCCCTGTGCTTCCCTTCCAGAAGCAAACTATATCCTTTGGTCAGCGACCTCCTCCCCTCCACAACAGGACAGCTTCTTCCCTAAGCCAAGCTCAGGGCCATCAGAAAGGCCTCAGGGTCCCCTCCTGACCCTGTGCCAGCCTGCCAGAGCCCAGAGCTCCCTGCCCTGGGCTCTGAGGCGGACGCCCCCAGGTGGGCTCCTACTGGCCTGCCTGGGGGAGGGTGAATGGCCGCTCCCACCAGGGTCAGGTAGACAGGGCTTGGAGATAAGGGTGGGGCAGGGTGGCTGTGAGTCCCCTGCTGTAATGAAAGAGAGGACCCTAACCCTCAGTGCCCCCAAGGTGGGCTGTTCTCTAAACAAGAGGAAAACTCACACCAATTCCCCACCCTTGCCAGGGGCCTGCACAGCTTCCCCACCAGACCTCCCCACCCTGCTGCTGCAAGGCTCCGCCCACTCCAGCCCTGTCAGGGGCGGGGACAGGTGTTCCCAGAAAGACCAGCCTCCTGGGCCTGGCCCCGCCTCCAGGTGCTCAGCCTCTGGCAGGGCGGGGCCTGGCTCTCACAGGAGGGCTGCCCACCACTTGCAGAGGGTTCTCTGGGGCTCCGCGGCCAGGCAGGGGGAATTCTATCACGTCCAAGACAAAACAACAGTAACGAACTTTGAGCAGGAAAGGTGCCAAAACCAGAACGGATGGCCTCTCTTAGCTTGGCGGGGAGACTCAAGCGTGGGCCCACAGCGTCTGCAGGTGGGCTGGAGAGAGACCACCACCTGGAGGTGTACCTGGTACTAAAGAACCGGGGGAGACACCTGGGGGCTGGGTGCTCTGCGATCCTGCAAGATGGCAGAGTCTGGCCCGCCCTGCCCTGGGGTCTGGGGGGCGCTCCTGGGCACCCCGGGCTTCCTGCCCGTCTGATTACAGGTGGGCATGCAGCCTGCATTGGCCAAGGGAAAGCAGAGCTCACTGGGAGCCTGAAGCAGACCACACACTCACTCTCTCTCTCTCTCTCTCTCTCTCTCTCTCTCTCCACAGGCCGCCTGAAGTGAAAAAGAAAGGTGTGAGCCGCTGCCTGCCCTGCCTTGCGCTGGGGCCAGTCAGATTGTTATGGAGGAAAACGAAGGAGAGAGATGAGATGAAGTCTCCTGAGTCCCCCAGCAGATTCCATGCAGTGCTCCTCCTGGGAGCACCTGCCAGCATCCTTCTGCGCCTGCTGCCCTGGGCAGGTAACCACGATGCCCCAACCCACCCAACCTGCAAGGGACCTGGTGAAGAGCGGAGGACAGGCCCCCCGCCCCAGGTGAACGCAGAGCCGCCTCCTCCTGCTCCCTCGCCCAGCCCACCTTGGCGCACCCTCCACCCTGAAGGGCGGCGCACCCTCAGGGCCTGTCCACCCTCTGCCACCCCCTCTGCTTCTTCCAGGGACTTCCCATCCTACAGGCCTCCCACCTCTGTCCCCAAGCTGGGACCCCAGACTCTGCCCCTCTTCGAGGACCCCGCACCTCTGTGGACTTGCCGATGAGGAAGCAGGCCCAGGGGGGTGACACCGTGGTCCCTGTCTGCCCAGAGGCTGGGGCGGGGATGGGAGGGAACCTCCGTCCCTGGGCTTCTTAATCCTCCTGGGGAAGAACTCCCGAGTCTGGTATTTACTATGGACACTCCTGTGGCACTTGCCGTCCATCTCTACCTTGACTCTGATCCCAAGGCATGTTTTACAGCCCAGGCCACTTGAGATCCACCCCCAGAAAACAACCCTGCTTTTCCTGCAGCTTCTGGTGCCCCTGTGCTGCCCAGGCCTCCAGGCCGAGCCAGCCCCGGCGGAGCTGCTGGACACACTGCAGGAGGGACAGTGCCCTGGGGCAGGGGTGGGGCTGACCCACTGCTGGAGGCTCGGCAGAATTAGACTTAGGGGTTAGGGGGCGTCTGGGGTGCCCACTGGAAGCACCAGGGGCAGAGACAGTGGAATCCATCCTAGGAAACCGCGGGCCATGCACTGAGCTCTGATGGCTCCATTTTATAGATGGAGAGACTGAGGCACAGAGGGGAACTGAGCCGCCCAGAGGCAGGCAGAGAAGCGATCACTGAATCCAGCCCTCAGCTGGGCTCCTCGCACCAGTCCAAAACCCTGTCCTCCGTGGAGTCCCGTGTGTAGAGGCTGTACTTCCCCTCTCCCAGGCTGAGTCTAGCCTCACCCATGCATGACCAGAGGTGGCAGGAATGGGGAGGGAGTGGTCCAGCTCCCCATGCCCTGCTGTGTGACCTTGGGCAGTAGCCACCTCTCTCTGAGCCAGGGTCCCATCTGCTATGACTGCTGTGTAGGGCAAGGACCAGGTGAGACGGGCCAGTGCACCCACCTCGTGACAGCACCCAGGGGAGCTGGCTGACCACCCTGCACAGGTCACCCACTGCTTTCCTTGTGGTCTTGATTTTGGTCCTCATAGTCCGTCCTGGAGGCCTGGCTGGTGAGGTGCTGGACAGAGTTCAGAGCAGGGCAAGGGCTCTGGGGGCCTGGTTCCAGGTGTGTCCGAGCCCCACCCTGAGGGACACCAGGTGGGCTGGAATCTGCAGCCAAGAGGGTTGCAGGGGCTTCTCAGGCTGAGCCAGGCAGGCAGGGAGCACGAAGGTACCCACGTGACCCCACGTCTGTCCTGCTGTGGCGACCACCATCCTGTCCTCTGCTTCCAGCAGCCCCAGGGAGCCTGAGGCCAGAGAAGGAAGTGCCTGCCGAGCGCTTAGCCCAGCGCCCGATCAGTGGTCGGTGTGTGTAGTATTCTAAAGCACACCGAGCAGCCTTCCCCGAGGCCACGCACAGTGGGTCCAGCTTGCTCTGGAGGCCCCAGAGGTCCTGGACAGAGTCAAGAGCTGCAGAGGTCCTGGCTTTCCCTCATGCAGGTTTCCTCGGAGGGGACCTGACCTCACTTGGAGTCAGGGTCGGCTGGGGCAGGGCGGTGGAGGACCTGACTGGGGCTGCTGGGTGCTGAGGACTCAAGATCAGGTCCAGGGAGTCCTCTCGGCACTCAGGGGGGCATGCCAGGCTCCCTTCCTGGCTGACAGGGGAACAGGCCCCTCACAGCTGGAACTTGCTGCCAGCCCACGGGGCTGGAGGAGCCTGGAGCCACCCTGGTGGGCTGGCCTCTGGGAGCGCCACCTTGACTCTGCCCAGTGGGTGGGGGAGGCTGACTGACAGGGAGGCCTGCTGGAGGGGGTGGGTGGAGGAGGCCCTGGCAGAGGGCAGGTCAGAGAGGAGGGTGGCGCAGTGGTCCCGCCCGGCACCCTGGGCAACAGGGATGGCGAGGTTCAGGAGCAGGGGCTGAGGCGAGAGCGCGGGCAGGGCTGGGAGAGCTGCTGGGGGTGCCATCCCTGTCCCGGGGAAGGAGGAGGCGTGTGGGCCAGGAGCGCAGAGAGGAGCCTGGCTGGGCTCAGCATGCAGGGTAGCCCCGAGGGAGACCCACACCTCTGGGGACCCTGGGCTGCCCACAGAGCCTGGGCCTCCGTCCTGCGAGGCCTGCGGGACTGGCCAGTCACCGCCAAGCATTTTCAATTATTTTTGAGGCCTGACAGTGTCTTCAGTGGCCGGGAGGACATCAGTGAGGAGGGCTGTTAGAGATGCGTCCACCTGTGCCGGCTGCAGGCCAGGCACTGGCTGGGCTGCTCCTCCAGTCACAGGGGAGAGCACAGATCCAGGGAGCCCAGCAGGTCCCGCAGGGCAGGGCGGAGCAGGTGGGCTCCAGGACAGAGCCCTGCGCCAGGCCGGCTCCTCCTGCCCGCCAGGCCCTGCCCTCTGGCCCACCCGCCGGCCTGGTGCTGCTGCTGTGTGAGGGTGCCCTCTAAGGTGACACTGGGGCAAACCTGGAAGAGGTGGAAGATGGAAGGCTGCGGAGGGAGCCAGGGAGCCTGCGTGCGAGGTTAAAAGCCTGTGCTTTGGACACCAGCCCCTCCTCCTGGTCGGGCAACCCCGCCCCACAGACAGGGCTCCCGCTGGGCTCTTCTACCCAGGGGGCCAGACCTGAGCAGATGCTGGGAGCCCCGACCAGCCCAGAGCTGGTGAGCTCCCAGAGGCAGGAGAGGCCAGAGGCCAGAGGCGAGAGCCAGTGGGGAAGACACCTGAGTCCGTGGACAGAGGGACAGAAACAGACACAGATCAGAGAAGCAGAGAGACTCCAGGAGACTCGGGAGCTGAAAGCAAGTGGACATTGATGAAAAGGATGGAAGACAGACGGACGGGAACAACTGACACCTGGAGAAAGCTAGAGGCCGAAGAGCCAGGAAGAGAGCAGCGGGTGGGAACAGCCTGGAGAGAAAGAGTCACAGGAGGCGAGGGGAGCGGGGGAGGGCAGGAGAGGGTGCAGCCAGAGAGGGCAGGACGGGCACACTGGGGCAGAGCGGGCAGATGCCGGTGGGCTGGGAGGACAGGAGATGGCGAGGTCAGGGCAGGCCACCAGTGCCACCTGGACCAGGCCATGGAGGGGGCAGGGCCCAGTGTGCCTGCCCGTGTGAGCGCCCATGCGGATGTGCCCTGCCCGTGGAGCAGGGCGTGGGCACCTGAGGGGGGCAGGCCGTGGGGACAGAGGGGTCTCCATCTCCGTAGTTGTGGCTACCCATTTCTGGCCCCTCCTCTCTTGACCCCCTTTCTGCCTGTCCTAACCCTTCCCTCTGGGGGCACCTGGGAGGTGACCCAGCCTGTCTGCCCTCTGACCACCCCCTGTCCTCTGCCCCACCCACTGGCCTTGGGCAGCCCTGGGAGCCCCAGGTTCCTCTCTGGGAACAGGCTGCCCCCTCCCCACCAGGAAGACGGGAGGGTCAGAGCCAAGGGCTGGGGTGGGCCTGCCCTGTCCTGCCCCGTCCTGCCCCGTCCCCTGGAACTGCCCCCCGCAGGCTCCAGCAGCCACCCCACCTGGCCCACTTGCTGGGCCCCTGGGACTCGGCTCCTCTCACAGTGGTCACAGCAACGCCCTGTGCTCTGTGGACAGAGGCTCCCTACTCCCCACACTCAGGGGAAGGTCTGGGGGACCAGGCGGCCACGGGACTGTGCCCAGAGGGGCCAGTGGAAGCATCCAGAAAACCAGGGCTGCCTGGAGCCGCTCACCAGGTGAGGCTTCAGGTGTTTCCTTGGCGGTGCGGTGTCCCCAGGCATCCTGCAGTGGGGACACTGCAGTGCCAGGTCATGGCGCTGGGGCCTGTGGACTCTGAACAGCCCCAAGGACGCCCTCCCGAGGCTGTGCCTGCGCTCAGAGCAGGAACCCCTCCCAGCGCAGGCCACAGGGGAGGGACAGCCCTCCACTACAGGGACCCACCACACCAGGTGAAATGGAGTCACCTCGATGTGCACAAACACGGCAGCCAGTGCACACGAAGGTTTGTCAATAGGCTGAGAGATGGGACAGGGGACCGCACGTCCACAGAGGACTCGGTTCCCAGAATGCCCCTGTGGCTTGGGGAGGGAAACTGCCCTCATGTTACTTTCTAGAAGAGGAAGTGAAGGCTCAGAGATGTTAGGTGACCTGCCCAAGGACACACAGCAGCTGGTACTCCTAACTCCTGGGAGCACTGAGTTCATCTCCCCTTTGGTAGATAGAGGAGCTTCCATGTCCCTGCCCTGAAGCCTACAGGACTTCCGTCACTCTGGGGCAGCCTTTGAATCACCTCGCTCATCCGTTTATAGTGCCACACTCTGCCCTGGTTTCCGACTGTACACCACCATCCCATCTAATTCTCACAACAGTCCCTTTCACTAATTGTCAGAGAGGTTATGTGACTTTCCCACAGGCAGCCAGAGGACGGGACGTGTACTTTGAATTTCTGGCTCTGAGCCCAGGGTCTGTCTACGCTGGACGAGGTGACTTGGGGCCCCTGGGTTTGCAAGGCCGTCCCCTCCTCAGTGTCCGCTGCCCGAAAGCCTGGCTGGCTCTGCTGCGGGTAGAAGCTGATCAGTTTTCCCTGAAAGCTTCCCTGCCTGCCAGCGGCTATCAGGACAAAATGCCGACAGCCCCAGCAGCTACGGGTGGGGACACTGGGAGAAGCTGCCGTGGCCAGGGAAGGGGACAAGCCGGGGAAGGGAGGGGGCGGGGGGGGGGGCAGAAAACAACAGAAAAGAGACAAAGAGGGAGATAAAGCGCAGAAAAACACACAGAGACACACACATGCACGCACACACACACGCACACACTGGGGAAGCATCTGGGAGGGGGCCCCAAACTGGATGCCAGGAGGTGCAGAGGGCGGGAGGAGCACAGAGGTGGGAGGGACAGCAGGACAGGCAGCCCCCCGAGGCTCCTGGGAGGGCCCAGGCCGTTACTGGCAGAGCCCTGCTCAGTCCCTGGCCCACGGCAGGGGCTCTGTGGTCATGAAGCATGCTGTCATTGTCACGATATCTCGTGGCTTCTCCCCAGGTAAATGCATAGAGCATTTATTGGTGCGCGTGGCGATGGCTCCCTGGGGCTGTTTGTTTGCTTTGTGGAAAGTACATTTGTGGTCCCAGGGAGAGACCTTCCTGTCACACTCAAGGTGCCATCCCCCTCCTCTGTGACTGGACAATGGGACGGGTGGCTGGCGGGGAGGAGGGAGAGTGCAAAGCCAGTCCTCCAGGGCCAGAAAACGGGGACTTCGTGCAGAGCCAGGGCCCTACTCTGCTGAGCTGAGAGCGATGGACAGCGACACAAAAGGAGGTCAGAGAGAAGAGACCCAGCAAGGGGAGGCCGCCAAAGGGGAGGAAGGAGCCGCCCAGGGAGGAGCCGCTTAAATGCAACCCAGCACGTGGGCCAGAGGCCGGGTTTCCACCAGGGTCCCAAGGGCCGAGCAGGTGCCTCACCCTGCAGTGTGGGTCTGTCAGACTGGACTCTGGACTTGACCTTCCTCCCCTGTGCAGACTGAAGGAGGAACTGTCGGTGCCTCATGCTTAGGCTGGGGTGACGGTTGGTGTGGAGACATTCCTGGACAGGGGAGGGGGTGCAGCAGGGATAGGAGGCCTGGAGCCACAGGCCAGGGTGACTGGGAGGTGGAGAGCCCTCAGGCTGTGACCTCAGGACCAGGCTGTGAAGCAAGAGCTGAGGTGTACCTGAGAGTTGGGGACACAGCCGCAGCCCCATGGCACCCAAGTTGGATGGCAGGCCTTTATCCGGCTCTCTACCTTCCTGACCTCTCGGGAACCCAGGCCATCCTGGCTGTGAAAATGTAAGGGAACCCCTTGTCAGCGACTCTGGGAGAATGGGGGTGAGGGAGGCTCCTGGAAATGACCCTACAGTCACCATACAGTCTCAGGGACAGGAGGTCTAGAGAGAGGAGCTCCGTCCAAATTCACACAGCAAGTCAGGGACTAAGCTGGACAAATCCCAGGTAGCCCGTGATCAATGACAGACCCCATCTCTCCAACCCCGTGCCCCCACCAGGGCAGCAGCCCCTGGACATCACAGCCCAGGCCCGCTCTGAGACTGCAGGGACTCCCCGTTGCCGCCAGGTGTGCCACTGTCGGGAGGCACCTGGAGAAGCTCCTCTGCTGGAAGGATGGGCCCGCCACCCCCACTGTCGCGGGACCACCTCGGGTCCCCCATTCAGCCCAGCAGCAGGACCTTGTCTCTCAGGCCGGGCAGAGACTCTGGGGGCCCTTGGTGTGTGCGCTCAGCAGGAGGCTGGGGAGCAGAGCTGGCAGGGAGGTGGGGGTGGGGGGCTGGCAGGCAACTCAAGTTGAGGGCGGGGCGGGGCCTGAGAGGAGCGGGGCGGGGCCGGTGGGGGTGCACCCAGGCCCTCCCTCCCGCCTGAAGCGCTCTCGGCTGTAGAATGAGCAGGTGGGATCACACCTGCTCCACGCTCCTGTCTCTGAGGCCCTGGGCCAGACACCTCCCCGCTGTGAGCTGAGACTGGGGTCCCCACACCCCGTGCCACGACCACAGTGCGGAGTGATTTAACCTGAGATTTAACCGCCCCATGGCTGACAAACGGAAGGTCCCTGATGGACGGGTGCCCCCCAACTACCCTGACCAGAACACCCCATGACCACGAGCCTGGCCTCTGCTCTGCTGCCTCCTGGCTGTGTGACCCGGGAAAGCCCTTCTCCTTCTGAGCCTGATCATTCCCTGATCTCCGAGGACTCTGAGGTCCTGCCCTACAGGGCCCAGTGCGGAAGGGTCCGCCACCCTCGGAGGGGCATCTCCTGGGTTGGGGACGTGCAGGGGCCTCTCAGATGGAAGCCTAGGTCCCACCGGCGGGGTTGTCATTCCCACCATTGTCATGGGCTCAGGAGTCCCTTCCAGCACCCCACGTGGAGGCCCCTGGCGTCGGCTCCTGCCCCTTGACAGCTCCAGGTCCCCTCTCAGCTCTGTGGACGCCCTGGGAAGGTCCAGCCTGAGCTCTGACTGCGGAAACAGATTCTTTGTGTTCGTGAACATTGCCAGATCCGCGGAAAGCGTCCTTTTCTTCCGGCTGACTGATGGCGCGGCCACGCCCGGGCACCTCCTTCCCGCAGCCGTAGGAGCAACAAGCGGCAGAGGCTCCCGGAATGCGGGGCTTCCTGCCCTGCTCGGTGCCCAGTGCGGGATTCCTCTCCCCCGCTGGCAGCCTGGTCCTCCTCCGTCCTCTTGTTCATTCTTGTGGTGGAGATGTTAAGGGAGATGAATCTAGAAACGTCATGAACTCTCGAAACGAGAGAGCTCTTTAAGAAGAATTCATTTGTGGCGTGAAATCCGCCAAGCGTGCCGGTGTAAACCCGGGTCGCCGCGGTTCGGGCTGAATCGTGCTGCTCTGGACTGTGTAAGGGATCTGTCGGGAAGGGGGTTGCTGCCCTCCACACTGCGCTGCTCGGGGAAGCAGGCTGGAGGCCTGGCGGGCTCAGCGCCCCCTCTGGAGCTTCGGAGTCATCCCACCTGCACGCGCTCACCTGGGTGGGGGAGGATGCAGGAGGCCTCGGTTGCCCCGGGTCCCCATTATTGGAGACCTTTCTCGGGTCGACGCTAACCTTAGTAAGGTGACCACCCACCTCCAGGTGCCCAGGGCTGAGGGGGTTCCTGGTTCGAGGCTCTTCCAATACTGAACCTGGGAAAGGACTGAGCATCCAGGACCAGCTGGTCACCCTGCACCTTGGGGCTCCTGACACCCTCACTGGAGAGCCTGGACCATGAGGAGAGGCAGGGGAAGTCCTTGCCCCAGGGGTCACTGTGCTGTGCCCTGTGGGGTCCGCCAGTGCTCCCATCCCTGGGGGATGGGCTCAGGATGACTGAGCAATGCGGTGTGGCTGGAGAAGGCAGGGCAGCCTCCTCATCTCCTTCCTGCACTGTCTCAGTTATTCCTCATGACCAGTGTGAGGTGACTACAGAGGCTCAGAGAGGTGTAGGCCCCCTCCCAGATCACACAGCGTAGATGCCCCATCCGGTGACTACTGACCAGGGCTCTCTCAGAGGTCAGCAGAAGGTTAAGAGCACATGTAAACTGCAGGGTCAGAGGTGCGAGCCAGCAGGGGCTGGATCGGGGGTTGAGATCTGAATACTCCTGTCCATCCCACCATCCCTGGCCCCTTGGGGCTTGGTGGGCCCCAAGTGCTGCCCTCTTCCTCCCCATCTCCCCTGTGTCCATGGGATCCTCAGCATCAGGGTGGACCTTGCGGGCAGTTAGTACTAACTCCGTCCTCCCCCAGGCCCCATCCTAGGCTGGGGACTCTACTCTGGGCAGGACACACAACACCCTGGGGTGGGGACAACGGGGTGGAGCAGGGCCTAGAGATCCCAGGCCTGGAGCAGTGGAAGCTATGAAGAGAGTTGCACTTCCTGGGAGGAGACTGAGACTTGGACAGGACACAGTCTTCCAGGGTCAGCACCTGGGTGACCAGGTTCCTGGACGGAAGCCACTGTGGAGCTCCTGGCTCCCTGGCCACTCCCATGCTCGGCTGTGCATCCCGAGCAGCCCTCCTCTGTCAGGAAGGGCAGTTTCTCCACGTCCAGCCAAGCGGTGCTCCTCGTGGCATGTGATTTAAGTGGTGGCAGAGCTGTTCAGGACCTGGGGACAGCAGGCCTGCTGCACACCTGAGTCCCTGTCCTGCCTTTTGCAATGAGACTTCAGGGGACTGACTTGGGTGCCTAAGGCTGGTGGCCCTGGGCTCGGGTCTCTGTGTGAGCTGGTGGCATTGCTTCACCTCTGAGAGTCTTGCCTTGTGAAGTGCCCACCCCTCCCATGGACCGCGACGCTGGGCGGCCCTAGCCCAGGTGTGAACTGCCTCCCCCCGGCCTGGGGTGCACACCTGGATGCAGTTCCAGGGCACTGATGTAGGTGGGGGAGGTCATGAGACCAACTCAGCCCAAGAAGCCGAGTGCCCGACAGCACCAACCTGAGGTGGGCACTGTTACCCCCGTTTTATGGATGGCACGTGGTCGCCAGAATTCTGCTCCAGGTGACAGATCCTGACCTTCTGACTTCCAGGGTCACCTCAGGGAAGGAGCCCCCATCCATGTCGTCAAGGAGGGAGGTGGGAGAACAGGGGCTGAAGTGAGCTTGAGTCCCCACACACCCCTGGGGTAGGTATTGCTGTCTCCATCCTACAAGCAAGAAGACTGCTGCCTAGAGAGGGTTAGACACTTTGCAGACATCACACAGCAGAGGCAGGGTTCAAACCCAGTTCCCTCTGATTCTCTTCACCCCTTGCAGGCTACTTTGGGGGCAGAAGTGGAGGCAGAGGTTAGGGGTTAGATCTGGCCACAGGGTTCTATGGGCAAATAAGAGGTTCCATGCTGGGCATCAGGGGCGAGCCCAGGAAGTGGACTGAGTGAATGGTGTCTCAGAAGGGAGATGGCAGGCCTGGGCAGTGAGGAGACAGGAAACCTGAGACTCAAGAGAATCAGTTCATGGCTGGGGAGGACACAGGGGCCTGGCCACTGTGCAGGCTCAGGGAAAGGGCCTGAGTCCTGGGAGGTAGTCAACGGAGCTCAGCAGACCCAGACCTGGAGGAGGCGAGGCCCAGAGCCTGGGCAGAAACAGCCAGGTCCAGCCTCCCAGCCGGCCTCAGGTCCCCGTGGTCCCCAGGTCCTCCTGCAGCTAGGGAACCTGGACTGAAGCACAGCACAGCCCCCTCAGCTCCTGCCCTCCATGGCTTCCCATCCTGGCTCAGGCCCTAGACCTTCCCCAGCTGTCCCCGAGTGGCCCTTTACCTCGTCCCAGTCCCCCTCTCCCTGCACTGGGCTCCAGCTACCCGACCTCCTGCTATTCCTCAAACACCCTGCCCGGCTCCAGCCTTGGACCTAGTGGAGCTCCACCAGCCACACAGGGACCCGGACATCAGCCAGGGGCCATGCCCTGCCTCCACAAGCCAGGTCGCCAGGAGAGCCCCTGGCTGATGCCCATGCCTCTGTGTGGCTGGTGTGTACCCAGGAGATGTCAGAGCTTCTGCATGTCACTTGGGACCTGAGGGCACCCAGCACCTGAGAAGCATCTACAGTTGGGGGACCCAGCCTGCTGCGTGCTGCTGAGGATGCCCCTGGGCAGAGTGGGGCGGGCTGGAGGGCAGGGAGGCTGGTCAAGGTGTGGAGCCAGGGTCAGCAGATCAGGGAGGGCACATAAGGTCCAGACTGGCCCCAGCTCCGCTGGGAAAAGCAGCCAGGTCAGTGGGCTTGACAGGGAAATGCCTGATTCACAGGAGGGGGCTTTAAACCCCCAATAAGCACCAGCGTCTCCACAGCCAGGCAGAGAAGTTTCCACCCACCCAAGAGCCAAAGGGGGAGCCAGTGTGTCTCCACGGTGCAGCAGTGTTCTTCAGACCTGGTGACCGCTTTCACACTGGCAAACCTGAAAAGAGAACTCCTGCGTACGCCGGCGGCCACTTGCTCCCCAGACCCTGGCCAGCAGAGGAGCAGCTAGCTTCCGGCCCCGCTCAGTGGTACCTGAAGTTCTACTTCATTCCTGTGGCTCGAGGCTGAGTCTCTGGTTAAATGCAAACAGACTCCCAGAAGTCATGTCGTCCATGCAGACATTTGCATTAATTCAGCAAATATTTACTGAGTTCTTGCTCTAACCAGGCAGTACTTAGAGTCTGGGAACAGAGAGATTAATTAAGACTTGTCCAGTCCTTCAAGGACTGGAGCGCTCCAGGTTGTGGTGGGGAAGGCTGACCCAGGAGGCTGGACATGGTGGAGGGACGAGGGGCATGGGGACCCTGGCAGAGGGGAAGCCTGAGCAGGGATCCCTGGGGTGAATGATAGGGGATGGCCGAGCGGGCCCTCTGAGATGCCTGCCTCCGCAGCTCTGGCCCAGCTGCGCCAGCAAGAGCCAATCTGTTGTCACATTCACCTGGACAGGTCCTAATTGTCCAGGGCATTTCTAGAAGACAGACTTCGGCAGAGCTGGAAAAGCAGCTGCCTGGAACCTGGGGTGAGCAGGGGGGTCCACGGTCCTCATTAAGAGCCAAGATCTTGCCAGGTGCGGTGGTGCACGCCTGTCATCCCAGCAGCTCCAGAGGCTGAGGCATGAGGATGGCAAGTTCAAAGCCAGCCTCAGCAACTTAACAAAGCCCAGAGCAGCTCAGCGAGATCCTGTCTCTAAATAAAATATAAACAAGGGGCTAGGGATGTGGCTCAGTGGTTAAGCACACCCAGTACCAAAACACACACACACACACACACACACACACACGCACACACAAAAGAGTCAAGATCTTTCCCCAGAAAGCATCCCCTGTCCCACACTGGCCTGGAGCCTGGATAGTGAGTCCTATCAGGCAGGAGCCCTGGGTTCTGTCCCCACTCCACGGCTGCCTGGCAGTGGTGCCTCAGGCTGAGTCACACCAACTCTTGGGCCTAGGGATTCATGCACACAGGCTGAGGGCTCCCCAGGGACAAGGCATTGTCCAGCCCATGCCTGTGGCCCGGGCACCCAGGACAGGCCTGGCTTGAGCAGTAGGTCACCTGTCTGGTGACCAGCGTGGTAGCAGCACCTCCTACTCTCACCGCCCAGGGCCAAGGCCAGGTGCCGTGCTGATTGACACTGCAGCTGGGTCTGCAGAGTCGCCTGTCCCTGAGAAAGAGGTTGACAGGAAGGGATTGCACCGCAGGATGCCGGAGAGTCTGTGTCTGCCACAGCCTCTCCGGCTCTCAGGGGCTCCCTGAGCTGCAACTAGACTGTGGGGTGAGAAAAATCCCCCCAAGGTCCCCGGTAACCTACTTCCTCCAGCCACGGCCCACTGCCCCTGCTTTTGCCACCTCCCAGTAAATCCATTCAAATATTAATCCTTCGAATGGATCCGCCATCGATGAGCTCCATTGATCCAGTCATTGCCTAAAGGCCGTCTCTGGGCTGGGCTGCACGGAGGGTGGAGTCTCAACACATGAGCTTCAGGGCAAGGTCACAGATCCGCATCATACTGGAGGCCTCACCCAGAGCTGGGCCTCGCCCGGGGCAGGGGCCGGGCCCGCACCTGCAGAGAGCGAGCACCCAGACTCCCAGGCCAGGGTCAGGGTGGCCAGCGTGGGCCACGTTCAGACTCCTCCCGGTCTTGGTACCACGCAGCCCGTGGACCTGGCCCAGCAAGGAATCAGGCTCTCCTGGGGTGGGCTGGGACTCACGTTTTAGACAGTCCCACAGGTGTTTCTGAGTCAGCAGCCAGACCTCTGATGTGACCTGGGAACCAGTGACCAGGGATCGTGGTAGAGAGCCTGAGATGCCAGACTCCACAGAGACCAGAGCAGCTCATGACCCTGCCCGGGACTCAGCCTGACCTCCTGTGGCCTTTGCTCCTGAGCCCTCAGGGACTCAGAGGTGGTGGGCTCTCCCTGTTCTGCTTCATGGATGAGGACCCCGAGGACCTCAGAGGACAGGAGAGGGCCTGGTGAGCTGGGGGCCGGGATCCCCCTAGGTCTGGAGCTTTCTGCATCCCCCAAACTTGGGAGGGGGCCTTTGCTCCCTCTTTCCTGGCCATTCCCACACGGCAATTTAAGTTTCAAAAGGACCAAGTGATGGAGAAGATTTTTGCATGACTGAGCAGCTTCTTCTCAAGGTCCCCTGAGCACAGGAGCACCCTGAGGGAGGGTTTTTCAAGCCCTGTTGATCCCCAAATAAGCACAAACTGTGTGGACGTGACAGGGCACGGTGGCCAGATGCTCTCTGACCCAGTGGCCTCGGAAGTTGTCCAGCCTCCCCTCCCCGGAATGCAGCTGAGGCCTAGCCCTCCACCTTCACACCTCAGTGGGGGGACCAGCTCACCCCGTTAGGCCCAATGAATAGCTATGAGGCTCCCCTTCCACGGATTCTCTTCAGCAGAGGAAGGGGAGGGACAGGGAAGAGCCATCCCAAGAACCCACAGATGACAGCGAGTGGCCCGCAGCATGCCGTCTCTCCAGGCTGCTCCATCCTCTGCAAAGCAAGCCTCGAAGGGCTGGTGAGAAGAGGCGGGAGATGGCCCTGACCAAGGGCTGTGCACTTGTGGCACAAAGTAGATGCTCAGTAAGTGTCCCTTTCCGCCAGCTCAAGGACACTGCATGGAGATTTATGCGTGTCCAGGGAACAGTGCCCAGACCAGTGTAGGATTGTTTGAGCAATCATGTGTGTGTGTGTGGGGGGTGCATGTGTGCATGTGTGTGTGCATGTGTGTGTATGTGTGTGTGCGTGTGTGCGCATGTGAGTGTGTGCATGTGTACACATGTGTGCATGTGTGTGCGTGTGTGTGCATGTGAGAGTGTGCATGTGTACACATGTGTGCATGCATGTGCATATATACACATGTGTGCGTGCATGTGTGCATGTGAGTGTGTGTGCATGTGAGTGTGTGTATGTGTGGGTGCATGTGGGCGCATGTGTGCATGTGTACACATGTGTGCATGCGTGTGTGCATGTGTGCGCGTGTGAGTGTGTGCATGTATACACATGTGTGCATGCATTTGTGCATGTGAGTGTGTGCATGTGAGTGTGTGTGCATGTGAGTGTGTGTGCATGTGTGCATGCGTGTGTGCACATGAGTGTGTGTGTGTAAAGGCAGAAAGGCGTGAGACCTTTCCTCAGCCCTGATAAGGGTCACAGCCAGCACTCCCGTGACAAAGTTTTCCATGACACGAGAGCCCTCGGAGACGAAGGCCTCAGGAAAGCTGTCTGCTTTTCTGCTTTGGTTCCATGAAGAGGAGCGGCCATACAGAACTGTGGCTGGTCCAATGGCCCCAGACTAACGGGGACCTGGCAAGGCCCATCTGCTCAGGTTGCCCTGGCTTCCCTTCCTCAGGGGTCTGGCAGGACCCTCTGCAAGGAAGGCCTTCTAGGTTTGATGGCTGGCTTTGGGGAGAGGGGACCTGGATTCTGGGAGCTGTCTTGGGGGGGCCTCTGATTAATCTGGCTTCCTTTAAGGGAGACAGGCCGGGACAGAGGCGGCGGCAGGAAGGAAGGACCCCTGGCCTCCACGCCTTGCTGTGCCTTTAGTTCAAAGCACCCGGGGCACCAGGCTCCCTGCTCTGGGCCATCGTTCTGTGTGGTGCGCGTCCCTTGCCGTGCGTCCGCCCGTGGTGTGTGTGCACAGGTTGTGTTGGAGACCTGAGTGTCAGGGTGGATGGGTGCGTGGGAGGTGGGAAGGGCAGTCGGGCCGTGCGGTCCTGAGGGGTCCTGTGCAGCATGCTCCTGTTTGTTTGAATGTGAAATAAGGGGCAATAGCTTCTAGCCTTGGAGTGAAGTCCCCAGCCCCCACTCCTCACCCCTTGGGCACTGGTAGCAGTGAACAGTGGGACAGGCACAGCTCATCCCCCTAGGCATCTTCTGTACCCAAGACCAGGAACGACCAAGAGGGCCCACCGTGTGCAGATTTGAAGCATTGAGCTGGGAATCTCCAGGAAGGAGTATGCCAGGCAGGCCTTCAGCTCCACTCCCAGGCACCTGGGGACACAGAAGCCTTCCTGGGATTCAAATGGGACCCAGGACTCATTTTGGAATCTCTGCATTTCAGGAAATGCAGATGGCTGAGGGCTGTGGCCTGCGCTCATTGGGGTTTAGCAAACTGCCTCTGCAGAGCGGCTGGAGGAGGGAGAGGGCGGTCTGAGAGGAGGCAGGGCAGTCCTGCAGGACAGGGACGGGTAGGCAGGCCCTGGAGTAGAAGAGCAGAGGGAATAATGGAGAGGGAGCTGGAAATACCCGTGGGGATAGGGAACATGGCGGTGGGGAGGGAGAAGTCCTGTCTAACTGGGTTCAGCCCCGAGTGCTCAGCTGAGCAGTTCCAGAATCCCGGAGAGGGCGAGTGTTCATCCTGCAGGGAGGGAGGACGGGGCCAGGCCCCAGGTGTTGGAAGCAGCCAGTCTTTCATTCTGGCAGAACATTGCCCAATTCATTCTGAGAACAGTATTATCCTGATACTGAAACTAGACAGAGTTGTCATGGGCACAGAAAACTGCAGAATAATATCCTTTACAATACAATGCAAAAATCCCCAAAAAACTGCTCGCAAACTGAATATGAAAAGCACGCAACACCTGACCAAGTAGGATTTACGCCAAGAATGCGAGATTGGCTTTCCATATGGAAATCAATCAGTGTGATAGGCATAGTCCTGGAGTCAAGGACAAAATCCATATGATCGTCTCCATAATGCACAGAGTATTTGAAAAAATCCAATACCTTCTCCAGATTAAAGAACAACAACAAACAAAAAATAGAAAGCAATTTCTTCAAGCTGATGAGAGTCATCCATGAAAGCTTCACAGTTCATACCATGCGTCATGGATTTCCCCTCCCCATCAGGAGCCAGATTAGGATGCCGGGTCTTGCTACTTTTGCTCCACATTTTACTAGAGATTCTAGCCAGAGCAGCTGGTCAAGAACAAGAAATAAATAAAAGACATCGAGAAAGGAAGAAAAAGGCATACTATCTCTATTTGAGGATGGCATGATCATGCATGTAGAAAATTGTAAGGAATCCGCAAAAAAAAATCCCGATTTGATCCAATTAAGGAGTTCAGCAAGGTTGCAGGATACAAGGTTAATATGCAAAAGCCAAGTGTATTTCTGTAGAGTAATAATGAACCACAGAAATGAAATTAAGAAAGCAATTCCCATCTATAACTGGACTTTAGAAAGTTTGTGTTTCAGCATCAAGAAAGTGGAAAACAGTCCACAGAATGGGACCAAATTGTGCAAATCATATATTGACAAAGAAATTTTATCTACAAAATGTTAAGAAGACTTACAACTCAACAGTAAAAAGACAAACAACCCCATTTAAAAAGGGGCAAAGATTTGAGTAGACATTTCTCCAAAGGAAATGTACAAACCACCAATAAGCTCAAGAAGAGACGTCCAACATCAGTGTTAAACCACAGGGAGACGCTCCCAGCACACACGGAAGACGTAGGTGTGTGTGCAGAGCCTGGTGCTGGGGAGAGGATGCAATACGGCAGCCCCTGTGGAAAGGGTTTGGTGGCTCCTCAGGATAAAAGCTAAACACGAAGTTGGCACACAACCCAGCAGTTCCACTCCTGGGTAAACACCCGGGCGAATGAAACCTTCCCTGGCATTCAGGGAAAAGAATCCACAGGGAAAGGTGTGTTGGAGGGAGAGAGGGGGATGGAGGGATGGGACCAGAACAGTTAGTCCTGAGGGACTCAGGGTGCCAGGAGGAGAAATGTTTATGAATTTGTGTCTTTTATGTCCCTGGAGGGTCTTTTAGGTGTATGTGTGTGTGTGTTTGTGTGTGTGTGTGTGTGTGTGTAGATGCTTCCTCACGGTGCACGTACATAATAAGCTGTCACTTGGCGACACATCTATGCCACATCACAACTGTCAGCTCAGAGTGCAGTAACTCAGGAGGAAACATCCAGGATGAATATTCAGCTGACATTTTATCCCCATTAGGAAATGCGTGTGTCCCTGAGTTCCATGTCTCCGCACAGCCCTGTGACCTCAGCTGCTTCAGCTCAGAGGGGCCAGTTCGGGCAGTTGGGCAGCAGGGGCCCTGCCTGGGTGGGTTGATGGGAAGCCTCCAGGGAGTTCATGCCCCAGGGCACTGGAAGGGCACAGGTGTGACCAGGGGATCTGAAGACAAGGTCCCTGCTTATGTTTCCTGTCCAGCCCATCAGGACTCTGGGGAAGGTGCCCCCAGCCCTGGTTGCCGTACTCAGGCTCAGGTTGTTCTGCCCCCAGTTGGTCAAGGCCTCAGAGGCCTGGGAATGTTCTGTCCCTGATGTTGACCATCTCAGTCCATTAGGTGCTGCTATAGCATAATCCCCGAGGCTGGGTGATTTATAGGAAACAGATGTGTTTCTTATAGTTCTGGAGGCTGGGAAGTCCACGTCAAGGGGCCACATCTGGTGAGGGCCTTCCTTCTGCATCATCCCACAGTGGAGGACAGAAGGGCAGGGGAGCACCTGTGAGTCAGAGAGAAGGAAGGGACCAAGCTCAGCCTTTTATCAGGAGCTCACTCCAATGATGACATTGATCGACTGGTGAGAACAGAGCCCTGGTGACCTAAATCACTTTTTTTTGGTAGCCCAGATTTAACCCAGGGGTGCTCTATTACTGAGCCACACCCCCAACTCTTTTAATTTTTTATTCTAAGACAGAGTCTCACTAAGTTGCTTATGGCCACACTTAGTTGCTGAGGCTGGCCTCAAACTTGCAATCCTCCTGCCTCAGCCTCCTAGATCACCGAGATCACAGCATGAGCCCAGCTCCTAACCACTTCTGTGGTCCCACTTATCACTGCTGTTGCCCTGGGGATTATGTTTCCAGCCCATGAACACTGGGGGTCATATTCAAACCATAACACTGGCCAGTAGCTCTGAGCAGTGGTCAGAGCCTTGTCCTCAGGCACAGCTGGGCTAGAATCCAGGCTCCACTCCTTGTCCGCTGTGGGATTTGGAGGATGGGGTTCCATTCCACCTGCTGCAGCTCATTTGGTATTGAACACCCACCCCAGTGAGAGCCCCAGGTGGCCCCACACAGCCAGTTCCCCAAGGCAGTGGACGCCACTCTCCAGCTGGCCAACAGCCACGCTCATTTCTCACACCCATGACGGTTATTTGCTTGTGGTTCTTCACGACGTCTTTCCTGACTGATCTGCGGGCATGAGCTCTTGCCTTTAGCTTCTTTTGACAATCAATATAATTGCCGCCAGTCAAGGAACTTGTGACTGTAAGCTCCATTAATATAATTGATCTTGGGAGACATAAAAAACTCCTGCTCCCGTTCACATGAGAAGAGCAGGCAGGTGCCATCCTTCATCCGTGCAGCCCGGAATCTGTCCTTCAGCTCCTCCCCACCAGCAAGTCCTTCCTTCCTCCTGGCCCGCGGTCTGCAGGGCAGATCCTGCAGCCCCTCACCGAAGCACAGGTCACTCCAGATTTGCACAATGACCCCTCCCTCCTGCTGGCCACAGCCACGGTTTGAAGCCAGTCCATTCATCTTGGGGAGACAATAAACTGGTCGCCTAACCACGCACCAGGACCAATCCCCCTGCATCAGCCCAGAGAGGGGGCGTGCTCAGAAAGCAAGTGAGGTGAAGCAACTTTACTGCTCACAGGTAGGCAGCAGGGCCAAGAGAAGCCCGTGGAGGTGAGCTGGTCCCCAACGCTCGCTCAGGATTGCTGTCTGGGAGCACGGGGCGTCGTCTGTGAGCGGGCCACACTGCTGTTGAGGCCCAGGAAGAGGTGGTGGCTCTTCAGCAGTTTCCCTACTTACCTGGGGGTGCTGTGGACCCATGGATTCCACCGTTACTCTGAGAACTTCTCCAATTTAAGGGGAAGAAGCCTGGGGTCTCCAGACTAGTAACCAACCCTCCGAGCTGTTGGCTGGGGAGGGCACTTGGATTTCTCCATCACTCCCAGCCGCTCCGAGGGGGGCCCACGCCGGTCCTCATCTCACGTGTGTGAAGACGGCTCTCTTCTCCCGTCTGTTTCACACACGTGCCAAGGAGCTGCTTCTGGACCCCTCAGGGCCTCCAGCATCCTGGAAAGTAGAGCCTCCTCAAATGGGGAAACTGAGGCCCGAAGCCTCACAGGTTTTTGGAACTAAGAATCCCCTTCAAAGATCATCTTCATTTTAGAGATAGAGACTGAGGCCCAGAGGAGCAAAGAGATTTCTCAGTAGCAACAGCGAATGAAGGGTGGGGAGCAACAGATCCCAGCACCCCTAGTTCCCAGACCTGCGCAACCTCCGAGTGGGTCCGGGAGGTGTTTCTGATTCCTGCCTGCTCCTCAAGCCCCGGGGAGGCGGCCGAGCAGCTGGACTCGGGCTCAGAGCCCCGGGCTGGCCGCACTGGCTCAGCACACCCTCTGGAGCAACCTCTCCTTTGCAAAGTCGCTTCTCATCTGTAAAGTGACCTTTCACAGAGCCAGGGTGCGAGTTGGACTCCCTGAAAACTAGATGTGGCAAAGCGTCCGCCCCCAGGGCTGTCGAGGGGGGGCCTGGGCTGCAGATTCTTGGCAGGCAGCAGCTGCCTCACTTCTGCAGCCAAATTGTATTTCCTCTTGCTGGAAACTGGACCTGAGCTCTCGGGGAGATAAGCACATTCGTAGAAATTACCATTTCCTGGGGCCGCTCCCATCGGAAGCAGGGGTGGTGGTTCCAAGTGCTTCCCAGTGAGCTCCGGAGTCCAGCTGGGACAAATCCCTCCCTCCAAAGTGACATCTGCTGGAAGGCGGCATTGAATTGTGTCACATTGCAGCACACTTTGCTCCACCCTGTAACCTGTATTCAGCCAGAGTTGAAATCTCCCAGCGGGAGGCAGTAGATACCCTGTGATCTGGCTAGGGTTGGGGGACATCTGTCCCACTCCTGCTCGGCCCCAGGGGACTGGACAGAGCCGGTGAGCCATTCGTCCCCTTGTGCTCCAGGGCACCTTGTCCAAGAGGCCACCACCTGACACATCTCACAGCATCTGGAAGCCAGTGCCTGGCCCCAGGGTAGCCACGTGGCCTCACCTGGAGGAGATCCTCTGGCTTTGACCACCATCCAGGCGGTTCCCCAGCAGAGCAGCTCAAGGCCCAGGCTTGGAGTCAGCCTGAACATGGGTTCAAGTCCTGGCGCTGCCACATAATGGCCAAGAGACCCTGGGTGAGTGAACTGGCTCCCTGAATCATTATTCCTTATCTCTAAAAGCAAAGGATAAAAACCCTCATTAGGGTGGAGATACGAGGGTCCCCCAAAGCTCATGTGTAGACCATGCAAGAAAGCTCAGCGGTGACAGGACTGGGTTCCGAGAGCCTCAACCTCATGGGGCATGAACCCCCTGATGGGGATTAACTGGGCAGTGGCTATGGGCTGGGGGTGTGGCTGGGAAGGTGGGTCCCCGGGGGTGTGCTTTGGGGTTTGTACTTTGTCCTTGTGAGGGGGCTCTCTGCTTCCTGGTGCCATGTCTGAGCTGCTCTCCTCCTCCACACCCTTCTGCCGTGGTGTCCTGCCGCACCTCAGGCCAAGAGCAGCAGAGTCAGCCGTCTATGGACTGAGTCCGTGGGTGAGCCCCTGCGACCCGTCCTATGTCACAGCGGCCAGTCACGGGCCACACAGTCTCAGAACAGGGAAGGCTGAGAAGTCCTCTCCATCCCTCAAGGCTCTGTGCTGGCTTAAACCACCGCCTCTATTCCTACGGGAGGAGAGGACAGCCAGCAGGGTGCCACCAGATCCATCTGCAGGAAGACAAGAGACGTCAGGACGCAGCAGCTCGGGAGCGGAGAACTCAAGGGCAGGAAGCCGCCAACCGTGTGAACAGACTTGCAGAGAGCCTTCTGCAGAGGGACCAGCAGAGTGCAAAGGGCCTGAGGCAGGAAGGGGCTGGGTAGAGGTGAGATGGCAAATTAAACTGAGGTCTCAGGACACAGTGGAGATTTGGAATTGTGCTAGGAGAACACTGGGAAGTCATGTGAGGTTTTAGGAGGAGAGATGGGATCCATCGCTCGCTCTCCAAGCCCATCTCAAGTCGACCCCTGAAAACTGGAGGGAGGGCTGCTACAGCCCTCATCGGGAGAGACCCCGATGAGTGGGCCCAGGAGGTGGCCATGGGGATGGGAACCATGGAGGACTCGGGCCAGGGAGCAGGGAGAGGCCCCGGACACATAAAGGATAAAATGCAGGAGGCGTCCTAGGCGCTGGTCACACGCCCGTCCCTGAGATGGGACAGACCAGCATCAGAGAGCTGCCTCCCCAAGAGCCCCTCATTCTGGGATGACCTGGAATCCAGGGATTCTAGCTGAGAAAAGGCCATGAGAGATTCCGTCAGACAGCCCTTGGTGCAGGCCCACCCTGGGAGCTGTGCGTGGACCTGGCCCAGCTCACACACCCTCTTCGTGCCCTCTTGCCTCCACTGGGGAGCCCCTTGCCCTTCAAAAGGCCCTGACCTGTGAGGTGCTCACACTTTCTCCTCTCTCCCTCTCCCTCCTCCTCCCCACCACGCAATCTGTCCCAACACTCTGTCCTTTGCAGAGGGACCTTCAAGCAACATTCCAACACGTGGAACCAGCTGCTGCCCCTCTGGTCTCTGCTCCAAGCAAGGACGTGCTGCTTGTGGCCAGCCTGGCCTGGCTCAGGACTGGTCCCCAGCGCCACCCTCCTCTCTGCGAAACGAGTCCCTTTGGGATGGGCATGCCGTCTCTGCAGAAGGACCTGGCTGAGGGGCCAGAGAGGGCAGCGGGCGGAGGCCCAGGGCTCAGGCGCCTGGCTGTGCCTCTTGGCCTCCCCACTGGAGTTAGGGACGTGACGTGCCACTTCCCTGGCAGAGTTGGCACTTGCTCCTCCTCAAAGGGGCAGTGACAGCAGCTGCCTTGCCAGGGGATTCTTGCCATGTGGACACGGTGGTCAGGAAAGGCCGGCTCTGGTGGCAGAGGGGACGATGCCGTCTTGCTTGTTCTCAGGCAGCCTGGGTGGGTGCTGAACTCCACCTTGGTATACCAGAAACCCGACTCCAGTGGGGTCAGCTGTGGTGGCCAGGACACATTATTAGTGGCAGGAGGTGCCGGGACCTTAACATCATGGGTGCTGAGCTCCAAGCCCAGCTGAATGGCCCGGTGCATCCATGGGGGCCAGTGGCCTCTCCATCTGTCACCTGCGAGTTCCCAGCTGCAGCCATGTGAGCTGGGCTGCTCTCGTCTGCTGGGTCTGGAGGGAGGCTGGAGCCCATGGTGGGGCCCCCTCCCAGGACCGGTATCAGGACTGCCTGGGCCCCAGGTTCTGGGATCCTAGCCCAGAGCTCTGCCTGGTCCCTCGGGGAGGGGCTGCGCAGGGCAGCAGCTCCAAGTGTCTGCAAGTCCGGGTCCACTCGTCCACAGCCAGACCAGTGCTCACACTGGCCCGGTCCTCCCTCCTGGAACAGCCTCTGCCGTCTTCCCAGGTGAGGGAGCCAGGAACCAGAACCGCAGGTGAGTGGAACCCAGTCCTGTGTTTGAGGGCCCTAGGGCAATGGATGGCCAGACAAATGCAGATGACCGTGGCGAGGGCAGAGAGAGAAGCCAGTGTCCGCTGAGCACCTTTTTTGCTCCAATCAGCTTATTTTATACCAAGCATCCCCGAGCAAGCAGCAGATTTAATCCAAAGTAGTCAAAGGAAAGAGGGATCTCAGTATCTACAAGAACAGGGAAAGCAAGGATATACCTGCTTCAGGCACGGCTGGATCCAGGAGCTCAGATTAGAGTAGCTCTCCTTTCTCTTGATGTTTCTTTATTCTGCTTCCCTCCAGATGTGATGGGGAGTTGAAGATGGAGCTTTTCTCTCCCCGTACTGCTGAAATTCTCCATGTGGCAGGCAAAAAATGGTGGGGAAGCAGGGGTCATGAGCATCAGCAAATGTGCATGATCCCCGCTGGGGCATGAAAGAGCAGCCACGCCCCCCCACCTGCCCGGTCCAGGGGACGCTGCAGCATCAGCCTCAGCCCAGACCTTGTCTCAGAGGAGAAGACAGAGCCTGGGCAGCACAGCACCTGCTCAGGGTCCGTGAGGAGTCCAAGGGGGGCAAGAGCCGCTGAGAGGGCACGGTCACCAGCAGGCTCTTCGCCGGGCACTTGTGCTTCACTAGTTTGCACATGCGGCCAGGCTCCTGCAGCCCTGGGAGCCACCTGCTGCCTCTCTCTGGCCTCAGGCAGGTCCTGCCACAAACAGGACATGACCGTGGCTCCCGCTCCACTCATGGGGAAGGGAGATCCCCTGGCTCCGTGCCACCCAGCCAGGAAGGAGCTAGTTTTGAACTGACCTGTGTGGTGGGAAGGCCGAGTCCTGACCCACTGCACTGGCCGTTTGTCCAGTTGCCGTGGTTCTCCCTGGGTGGTCCCATCCTGGGGGACCCCAGAGCCTGCGGCTTCACTTCCCGGTTCCCTCGCCCACAGGCTGTTAGCTTCCTGCGAGGGAGAAGCCAGCAGAGGAGCAGTGGTGGGGGCGGAAGCCAGCTCCTCGCTGTCCCTCTGGCCTTGGAGCAGCAGGAATTGCATGGCTTGTGGCTCTGACCGAAGCAGGGACGTTGGCCAGCTCAGGAGCAGTGGAAGTGGCCCTGTGTCCACCAGGGTTGGCCACCACTCTTCTCCCTCTGTTCCTCCAGCCCTGGGGAAGTGCCAATCCCCAGGGACTAATCCCTGGGTTACCCCCACCCTGTGTGTGTGTGTGTGTGTGTGTGTGTGTGTGCACGTGCGAGTGTGCACTCTCCCACTGAGCTGCACCCCAGCCATCCCACCTCTGTCCCCTCAGCCCTTGCAACCCTCCATGACCAGTGCCTGCTGCCGTCCCTCCTCTGAAGGTGGTGATCCTCACTGGTCCCCAAGAGGGGCAGCGCTGGGCAGCAGGCCTGTTCTCAGGAGGCAGACCTGCGAAGATGTCACTGGCCATGGCCAAAGGGCTCAGCAGAGCCCAGCAGTGACCTCATGGAGGTGTGAGACCAGTCCGGACTCGGGAGGCCACACAGCACCTCCGTGGCCCCCACCTGCTTTGCTAATTGACGGCAGGCCTTCCGCACACCAAGAGGCCATGCCTTGGAATTCATGCCTGTGACAGCGAACCCCTGGCGTGACCATGGCTTCCGACTGAGTTTAAGAAGGAAAATGAGAAGCCCCCGGCCTTACACCCTTCCAGCTCTCAGATGGAAGCGTCCTCGGAGAACCACAGACCCACGGGGCCCTAAGGAAATGCCCAGCCTGTGGGAGCCACGGGAAGGCGCCGTGGAAATCCAGAGCGCAGGACAACCGGGTCCTGCGGGCGGGTGGCAGATGTACTGTGCATGTGGAAGGCCACCAACGACATCATAAGGCACAGCCTGGACAAAGAAGGCTCCTGAGAACCCAGGCGAATCTGGGGACCTCGAGCCCATGCTTCCCTCCCAGACCCCCAAGCCCCTCAGTCCCTCGTTACCCCAGCAGCCTCTGTGTCCGTGTTCGGGGAGACGAGCGTGCCCTCCCTGAAGACCCTCTGGTGGCAGGTGCGGAGGAGAGGGCTCCTGCCACGCTTGGATTTTGTGCTGCACTGACACACGTGTCCTGGGCAGAAGGCAGTGACCTGGGAGTGACCAGGAGCTGTCACACTGGCTCGGGGGCCGGGGGGTGGGCCTGCAAACGCACCTGCTGTCCCAGACGCGGGATCTTCCCCAGAGGTGAAAATCAGCAAGGCTCCTGGAACCACAGAGACAATGACTGCTCTGGCCATGACCAAAAGGCGTCTGCTGTAACTGACAACAGGCACCGCAGGGGGCCCGTCTCCCGCAGGCCTGTGTCAAGCTCCCTGCGAGGACATGATTCAGCTGAAGGGACTTGACCACTGAGCATCACAAGAACCCGGAGCTGCTGCAGACTGGCCCTGTGGCAGAGTGGCCTGTACCTGAGGGGCCCAGAGGGCAGGCGGGGAGAGACCCCACCAGGGGTAGGAGGTCCAGAACCTACGCAGGCCTGGCATTCCGGGGCAGTGAGAGGCACGGCACTCGGGGGTCTCTGGTTCTTGGAGGCAGCATATCCACCCCCACCTCAGTGTGAGCTCCGAACACTTTGATTGATTGATTAATCTGTAAGCTGCTGATTTTGAGTGGGACCCAAGGCAAGGGGACCCTGGAAACAGAACAGCCAAGCCTGACCATCATCCCCTGCAGGGCAGGGCCAGGGCCTGGAGGTCGCTGGTTGGCAGCTGCTCCCGGCGCTGGCAGCTCCCTGGCTCTCTGGCCTGCCACATACTCAGGCACAGTGGACATCGAGGCTGTGCGAAGAGCCTCCCTTCCTGAACTCCAGGAGCCGGCTGCCTCACCTCCCTTCATGGGATCCTTGGGCACAATCAGGACCTCCAGAATGGAGCTCCGGGAGCCCCAGGAGCTGGACGGTCAGGGGAAGGGGAACACAGCAGGACACAGCCTTGCAGCCCAGGTGGCTCTGAGGTCGCTGCCTGGCAGTGAAGCCGGCCACAGCTCCAAGCTCTCCCCTCCTGTCACCATGAGGCTGCACGGCCTTGTGCCCTCACAGCCAGGGGCTTGGGTCTGTGGCCACCAGGCCCTCCCCACCCCCGGGGCACTCTGACTTACTCATCACCCTCCTGGGATAGTGTCTTGCAACCTCCAGCCTGAGGCTCCTCCAGGGCTGCTCTGAGTCCTCCTGGCTCTCAGTTCCTTCCATCCCAACTGCCCACAGCGTGGGCCCCAGCCCACCTGGAGTGCCACCTGCCCAACACGCCACCCATAGGGCCACACAGCCTCACAAATGTGGCCTTTTCAGAATTGTGGGGCCAGAGCCCCAGGACTGCAGGGTGCGTGTGACCGAGCAGGATGAACCTGGACGTCTCAGCCACAGCCCCCCAGCTTCGGGAACCTTCACCCCACATGGGCAGACGTGGGGCCAGGCCCACCCAGCACCAGCAGCTGCAGGGCCTGAGACCCCGTCACCCCCCTCCTGGCTCCCGCTCAGGGGACTCGAGCGCCCCTAGGGGAGGTGAGCGCCCCAGGCCTCAGGCTGGGCGGCGGCCTGGGTGAGGACGGGGTGCAGATCATGGAGTGTGGGATCACTGCACCCTCTGCCCGGAATCGACAGCCTGGGGACACTGGGGACTTGGCCAGGCATCACTGAGGGTCCCTCCCCTGTGTGGGGCATCTGCACCTGTGAAGTGACCACCGGGGAGGAGAGATCAGGACCCTAGGACAGGCCCAGGCCCAGAGAGACAGGAGGGCCCGCAGGCTAGCTGCCCTGGCAGCGCCCACTCGCAGGGCTGATAGAACCTCCCATAGTTGCTTCACGTGCTCCAATAAATGTGGCCCGGGAGGCCGGGGCCTTCTCTATAACGCACGGTTACTAGTCTTATAAATCCAAATCATCCCTGTGAATCTGAATTAGATGCCCAGGTTTAAGTGTACTCAGGACACTTCATTAATAAAGGACCAGCTATCACCACGACTGCCCTGTCCCTCCTAGTGGATTCTCATTTTCAAAGGGTGTGTTTCTGGGCCATGCTCAGGTGGGCAGGAGGAGCCCAGGGTCCCTGGGCAGTTTGCCAGCCACCGTGGGCACCCCACCTCATGGTGCCCTCCAGAGCTGCCTGGGCTTCCCTGTGTCTGGCCTCTTCACGCCTCTGGGTCACCTTCCTGCCAGTGCCTGAGGAAAAAGAAAAAAGAAAAAAGGTGACCAGAGCGCCTGCAGGTAGAGGAACCTTGGGCAAGAATCAAGAAACCTGGCTAGGCCATTAATGTGCTGTGTGGTTTTGAACAAGTAGCTTGCCCTCTCTGGGCCTCTGTTTCCCCTTCTGTATAACAAGGGAAGAACTGGATCCTCACAGAGGCATTTTCAGCAGCCTTGGGTGGCAGATGTGGGGTGTGGGAAGGCGGGTCCATGACTTGGGAGCAGTGTGACTTTGGACTAGTGGCATATGGCATAACCTCTTTATGTCTCAATGTCTTCATCCATACACCAGGGACAGTGACGGCACCCACTCAGGGTGCTGGGGAGCCTGAGCCATGGTCACATGTAACAGGCTCACTCCAGATCCTGTACATGTCATCTCTGGTCATTATCCCAGGATGACCTGTCCTCAGCCCCCTCGGTGCCCTCAGAGGCCACCTGGAGGACTTGGGGGGATGCCTGGGAATAGGGCAGACAGGGTGGGATAGGAGTTGGGCGTCAGGGCTGGAGGGGTGGCTTGGCTCTGGGTGCTTCCCCAGGGCTCGGAAGGTCAGGGCCTGGCCCAGCCCCGGTCTGTCCCTCAGGTCAGCCCTGATACGAAGCCAGGGGCCACCTGAGTGGCGAGAAGGGGAGGGGCTCGGCCATCAGCGACTCCTGGATCTCTATGTGTGGCTGAGCCTCGCCATGGCCAGACCAAGACCTGCACCCCCACCCCGTCCTAGCACATCCTATGCGCCAGCTGGGACCAGGCCTGCAGGCTGCCCTCACCCAGGGCCAGGAACCTGCAGGAGCCCTGAGGACCAAGTGTCTCCTCAGTGGCCCAGACTCCATCCTCCCAACCCCCCTGTACCCCACTTCCCCCACCCCCTGCACACCACTTCCCCCACCCCCTGCACCCCACCTCCCCCATCCCCTGCACCCTGTCTCCCCCACCTCCTGCACCCCACCTCCCCCATCCCCTGCACCTCACCTCCCCTGCCCCCTACACCCCACCTCACCCATTCCCACCACTCAATACACAGGCATGTCACTGGGCTCAGAGCGTCCCACAGGGACACCGTCCTGGCTCCCTTTGTGACTGACCTGCACAGTGGCCCCTTGCTAACTTTCATCACGTATTGATTTTCTCTGATTTATCCCGGCCACGTCCTTTTCCATCTGGTCAGACGAGTTGAGCCACTAAGTGGAGAAGCAGAGCTTCCATTTTATAACCACTAACAAGGACCCTCGCTAGTGGGGCCGTCTCCTCCGGAGTGGTGTGCGAAGCGTCCACCCGTCGCCCCGGCAGCTGCGCGGGCCTGGGAGAGCTGAGGAGGGGCCTCTCACCTGCCTCCTGCACCAGGGGCTGGGAGACCCTCCAAGGGAGTCCTGGGTCTGGACAAAAATAGGGACATCCTTGTGGATGAGCCTGCCTCTGATCCTCCTGCCAAGTCCCCTGCCCCTCTCCGTGGCCACCTGCCCTTGTCCTGAGAGATAGCAGTTCACACGCCCAGGACCAGAGCAGGCCCAGCCTGGCCTGGCTGTCCACCACTGTGTGACCTCATGCCTGCCCCGCCAGAATGTAGCCACCCTCCCTGCCCCTGCTGGCCCCTGGTCACATCCCAGGGAAGTGGGAGATTGGAGCTCGGGAAGGGACAGTGCCCAGGATGGGGTGCTCTGAAGGGGAAATCAGGGATGGCTTCCCGGGGAGGTGGCCTTCAAGAGTGAATCTTTCCCTGAGTGGCAGGTGGGGCGGGGGCTGCCCGGCAGAGGGGCAGGTGGGAGGACGGCAGGTGCAGGAGGCGCAGGCCCTGAGACCAGCTGGGAGGGTCAGGCGACTGTGGGGCCTGCTTGTGTGCCCTTGGCATGCTGGCCCCTCTCTGGGCCTCAGGGCACATCCATGGTAGAGCAGCAAAGTCCCAGCTCAGAGCAGGTGCCCAGATGACCACATGACCTCGGGAGCAGGACAAGCCCCTGGGTGTGCGGGCTCTGGGTATCTGAACAGGGAGGCGGTCATTGGCCTCTGGTGTGAGGGAGGCCCCCATGGAGGGCATGGGAGGAGAGCAGCTCTGAGGGGGCCTGGAGCCCGCCTCGGCTGTGCCCACGGCTCCTCTGAAGCTACAAAGAGGTCGGGGTGATGGCTGCAGCAGGAGGGGGACGGGTTAGACACAGGAAAGGACTGTCCCGCTATGAAGGGGACAGTGTAGTGGTTAAGAGAGGACACTCCTCTCACTCAGCTCTCCCTCCCACTCACTCTGTGGTTTAGATGTGCGGTGTCCCCAAACCTTGTGTGTGAGACCAAGCAGATACGACTGGGTCACGGGAGCCCCAACCTGATCAGCGCGTTAATCCCCTGACTCGGATTGGCTGGGCGGGCAGGCAGAGCAGGGCTGCAGGAGGTGGGTCACCTGGGGGGTGCCTTCGGGGTCTACATTCTGTCCCTGGTGAGCGGAGCTCTCTCCGTTCCTGGTGCCACATCCTGAGCGGCTTTCCTCCGCCAAGCCCTTCCACCATGCTGCCCTGCCTCACCTCAGGCCCAGAGCCACGGAGTCGGCCGTCTGGGGACAGAGACCCCCAAACTCATGAGCCCAGATCAACTTGTCCTCCCCCACATCATTCTGGTGGGTCCTTTTGTCACAGTCGCGAAAAGCTGCCTGACACCCTTGTCCCAGGACCCTGCACAAGCGTCTCACCCCCCTGCACCCCTGCTTCCTCACAGGGTGGGAGGGTGGGAGGGTTCAATGACTTGATCCTGCAAAGTCCTGCGCTCAGCACTGAGCCAGCGTAGGAGTTAGGTGACGTGGTGATGGTGACCAGGTGGCAATGATGAAGATGATGATGATGGTGACATTGATGATGATGGCTGTCGTGGATGGAATCTCTACCACACCCATTCAAGTGTTGAAGGCCTGATGTGACTATCAAGGTGACACTTCCTGGTGACAGGGCCGTTAAAGAGGTAACTAAGGTTAAGTGGGGTCACGGGGTGGGGCCCTAATCCAGAGGGACACCTGGCCTTTCAAAAAGGAAAGGACACCGGGGGGGTGTGAGAGGCCAGGTGGGGAGAAGACAAAGTCCCAGCGAAGACCAGCTGGTCAGCACGGAGACCTTGACCCTCCAGGACTGCGAAGCTACGAATGCACGTCGGCTGGGACCCCAGTCTGGGCACCTGCGAGTGCAGCCGAGGCGCCTGGGATCGCTCCTTTGTAGGATAGGAGCAAACACGGATCTCGAAGCCAGGTTCCTCCTGGTGTCTGCCCTGTTTCTGCCAGAGACCCTCAGGGTCCACCCTCCCATCATGCCCAGCCCAGGGTTAATTGGTTGGAGCTTAGTCTCCATCCGTCTATCGTCAATATTTGTTTAACGAAAAATCTAGGCTGAGAAATATAAATATTGAAGAAGAATCAGGAAGCACAAGAATGGAAAGCACAGAATTGTTTTTCAAATACCAAAGTTTGGAGGTTGGGGAAGCCCAAGAGAGGCTGAGAACGAGACGGGTGTTGGTCCCCTGACCCCAGGAGGGAGGCTTCTGGCCCCCAGGGCCGGTCCCTGCAGGTGGGGCAGAAGGGCCTCAGGAAGGTCATCAGACTGTGTTGGGTCACTGAACAGGACAGGGTGTGGCTGGAGGGCCCTCCACCCTTCGAAGTCAATGTCGAGAAAATGGTGCAGTGTCCCCTGTCACCCCAACGGCTTCCATCCCAGGGGATGATGTGCCTATGAACGGCAGGTCCTGTGGGGCCACAGCGTGGGGCTCATGGGCCACCTCGTCCCCACATGCCACCTTGCAGGGCTTGAATCAGGCGGTGCCATTATGTGTGTAAAGTGGAGGGACCATGGAACCAGGTGGGTGGTGGTGACGATGGTGGTGACAATGGTGGCGATAGTGATGAGGACCATGGTAGTCCCGAGGGGGACGAGGAAGGGGACGAAAACAGCAGTCACGGGTGGGACTGAGCGGATCCTACAGAGGAGCGCTGGCGAGGGTTTATCCCTTCCCACCAGGACAGCAGAGGGCCGCCGATCTAGAGACCCCCACCCAGCCTCCCTTATTCCCTATTGCTGCCCCACGTGACCCACTCGGAAGGACAGTGTCCAGGAAGCCGCTGCCTCTTCTGGGTTCCCCTGGAGAGGAAGAGGAGGTGGGTGAAGCCGGCTCATTCCACCTCAGGGTGTCAGCCACTGCTCTTCCCCCAGGGAAAGTGGAGGCGCAGGGAGGTGGGGTGCAGTGGATGTGGGCAGGGGTAGACAGGGGAGGCTCAGGCCGGCCACGCTGCCCAGGGGCAGGACTGTGGTCCTGATTTAATCCTCAGTGCAAATCACTCGACTCTCCGCAGCCACCTGAGTCTGCCCCCGAGAGCATTTCAGCTGCAGCCCTGCGGAAACAGCAAACACCCCTGTTCTCACGGCCAGAGTGGAGGCTCAGAGTGGAGGCTCAAACCAGAGGTGGGGATCCTCCTCGCTCCACAGCACTGGGCCAGGTCCGCATTGCTGATGGACGCAGGGAGGCCAGGAAGGGACACTGTCCCTGCCACAGAGCAGCCACTTGGGTGGGAGCTGCGCTTCCCTCTCCCCGGCTCGCGAACCCCTGTGCTGTTGGTGCAGAATGAAGAATGAAGAGGTCCCTTGGGAGCAGAGAGTTTCTGTAGAATTGTGGCAGAGCAGGACTTCCACAGCCCGTCCATCCACCCGGGCGGCTCCCCCTGCGCTGTATGGGACCCCACCTTGAAAGACTCCACTGGGGAAGAGTTGCAGATGGTGACGAACCTCACTTCTTAGAAAACCCCTTCACATGGGAGGTGGAGCAGAACTTTCAGGCTAGCCTGGGCTGTTGCCAACTGAAGAGCATCCATAACGAGAGGAAGACGGCCCAGAGAACTGCAAGCAGGGAGATCCTGCGTGTTGGACAGATGCATGACAGGAGCAGTGAGTGTGGGATAGCTTTCAGTGGCAAGGACACACTTGTCCAGCACCAAGGATCCACACTGGACAAAGGCCTCAGGAGCGCAAGGAATGTGGAAGAGCCTTCAGTGGAAAAGACAGCCTTACTCAGCACAAGAGATCCCCACGGGAGAAATGCCTTCTAGGTGTGGGGAGCGTGGGAAACACTTCAGCCATCACTCTGCCCTGATCGTACGCCAGAGGGTGCACAACGGGGCCCGCGAAGTGCAATGATTGTGGGAAAGTCTTCAGACACAAAGCCACACTTGCTCAACAGGAAAGCATCCCTACTGGAGAAGATCCCATGATGACAGTGATTGTGGAAAGTCCTTGGCCACAAATACACTCTCATTAAACATCAGAGAAATCACGCTGAGACACAGCCTTGCGAGTGCCCTGAATGTGGGAAACTCTTCAGTTGGAGCTCGGGTTTTATTGCACGTCTTGTTCAGCATCAGAAGGTGCCGACAGGGGAAAGGTCCCATGCGTGCTGTGAGTGTGTGGGGGCCACAGCTTAAGCTCCCACCTCATTCGGCACCAGAAAATCCAATCTGCTGGCAGGCTTTAGCCCAGCCGTCCACACAGCAGGATTCGTCATTGAGATGTCAGGCCTCACCTGAACATTCACACAGGGGAGGTACCTGTGGGGCCAGGTATTCAGGAAGCTTTTGAGGGCTGTGTTGCACTTCCTGACCTCAAGTTGATGTCAAGTTGTTGAGATGGCTGGACCCATCTTAGCTTCTCCAGCTGTTACCCAACATCTTCAGGAACAGCAGGACTTGAGCTCTCTCCAGTGCCCGGGATGAGCCAGGGGACACCTGAGTTCAGAGTGTCCTCATTCCTTTCTGTCTGACCAGTGTGGGTATGAATATGACCAGCTTTAGCCAAGAAGACCTGAGCTGTGTCCTGCTGGAACTTACAGAGGTTTTCTTTCTTCACGGACATTGTTGATCTCACATATAGTGTGGTTTTTGTTTGAGACAATTTCTTGCTATGTTGCCTAAGCTGGCTTTGAACTCTTGGGTTCAAACAATTCTCAGGCTGCAGCCCTCAAGCAGTCGGGATTACAAGCACTTGCCACTGTGCCCAACTTCTACATAAAATTTCAATGGATGTTTTCAGCCCCCCAATCACCTAGCCTGGAAAAGTACTTGCCTCCTATTGCTCTGGTTTGTAAGAATAAAGGCCTTATAATTAAAGCCACTTTAAAAACAAACAAACAAACAAAATACAGGTGGGAGTCATAGTTTCCACTTCTAATCACAGTATGAGCTAATTTTTTAAAATAAAGTGAAATAAAATAGACCAGGGAGCATAGCTCAGTGGTAGAGCATTTGCCTAGCATATGCAAGGCCCTGGATCCAAGCCCAAGAACTGCAAATAATAAAAATCATAAGTAATTGTAATAGCAGCAAAATAAAATGAAATAAAAAACCATCCCCGAGAAATGAAATAATCCACTTTCTGAGTTAGGTCTGCTCTTTTTAGATGAAGTATTCTTTACCTTTGTTGTTGCTGTTCTTTTCCTTCCATTCATTGAGCTGATTTGCTGAGCATTTGCTTATGCCAGGCACATGTCAGGTGCAGGTGTGAGAAATAAACAGGCCAGACACTGCCCAGGGATCAGATTCAGGAGAAGCACGTGGTCTGGGTCGCCCAGCTTTATGTCGCTGTGACCAAAATACCTGACAAGAACAACTTGGAGAAGGAAAAGTTTATTTTGGGCTCATGGTTTAGTCCATGGTCGGCTGACTCCATTACTCTGGATCTGAGGTGAGGCAGAATATCATGGCAGAAGGGCAGGAGGAGGAGAGCAGCTCAGCTCACAACAGCTGGGAAGCAGAGAGAGAGAGAAAGGAGCCAGGGACAAGATACAGGCCCCACGGCCATGTGCCCAATGACCATTTCCTCTGGTCACACCCCTCCTACCTACAGCTTCTACCCTGTAGTCCCTTAAAATTATTAATCCACCCAATGGGTTAATCCACTTATGAGGTTACAGATTTCATCGTTGCCTAAAAGCCTCACCTTTGAAACTTGCTGCCTTGGAGACCATGCTCTTAAAACACAAGTTTTGGGGGGACATTTCTAGTCTTGAACCATAGTATGGCCCTGCAAAGAAAAGTCACAGGGATGGGGGTGGGTAAGACACAGTTCAGGAACGCTGAGGGGTTTGCAGGTCTGCAGGAAGGTGCAGTAGATCAGGCTGCATTTAGGAAAGTGGGACCCAGTGGACAAGCAGGGTCAGCAGAAGTAAAGATGGAAGATTTGAACAGGAGAAAAGGGCAGAAATAAATTATCCAGTCCTTCCCTGGTTGTTTTTATTTTGTTTTGTTTTTGTTTGTTTAACTTATTTATATATTTATTATGTTACTGGTAGCATATAATTGATTCGAGTTTTTAAAATCTAATTTCACAATCTCTGCCTTTATTTTTTAGGTTCAGACCACTGACATTTAATATGATCGTTGATTTGGGATGTTTAAGCTTATAATTTTTTATTCATTTTTTATTTTTTCCCAATTCCTTTTTATTCTTTTTTCCTCTTCCTGTGTCTTCTTTTGAGTACTTTTTACTTCCTATTTTATCTTCCCTGTTGACTTGTTTTACTATCTTTTTGGTTGCTATAGGGTTGCAGTAGGTGGGTGGGTGGGTAGGTAGGCAGATAATCCCACACCAGTCTGATCACAGCATTTCTAATGTAGTATAAGAAACAACAACATACTTCCTTTTCTCTCCTTCCAGCATTTGTACTATTGTCATACCTGTTACTTGCACAAATAAAATAAACCCCATTCCATGTTGTTATAATTATTATTCAATTAATCATCTCTTTAAAAGATTTAAGTAGTAAGAACAAATATCACATATTTGCCAATGTATCATTTTGTAGTATCATTCTCTTCCCTAGCATAGAAACGTATTTCCTTCTGCTATCACTTTCCTTCTCAAAGGACTTCCTCTATCATTTCTTGTAGTGTTCTGATTCATTCTCTCATTTTGGTATGTGTGGAAGTATATTTATTTTGCCTTCACTTTGGAAAGCATTTTTGCTGAGTAAAGAAATCTCGTTGACAGTTGTTTCTTTCAGTATGTTAAGGACCTTGCTCCACTGTCTTCTAGGGTGCATAGTTTATGATAAGAAATCGGCTGTCGCCTCAGTTCTGTTCCCCTCTGTGTAACATGTCTTTATTCTCCACTGCTTTGGGGAGATTTTTCTTATTACTGAATCTGAGCAAGTTGATTTGTGCCGCTTCCCTCATATTTCTTGTACTTAAATCTGTAAGTTTATGGGAAAAATTTTTGAATTCTATTTCTTCCATTCTTCTTTTTTTTTTTTTTTTTCAGTGCTGGGGATTGAACCCAGGACCTTGTGCCTTTGAGACAAGCACTCTACCAACTGAGCTATATCCCCAGCCCTCTTCCAGTCATTTTTATGAACCAGTCCCCTTTCTTTGGGAACTCTAATTTTAGTCGGTCTCCTCAAATTGCCTTAAAGCACAAATAATCTTTATTCTTTTTAAATTCTTTTTCTCTATTTCATTTTTGATAGCTTCTATTTCCATATCTTCATATTCAGTAAATTTTTCTTCTATGATATCTACCTTGCTATTCATTTCATCCAGTGTTTTTTATGTCTCAGATATTGTAATTTTCATGCCTAGAATTCAATTTATAATTTATTTATTTTGGAACCAGGGATTGAACTCAGGGGCACTCAGTCACTGAGCCACATCACCAGCCCTATTTTGTATTTTATTTAGAGACAGGGTCTCACTGAGTTGCTTAGCACCTTGCCCGTGCTGAGGCTGGCTTTGAACCCACAATCCTCCTGCCTCAGCCTCCCTAGCCACTGGGATTATGGTTGTGCACCACCACACCCAACTCAATTTATAATTTTTATGCATTCTGTGTCTCTCTGTTTTTTGAACATCTGGAATTCAGCTTCATTCTATTCTAATTTTCCTCTTATCCTAATTTTGATGTCAGTTCTGTGTTGGTTTGATTGACTGATTGCTCTTTGCATTTGAGGTTGTGTTTTCTGGCCTCTTTGTGTAGCTGACAATCATTGTTGAGGTATTAGACATCGTGGCTTTGCCCCAGGAGATATTAGGTACTTTTGTATTCTTATAATCATCCTTGAGCTTTGCTTTCAAATACTATTTCAATTCCTTGGAAAGAAATTGATCCTCTTGGGTCTTATTTTTAACTCATTATGCTGGTTTGACTAGTCTCCCCCAGCGATTCACATCCACCTGAAATCTGAGGATGTGGCCTGATTTGAAAATAGTGTTTACAGGCATAATTAGCTAAGATATATCATGCTGAATTAGGAGAGCCCAAAATCCAGTGACTGGTATCCCCTAGGAGACACATGAGGGATGGTGTCATGTGAAGATGGACACCAAGGAACGCCATGGGCAGTCATCAGGGGCTGCTGGAGCAGACTCTGCCTTGGAGGGAACTAAGTGCCGATGCCTCAGTTTCAGCCTCCTGAACTGTGGGGAAGTAAACTACTAATGTTTGAAGCCCCCTAGTTTGTGGGCCTTGGTTACATTAGACCTCAGAAACCAACACAAGCATGTTAGGCAGATCTGAGCAGGGTTTAGTCTATAAGGAACTCTTCCCCAAAACTGAGGCCAGACCCTCTGAGCACCCTACCCATGAGTTGTGAGTGTTCAGACCAGCAGGTGGGCATGGATGGTGTTCCTGGCCCTGGACCAGCGCTGGCCACCAGGCACCCTAACATCTCCAGTGTCCCCCTCTGTGGCACTTCCCCTCACAGTCACCCATCGGCATTCAAGTATCTAAAGGGGATCCCCGCACACCCTGGCTTCCCTCCCCTCTGTGGTTCTCTCCTTTCTGGCCTCCCCTCCCCTGTGCCTCTGCTCTGTTCTCCCCCCAACCCCCCGGGGCCTGCCAGGCTCTGCCTGTCCCCCTCTCCTGATGATGCCATCTGAAAACTGGGGAATGAGCTGCAATAAGCTGAGGACACCCCTCTTCGTTCTTTCCTCTCTGGGATCAACGCCCCTCAGGTCTGATGGCCAGTCTCTTCAAAACATTGTTCCCTCTTCCTTCCCTCCACCCTCCCTCCCTTTCCTGGCTGCTGGAGGGGAGGATGGAATCCTTCCAGTTAGTCCATCATGGGCCTGAGCCCAAGTGCCCAGGCATCATAGCCTAAAGCTTAGACTCTAAAGGAATCTCTGAATCTTGGGACAAATGGATCATAAAATCCTCGAGTAGTGGATTTTCAATACTATGGCACTTTGGATTCTTACCTTGTTCAAGGGAACAAGTCCTTTACAGTGATGATGGTCTCTAATAATGAGAACAAACTGGGCCAGGTCTCTGAAGCCTCCACTCTCAGCCTCTCTGGATGATCACCTGTCCTCTGTGCACCTCAGTGACGGGAGCTCACCCCTCTCCCCGGGGCTGCCGTCCATCCCAACGCTGGACGCATCCTCCTTCTCGGGGTATCCACCCTGGCCCCGCATCTGCCCTGGGAGACCCCACAGAGGACCCACCTTCACCAGGACCCCTGGGGGAGAGGGAGCAGCCCCCTGAGGTGGGGCAGCTATTGCTGGAGAAGAGTCGGGTCAGGAGCCCCAATGCAGCCCACCCTGGAGAAGGAGGGAGGAGCTTATCCCGAGGGAGGGCATCCCCAGGGACCTCAGGACCAGGCCGCTCAAGACTAACGGGAAGGGAGCCCAGAATACCAGGCGGCGGGGTGAGGAGGGGATCTGTGACTCAGAAGCACTGTCCCCACCATCAGGGTCTCGGGCCTGATGTGCCTGGAGCCCGAGCGCTGTGCCCTTAGTTCCTGTCTCCTCCTGAGACTCTGCTGCAGGGGGGCCTGGCTCCCTCCTCCCAGGTGGTGTTTGCTGAGGGGGAGGGGGAGGGAGAGGGGAGAGGGGCTGCTGAGCCAAGGAGCCCCCACTCTCAACAGAGAGGCAGGGGAGCAAGAAGGAGCTGCAGGTGGAGGTGGTGGGAGAGCCCAGTGGTCCCCAAAGGCATCAAGCATGGCCTCCCAGGAAGGGGCCTTCAGGTACAGCAGAGTTCCCACGGCCAGTGCCCATGGCGGTCACTGACAGTCACCGGGTGAGCACTCTGGGCCCAGTGGCCCCACTTCCTCCCACGTCCTGTGCACAGAGCTGTGCCCAAGGTCACAGAGCAGGTGAGAAGCTACTTGGGCCTGATGTGCAGGCTGTTGGGCTCCAGACCCCCGTCCCTAAGAAGCCACACAGACCCCCAGACTGTCAGGTGGAAGAGCCTTCAGGTCAGCCCCCTCTGCACAGTGGGACAGCTCAGTGGCTTCCTGGCCTGACTGCGTGTCAGATCTCCCGGGGGGCCTTCTCTGCACTGCTGAGGCCCCGCCCCACCTCAGGTCCTGGGTGTTTTAAGTGCCACCTGATTATGGGACGTTCTGACTCCAGCCTGTTTGCACAGGGAGCCCGGGAGCCTGCAGGCTGAGGTCTGGAACCTGGTCCCCTGTCTGGGGAGCTCTCAAGGTCAGTAACTGCTGGAGGGTGTGGGGGAGAGGGACACTGTGCTGCCGAGTCCAGAGGGAGCAAGGCCCTGACAGTCCTGATTCTCCTTCCTCAGGGCAGCCCACCAGCCACCTTCCCCCCAGGCCAGGCTTTGAGGGGCTGATGGATCGCCGCTGTCCCTGGTGACAGGTGGCACATCCACCCCCCTGTGCCCTCTGCCACTGCCCGGTGTTCACAACTGCAGCTCAGGGAAGGATCACTAATGGGAAGGAGGAAGTGCAGGATCAGGGATTCCCTGGGACGGGGACGTCACACTGGCTTTCTGCCGTGGCCTTCCTCCTCCTGGCTCCATGCGTCCAAGTAGCCAGTAAAACGCTCAGTGGCATCTCACACATGTACATGCAAGCACACACACATGAACACGCAGGCACACACATGCACATGCACACTCTCGCACATGCACACATATGCACTCACACTCATGCACGTGTGCACATGAACAGTCACACACGTGCACACACCCATGCACACGCACGCACACTCACTCCTCTGTCACCTTTTCTCCCCTGAGGACGGGAGGGTCTGTGGCTTCCTTAGGGAGCCAGGAATGCGGGGAAAGGCAGGAAGTCCTGGGCAGGCAGAGGGGGAGCCCCAACTGTGGGGGGGGACCACGCCCATAGTTGGGGCTCCCCCACTGCCCGCCCAGGAGAGGCTGCGGGCACTTCCCCCGGCCTCCTGAGCAGTGTCCTGACCTGTGACCACACGCCCGCTCCCACTCCCAGGGCCTGAGCACCTGAGGTCCTGGACAGCCCTGACCTTGCTCCTGGCCAGGAGGCCCAGCAAAGGGAGGACATGCCCATTGTGAAGCCTCAAGGACTCCGCAGGACACCTGAGACCCTCCTGCAAGCCTCCTGGTCGCTGGGCAGGTGGCCTTTGCCGAGCCCTTGCCGTGGTCTCGCCTGCTGGGGCCTCTCCCTGCCAGGAACAGGGGCGAACGCTGGAACCACCCCAGGAGAGGCCGGGGAGGGGCATCGGGGCGTTTCCCTGACTTGGGCGCTGGCTGTGGTCAGGCCAGATCTGGGGGACACCTGCATACAGGGCACGATGAGAGCCCACAGCCTGAGGCTGGTGACAACACTGCTGGTGTGCTGGCCAGGACAGTGACAATGACCACAGAGGAGCTGTCACTCCCTGTCCCTGCTCTGGGGCCCTCTTGGCCCTAATGCTACCTGAAACCTCCTGTGAAATCTCCCTGTGTCTCAGGACCGCAGGGACGTGGACACCGACCGCCCCCTTAGAGGAAGTCAGCAGAGGCAGAGGGCGGAGGCGGGATCCCGCGTCCTCGGGGACCAGCCTTGTCAGAGGCGCCTGTCAGGGAACCAAGGGGCCCGGTGTGCACAGGCTCTCCACATGCCTGAGGGGACACAGCAGGGACAGCGGGGAGGAGGGAGGACCACACAGTGCCTGGGTTTGAAGGAAGAACTGACCCCCCTCTGACCAGAGCAGGTGTGACGGGACGAAGCTCCGACCTCTGGCAGAGGGGGAGGCCTCTGCCCAAGTGGATGGGAGGCACTTTGACCCCACAGGCCCGGGGAGCCTTTCAACGTGACTCCGGCCTCTGTAAGTCCCTCTCACATGGGACCCTCCCCAAGGAGGAGGCATCGCCCCCAAGTCACAGGGCAGGAGACAGAGGTGCAGAGAACCTCAGCCTGCCAGGGGCGGGTGGAACTCACCCAGGTCACTGCCCAGAGTCCCTCTGCAGGGCAGCCCTGCTCTGCGGTCCCCTCGTGCCTAAGGACCCCTGTCCTTGGAGAGGGACCCACGGGGCTGACTGGCTCCAGCCCCAGCTCTGCCCTCCCAGCCACGTGGCCAGAGCAGCTTCCTGCCCCCTGGCCTCAGCGCGCCAGCCTTGGATGGACTCCCTGGAGACGGGGTGTGTGGAGGCCGATCAGGGAGGCAGAGGTCGGTTCCACCCTTGGTGGTTTTCTTTGTGGCACGAACCTCCGTGTGTGGTGTGTTTTGTGTGCCGTGTGTGGCGGGGTGGGGTGGCATGTGTGGCATGTGTGTGGCGTGTGCCCACCATGGGGCGTGCCCATCTTCTTCATCTGCATCCGCAGCCCCGTCCGAGGGGAAGGTCAGCTCCATCCTGCACCCACATGTGCCTACAGTTCCCCTAGGAGGGCCGGGTGACAGCCTGACCGCAGGTGCTCCGTCAGCAGTGGGCATCCATGGTGCCTCAGAGGCCTGGGCACACCCGGCTCCCCTCACCTCCCCTGGCTTCTGTCCCCTCCAATGATCCACTTCTGTCCCCTGACCTCTGTCCCCTCCTCTAGTCCACTTTGTGCCCTGGCCAGGCCTCTCTCTGGGCTCTGAGGTCCCAGGCTGTGCCAGTCAGACCTGGCTCTGGAGTTCCCATCCATGTCGCTCCCAGACCCTCTGTCCCCTCGGCTGTAACCGCTGCCCTGGGCGGCCACACTGGCTGGCCACCCTGGGACCCCACATGCAGCCCAGCCCTAACCACAGACAGCCCCTGGGGCTCCCTCTCCTCACCAAGGGAACCTCTGGGGACCTTGCCCTGCCCTCCCCTGACCTGGCTTCCTGTCACTCCCAGGTCCTCTCTCCCAGTGTCCCCAACATCAGGCTCTTTGGCTGTCATGAGGAGTCACGAGCTGAACACATTCAGACTCGTACTGAGCACCCACTGCACCCAGCACCTGCCCTAAGGTCAACTGCACCCAGTGGGGAGCACCCTCTTCCTTGCTCCTTGTGTGCCCCAAAGTCTTGTCCTAACAGCCCAGGGAGGTTGGATGGGGTCCTGCACGGAACTCAGCAAGTACACACCAGCCCCAGGGCCTTTGCACTTACCACTCTCTGTCCAGAAGGCTTTTAGTTGTTAATGGCCCCTTTTTTATTCACTCAGGTCTCTGCTCAAAGTTCTCCTCATGAGAGGAGCTGGTGGTGATGGAGTCTGACCTGCCATGGGAGGAGTCCAGGAGGACTTCCCTGGGGAGGTGGCCCTGGGGCAAGATCCTCCACACCTGGGTGAGGGGATTTGGTGCTGGTTCATGGTCTGGGCAAGATGATGACAAAGCTCCCTGAAATCCTAAAGTCCTGAAATTCTGACTTGAAATTCATGATATCAAGATGCAATAAGTGATGATCTAAGACCCGGGGCTGTGGGACCCCAGGACTGCAGTGTGGTGGGTTCGCGGGGGCGGAGTCCTCACGGGGCAGGAGCCCTTCTGTGGCAGGCAGAGGCCCATGTTCCTCTGCTGGGCTCAGTCCCTGCCTCCTGCAGTGTCTGCTCCGCGCTGCGAGGGGCTCTTGGGGCTCGGGGATGTGAATTTCCCGTTTCCAGGGTTGCACACCCGCCCATCTGCGTGTCCCCGTTTCCAGAACAAACATCAGGAGGCGGATCTTTGGAGATGCCGAGCCAACTCCTCCAGCCAGGCCCAGACACACGCCCCCTGCGGGCTCCCGCCCTGACTGCCTGCAGAGAGCCGGGTGGGGAGGAGGGGCTTCCAGGGCACCAGCTGAGGAGCTCAGGAGGGGACAGACAGAGGGCTGCGTCCATCTTCGGCCTGTGCACAGCTGGGCCTCCTCTGCTGGGCTCTGGGGGGCTCTGCAGGAAGCCCCGAGCCATCCTGGCCTTCCCAGAGGGACTGGGGCAGGGCGGGCCCACCGGGGGTCGGGTCCCCAAGTCAGGCAGGTGGGGGCAGACCTCAGAGCCCCCACTCAATGGCCCAGCAAGCCATGTGACCTTGAAGAGCCACTCACCCCCCCGGGACTCGGTTTCTTCAATGTGACCTGTGATCCCACCCACCCTACCCGCCAGGTGATTCTGGGGACTGGGGGAAGCTGCAGACCCCCACACACAATGAGCCCACATCCGGGATCCACTCCCGTGGCACCTGCCAGGCGCTGGGCTCTGTGGGAAGCCTTCTGCGAAGGTTGGATCCTCGCCCCAGCCTAGTGAGGGCTGCGGTCCATCCCATTTCACAGACAAGGGAACCAAGGCACAGAGAGGTCAAGTAACTCACCCAGCATCACCAGCACAGGTGAAAAATGGGAGGCAGGATTCACGAGCAAGCAGTTGACTCTGAAATCTGTGCAGGTCGACACTGCTTAAACGCTTCCAGCGGCCATGGGCGTGCCCGGTACTGACCACTTTCAGAGTCAGCCCCTCCCTCTGGCCCTTGTTCTCCCTGGTCCCGAAGCTCTGGCAATGGCCAGGCAGCCGTGAAAGCAGGTAGTGCCTCCAGGGCGTTGCTCCCGCTGCGCCCTCTCCCTGGGACACCCTGCCCTGCCCTGTCCTTCCAGCGAACTCCTACCCAAGCTTCAAAGTCCATGGGCATCACGGTCTGTGTGCAGAGCCGCCACCTCCCCGAACGCACGCACCCTCCATTGCTTAGTAGGTAGCAGGTGGGCGGACAGGACCCCATCCGAAGGCTGATGCTCCAAGAGGGAAGGTCAGCCCACGGCTTTGACCTTCTTACCCCCATTTTAGACAACCTCCACTCAGCCGGTTTCAGCTTCCCAAGGCCAGGGACCCACTGGAAGGGGGACACTTGAGCTCCCAGGCCACCGAGCTGCTCAGGCCGCCAAGGCACCTGGGGTTCGTGCCGCAGCCGTGGAGGCTGCAAGAGCCTCCCCCAGCAAGTTGCTCTCCTTCCTGCAGCTCTGAGTGCCGCCTGAGCCTTAGCACCGGGTGATTAGCTCAGTCCAGGAGGGGATGACCTTGACCCCAGGAGGTCACAAGATGCCTTCTCACCCCTTGACCTTGAGCTGCTCCAGAGGCTGCCCAGTTCTGATCCATCAGCAAGACGTTAAAAATTCACGACCACTTGAACTCAATGGGCCCCAGCGAGGGGCGATTTGGCCCCGGCCCAGTTCTGAGGCCCGGCCAAGGGGAGACCGGAACGTGGGCACTGGAAGGGCAGCGCCTGCCACCTGGACTCCTGCAGTCCTGGTCCTCCCGTGGCCCCCACGGGTCTGCACCCCACTCCGCCCAGTGGCACCTCTGACTGGATCCCCACAGCCCCACCTGCCCAGATGGCCACCCCCCAGCCTGAGGCCCTTCATCCCGCCTGGCCCACCTGCACACGGCCTGTCCCACAGGCCTGGCCTGGACAGAGCCCCAGCAAACGCCGCCATTGCAGAGCTGCTGTCCCCAGAGCTCTCCCCGAGCCCGGGAGAGGAGCCGGGACCGGGCTCACCTCAGGAGAGCGGAGACGCAGATGCTCGTCTCCCAGGTCTTGCCCTCTCTGCCACCAGCACGGTGGAACCCGGGCTGTTGGTCTCCTGGTGTGGGTGATGCCCCCCTCCAGGGCCAGTTCCCTCTGAGACCCCACAGACACCAGCCTATCTACACCGCTGTCATGAGTCCTTTGAGGACTTGGATCAGCCTGGGAAGCCAGGAGACCTCTCAGACCTAAAGCTCTTCCTCTTTTCCCTTCTCTGGTTCCACAGATCCAGGTGGGCTACGTCTCACTGAAGCCCCACAGTGTCGGGTGAGGGAGGGTCTGGACTCCACACACTGAGGCACCCGAGTGGCATTAAGGGCCTCTGCGTGGAAGTCAAGGTCTGAGGCCTGGTCAGCTCACCACGGGCCTTGGACAAGCCCCCTCCTCTCTGGGCCTCAGCATGTCCACAGGTGAGTGCCGGGCTTTAACCTGCCGTCTCTGGTCCTTAAAACTCTGAGTCTCTCAGGCGTCATTAGTTGAAAATAATAGTTAATAGTGGTGTTGTCACAAAACTAAGAGCATCTTGACCGCGATGGTGACAGTTTGCGGGGTGTTGACCATGGAGAGGAGAGGGTGATTGGCAGGGATTAAGAGGAGGAGGATGGAAAGGACGAGGTGGGTGACGATGTAGAGGAGGGGACAGTGGGGCTCACCCCTAGCCGGGTGGCTGCAGTCCTGCACCCTCTCCCACTGCCCGTCACTGGCCAAGGAGACGCTTTCTCGCACATCTTCCACAGGAGAGGTCGCACAGTTCCAACCAGGACAGCGCTGGGACTGGGGGCCACGCCTGGCCCACCCAGGCTGGGGGTGCCCTGATTCACAGGAGCCCCTCAGGCCTGCGCCCTCCTGCCTCCCAGAAGTTGGGCCGAGAGTGGGGCTCACCACTGACATGGCCGAGAACCGTCTTCCCTGCAGCCCGTCCTTCTCAAGGGCCTTTCGTGACACTTTGATTGTCCTTTAGTTAAACACCCGCACCGTGGACCCAGGTGGGAAGCTGCCCAGGCTGGGGGGCCGTCCCCCTCCTTCCTAGAACTGCAGGTCCACAAGGGGGGCCCAAACTGCAACGGGGCCCTGGCCAAGACCTGGGAAGATCCTGGAGCCAAAGGTGCCGAGGGTCCGGGGCCTGAGCGGGGGAGACCCCGGTCACTCGGCCGGCAGTCTTGGCGTCCCTCTGCACCCTCGCCCAGCACAGTCCCTGTGTGAGCTGAGCACTCTCTGCTCAGGGCTCCTGGGGCACCTCTGCCTGGCAGCCCAGAGGCTGCTTCGGGGACAGTGCCCAGCACAGCAGGTGGCTGAGTGAACACCGCCAGCAGGTCGTGCGAGGCCGTCCCTCCAGAGCGTTCTTCCAGCCCAACCAAAATCTGTGTCCTGGATCAACGTCTCCCCCACCCCCAAACACATATATTCAAGGCTGATTAAGGGTGAACAAAGTTCATGGAAGAACGTTCTCGAGCTCTCAAGGACGGCCTCCTGGCTCCGGGAACGGCTGCAGACTCCCGGTCCCTGCTCCGCGGTTCCTTCTGGGGCCTGCAGGCCCCCCGAAGCTTCACTGTCCACACAGGGCTCTGTGACTGCCCCTCCCCAGCTGCCCGTACTCAGGGTGCGACTCCACCTGTACTGACCAAGCCCTGGGGTCCCCTCCATTGCCCTGTCCTTCGTCCCCGGCATCTGATCCTTCAGGGGTTCCCATGCGGCTCTTGCCACACCTCCATCTCCAGCCTGGCCAGGCCCTGGTCCCCCACTTGGCCCGGGCCCCTGCAGCCGCCCGCTCCTGCCTGCCCGCAGCCCCGCGGTTCCCCCACAGGCAGCCTGGACCCCGGCCCCCTGCCGCCGACTCTCCCTGCCTCCATCTAAACCTCAGGAGCCAGAGCTCCTTCCACCCCGTTCCTCGGCTGCCCGCTTCCAGGAGCTCCTCCCGGCTCTTCTCCTGCCCAGGTCCTGCTCAGTGGCTGATGTCGCAGGGTCCCTCAGTGTCTGCTCCTCTGGGTCACTTTCCCTTACCGTGCTCTGGAATAGCAATCTCATTGCACCAGCCTCCTTGGGGCGTCCCCTGGGTCCCCACTCCGGTCTCAATGCTCTGTGCTCTTAGGGATCTGACCTTAAGGGCCACATCCAGGGGTCCCTCTCCCCTCAGCCTTCGAGATGGATGTGGCCGGCAGGGAGCCCCAGGGAGGGAGAGAAAGCCACGCTGGAAGACCTAGACCCAGCCCCGCCACCCCTGAGGCAGGCTCCAGCTGCCCTGGGCCCTGGTCAGGCCTCTGGACAGCAGTCACTGGCCCCTGCTGAGCCCAAGGACCCACCTCCTGGCCTGTGCTCCTTGGGACCACCTCACCGCCTCCCCCAGCCCTGGCCCTCCCCTCAGCTGCCCAACCAGCCCCAGAACAGGGGTCCTTGGGCCACAGCAGAGGTGGGATGGCGTCAGCCACGGGGAAGGTCAAATCCCGGTCTCTCATCTGTCACCAACTCACCGTGTGACTTGGGCAGGCTGCAGCCCACTCCTGCCTCAGGCTCCCACTGCCCTGCTGCTCCTTCCATCTCAAATTCTCTTCCCCGTGACCAGATCAGATCACACGCTCCCAGCGTCCCTGCTGCTCCGCTCAGGCCATGTCCAGATGGGCACTGTCCCTGAGGAAGAGTCCATCTCCACGTCCCACCAGGCCAGCCCACCTCTCCCTCCAGGGCAGCAGAGGCATCCTGGTCAAGGTCCCAGCCAGTGTCTGGCTGTGGACAGCACGGTCACCCTGTCACGAGTTCCCACCATGGAAGTCCATCATTCCCCCTGGAAGACCAACACATCGTGGAGGCACATGACAGGCCAGAGCCCACGACCTTCCCAGCTTCCCTGCCGGGGTCAGGGGTCAGGGGTCGGGTGTCGGGGCCAGTCCCGAGCACACACTCCACCCAGACCTCCCAGGCTTGAGTGCCAGGGCTGGCCTGAGAGGCCACCTGTGGAGGACTTGGAGCTGTCCTGCGGTTTCCCTGGGGTGGGGGACTTAGGCATCACCTCACCCCCGAGCCCAGGTTCTGATGATAATGGGGTGAAGGAGGAGAGGCGGGAATTCTCAGGGTCTGGGAGATTCTAAGGGAAGGAAACGGCTGGTCAGCTTCAGCGGGAGCAGGTGGAGGGAACTCCTGGACTCTGTGTCCTCCATGTCCCCTATGTAGCCCAGGGCTGGTAGGGCCATGGGGAAGGCAGTGGGTCAGGAGGCCAGGGCACCAGCCCCAGGCAGGAGCAGGAAGTGAGTGGGGACTGGCCAGTGGCCACCATGGCATCAGCCAAATTTACCCACTAGCCCCAAATGGTACTAGAGACTGGCCAGAGTCCAGAGTGTCCTGGACCTATCAGGTGCGACGAGTGCTATTTCTATTAAGGTCCAACTGTCGCAGTTGCGATGACCTTAAGTGACCCCTCTGCTGTTCATACTGCAGGCCCCGGTGCTCCAACCCCGGCCAATCCTGTGTCCTGAGCCTGAGCGGGTTTGGAGGAAGCCGGCTGGGCAGCAGGGAAGGCCCGGCCAGCCTCCTGCTCCCCAGTGGGGCAGGGTCGGGGAGAGACTGCCCGGTGGGGACCCCTGGCATCTGTGGCTGGGCGGGCGCTGGCAGGGCAGGGCCAGGGCTTGTCAGGGAGCTGGGGGCCGAGGTCTACCCGGAACCTGAGTCCCCACCCCAGCACGTGGTGGCCTCTGCTGGACTCCTGTGACATCTCCCAACGAGCAACAGCTCCACAAGGCCAGGGAGGGCCAGGCTGGGGCGGGTCAGGGACACGGCAGTCAGGATTCGAACTCGGGACTCCAGGGTGTCAGAGCACGGTAACAAGTGCAAGATGTGGGGTAGACTGGCTAACCCAGTGGCCACTACGGGGCCATCCTGCTGCCGAAGTCCCCCAGAGCTGCTGCACCTGTGGCCCCGCTCCCAGCCATCTTCTAGGAATGAGGGGACCAGGACCCCGTGTCCCCAGTCTCTGCAGCAGTGACAAACGCCTGCCCACTGAGCCACGGCTGTCCCTTCACACCACCAAGGTCAGGGTCTTCGTATCCTGAACTTGGCCATGACCAGGCGTCCCTGAGGAGCCTGGGATGGATCCTTCCTGCGGGCCCCTGTCCTCCTCAGGCTCCTCTCGGGCCCCAGAGGTGACGATTGCTGTTTCCATCAAGGTCCAGCTGTTTTCCTGGGGACTTTAACTCCCTCTGCTGCCGAGAACGTGACGTCCTGCTGAGACCGCGCACTGGGAACTGGTGCCCAGGGAGGTTCAAGGCCTGGCGGCTGAGGGACAATGGCCACCCGTGCCCTCCCTCCCTCCCTCCAGATGTCACTTTCTGGTGGCTCAGCAGGCGTCACCATGGAGTGCCAGGCCCTGTGTGGGCTCTGGGCACAGAGAGAAGGGTGGTCACCTTCCTGTGTTCAAGGGGGTCACGGTCAGGCGGGGGAGGCTGACCGGCCAGCAGTGCACACCACCCACTGCCAGACCAGCGGTCACATGAGCACCTGCTGTATGCAACTCTGCTTGTTTAGTGCCTATTACTTGCTGGGCACTAGACAGGGCCATTTTCCATTTTCCATTACTGTCACTAGCTCTCATGGCCACTTTGTTAGAAGTTTTAGGAAGTTTTACTAATGGAAGTTTTACTGACACACAATTCACACGTGCATTGCATATTCAAAGTGTGACGTTGCGTGACTTTGACGGACAGCCCCTGAAGTCATCGCCACGGTCTAGATCTAGACAACGAGTGCATCCATCGCTTCACAAGCGTCCTGGTGAGGGACCTGATATCAGTGCCCCCTTTCTGTCCCCACCCCCATCCGTCTCGGCACGCGTGCCGTCTTTCACTCTGCACCGTTATTTCGAGGTCCATTCGTGACACACACTTTCCCTCTTACTGATGATCGGCTCCCATCGTATGAAGACACCAGCGGTCACTCCCGTGCCCTCACCGGCTGACGGACGTTTGGAGTCTGTCCCGCTGGGGCTCCCACAAATAAAGCGGCTACAGATACTCGTGTCTGGGTCTGTGTCTTGGTCAGTCCCCGGGAGTGGAACTGCGGCACCGTGTGAGCCGTGTGTTTTTAAGAGACTGCCAACCTTTTCAGAAGCGGTTGTTCCATTTCACATCCTCACTCACTCACTCGGCAGCACCAGGGAGCTCCCTCTCCTCTGCATTCTTGCCACCGTAGGGCATGTTTTGCTCATGCCAACGGGTGTGCAGTGGCATCTCACCATGGTTGTGATTTTTATTTCCCTAATGACCAAGGAGCTGGAGCATCTTTTCGTTTATCTTTATCATCTCTCTCCTTTGATGAAGTGCCTGTTCGGATCTTTTGCCATTTTCCATTGGGTAATCTCTTTTCTTATTGAGTTGTGAGAACTCTTTACATATTCTGGAGAAAAGTCCTTACTTAGTAGATACTTTGCAAAATATTTTCCCAGTCTGTGGTTTTTTTCTTTTTTTTTTTTAATGCTCCCACAGAGCTTTTCAAAGAGCAGGAGTTTTAATATTGATGAAGTTCAGTTTATCACTCGGTTCTTTTATGTATCTTTCTTTGGACATCATATCAAAGAAATCTTTAAGTTCAGCTTGCAGTTTTAGGTTTTCCATTTAGATCTCCAATCAACTTCAAGTTGATTTCTTACATGGTGCCAGGAACGATTTCCTTTCTGTCTGTTGCGTGGCTGTCCCGTCTGTGCAAAGACTATCCCTCCTCCACTGAGCTGCCCTCAAGCTGCTGTCAAAACTCACACGTCCATTTTTTTTCTATTATTGTTCGATTTTTTGTTTTTTCATGGATACATGGTAATTGCACATATTGATGGGGTGCTGTGTGGTATTTGAATACGTGCATATATGTGACAATCAGATCAAGGCAATTAGCAAATCCATCACCTCAAATATTTGTCATTTCTTTGTATTTAGAGCACTCAAAATCCTCTTTTTCAACTATTTTAAAATCTAGAGTAAATAATTGTTGACCATAGTCGCCCCCTGGGGTGTCACAGAACATTAGTACCTAATGTATTCTCACTATAATTTTGTGTGTGTTAGGAACCTCTCCTTATTCCCCTTCCTCCTACCCTTCTCAAGCTCTGGTAACCACGATTCTGCTCTGTACCCCTATGAGATCAACATTTTTAGCTTCCATCTATGAATGAGAACATGAATTGTTTTCCATGCCTAGTTTGTTTTCACTTAGTATAATGCCCTCCAGACTTGTCCATGCTGTAAATGAAAGGATGTCATTCTTTTTCATAGCTGAGTAATATTCCACTCTATGTATATACCACATTTCTTTACCCATTCACCCATTAGTGGACACTAAAGTTCTTTCTGTATCTTGGCTATTGTGCTATCCATATTTGAGTGGGTCTGTTTCTGGACCCTTTTCTTCATTCCACTGTTCTGTTGGTGTGTATTGATGCCAATATCACATGTTCTGATTGCTATAACTTTGTAAGTCAAAATCAGGTACTTGTAGTCCTTCAAATCTGGGCTTCTTCTACAAAGTCACTGTGGTTTTTATAGGTATTTTGCATTTCCATGTGAATTTAGAATCTGCTTGTGAATTTCCACCAAAAAAAAAAAGAAAGTTCAGGTGAGATTTTGGTTGACTTTTGTATCAGAAGCAGAGACTCCATGTTTGCCTTTGATCACTGACGGCTTCCAGATCCTGACCTCATCTCCTCCCTGTGACCCCAGATCTGGACGACCAGAGAAGCAAGCCCACTGCAGAAAGTTCAAGGCACTCGGCCTCAGTCCATGCATGGGCCCCAGACCCAGCTCCACCCTCTAACTACACTGAAGCCCAAGCCGTCCCCACCAAAACCCTTGCTCATTTCCCTCCGGAGCAACCAAGCGCCGCTCCTTAGGAAATTCTTCAGCTGTGGCAGTAGTAAACTTCCCATCGTGTCCGTTAGTGCCTCCGAGTCATTTGTCTCAGTATCTATGAACTTCTTTCTGGAGGACCGCCCAGAATCCTGCATGGGAAGCTAGGTGCCTAGATACAACGGGATTCTATTGCATCTACAGGTTGGAGGAGAACCGACACCTTGGCACTCCAGATCGTTCTGACTCACACACACAGTATTTGTCCTCCATCTGTTCAGGTCTTCGATTTCCCTTGGCAGCATGTTGTAGCTGGAAGTGCCAGGTCTTCCCTAACTGTTGTCAGAGAGACCCCGAGGGGTTTCCATGCTATTGAAATATGTTTAAAATTTTTTTCAATGTTTAACCATCTATGTGAGTATATGGAAAAACATTTGATTTTTGCATGATGATATCATATCCTACGAGCATGCTAAAAATCACTAGCCAACATTTTTGCAGAGTTCATCAGATTTTCTTCACAGCCTATCATCTTATCTGTAAATACAGCTTTATCTCTTTTCCAATTTGAAAATCTTTTATTTCTTTTTCATGTCTTATTAAATAGGCTACAGCCTCCAGTATAACACTGAATAGAAGCATAGAAGCTGTGAGAGTGAATATTTGTGTTCTCCTCCAAATCTTGGAGCATTAAGTTCACCTCAGATGGGATGTCAGTTGTAGGTTAGTTGTAGGTGCCCTTTATCAGGTGAGAGAATACCTTTCTGTCTTATTTTGCTGAGAGTTTTTATCAGAAATGGGTGTGGATTTGTCAAATATATTTCTGAATCTGTTAAGATGATTATATGGTCCTTCTTTTTCAGTTTGTCAATAGTGTAGACTACATTGACAATAGATTAATTTTCAAATATTAAGCCAGCCCTGCATCCTTGATATAAACCCTACTTGGTTGTGATGCTATTACATCCCTTTTATATATTTCTTCATTCAATATGCTGAATTTTTTTGCATTTGAAAATTTGCCTTTGTGTTCACGATAGATTCTGGCCTGAAGTTTGCTTTATTAATAAAATCTTCAGGTTTGGGGATCAGAATAATGCTGGCCTGGATCCTAAAGCGCAGGCTGGAGACGAGGCAGGGGGGTGGGGAGCAGCCACTGTGGGTCTTCAGGCCTCCGGGTCTGGAGTTCTCCATGAGGAGGTCCAAGGTCTTCCTGGGCAGCCCCACCCCCCAGCCTCTCCCCAGGCCAGGTGGGAGGCAGCTCCCAGGGGGGAGTGGTGGGCAGGGCAGAGCAGGAGCCCCTGGGGACCTGGGAGCATCGGAGGCCCCAGTGCACCCAATGGGAGCAAGGATGGTGGCGTCCTTGTCCACCTGCTGAGAGGGAGCCGCAGACTCACAAGGGGCTCTGATGAGGCCATTCGACCACATTGCACCTGCCAATCAGCCCCCAGCCAGGCAGAGGGTCATCAAGGGCAAGCGCCATCAGAGAGCGGCACTGCCACCACCCAGCACTTTCCCTTGCCAATTCCGGGTGCCGGCAGCAGCCTGGGCTGGTAAGAGCCCCGCTGCCCTAATGCACTGCTGGGAGACCTCCATCGCTCTCCCTGCCCTGCCTCTGAAGCCCCTCCCATGTCTCCCCGCCCCCCACCAGGAGGCTGCGGAAACCATCCAGCACCACCAGGGTGTGAAAACACAGTGGGGGGGCGGTTCTGGGTGAGCGGTGGGCCCAGCGGGGAGCCAGACGCTGTGTGTGCGGAGCCTCCTCAGGCCTCTGCCCAGATCAGCAATCTATGCAGGAAGCTGAGTCAGCGGTTCCTGAGCCTCAGATCCCTGCCTCCCTTCCTCCCTCTGATGGGCACTTCTTATGCCTGTAGGTGCAGACCCTGAGGTGGGCACCTGACTCTGGGGCCACAGAGACAGATGTGAGCCCTTGGGGAACCTGTCTTGAAGTGCACTAGTCTAGGGAGACTGCAGCGGGAACACTCGTGTATCCCCTTGGCATGTTAGATGAGCACCTGCTGTGGGACAGCCACAGGGTCAGGAGCACTAAGAAGAACCGCCATGGACTCTGCCCTGTGGAGCTCCTGGTCTCGCGGAGGAGGCAGACACTGATCGAGGAGTCACACAAAGGACAGCCTTATGCATGCAGTCAAGGACTTGTCGTGGAGGAGTTCAGAGGAGGGGGACCAAGTGAGGCTCCCCAAGGACTCAACTGGCTGAGCTGGCACCTGAAGGGGAGAACAGGCTTATCCTCTGAGTCTGTGACTGAGGAGATCATCCTAACAAGGGAACGGCATGTGCAAAGGCCCTGCGGATGGAGAGCTGTGGGCAACCGTGGAGAGCTCTCAGGCAGGCGTAGCTGGGGGCGGAGGGGGGCTGGGAGTCCAGGAAACAAGGCTGGAGGTGAGAGAGCCGGCCAGACTGGCACTTCTAATGACCCACTAGGTACTTGGATCTCTGTCCCTAGAATAGCAGGATCCCGTTCGGTGTTTTAAGTGGAGTCCAAAACGCAGGAAGCGGAACTGCAGGATCACATATTCCCAGAAAAACCCTGAGGCCACGGCAGGTGGATCGCGGCGAGGAAAGATGGAGCTGAAGCCTGGAGGGAAGAGCCACCACCGCAGTTAGAGAAGGACAGTTTCCAGGGGAGCAGATCACAGTACTGACCTTCCACGTCTGTGGGACCTTCACGTGTTCTGGGCTGTCCCCAGGGCGGCAGGAAGGGGTCACATCTTTGTCTCTTCTCCGGTCTCTTCCCTAGTCAGGAAGCTCTAGATGCTTCCCTGGTCTCAGCCATCACGGGTCCAGCAGAGCTGATGGAAAGAAGAAGGGACGTGGGACTAGGGGGCCTGCTTCAGAGGCGTGGAGCAAGCCCCAGGCAGAGAGGAAAATTGGCAATTAGCAGGAGTGGGAATGAGGACATCAGAAAAGACCGACATTAAAATGGTCACCCGTGACCTATGTCATTCTGCTTCACAGGAACAAACTGCTCTGTGCCCGAGGAGATCGGAGAGCTTTCGGGGCAGAACGTTTCTCACGCGGCCTGGGTGGCGGCAGCCAGGGCCAGATCCCAGCAGCCCAGCCTGGGGACAGCAGAGGCTCCGTGGGAGGCGGGTGTGAGCACCGTTCCTCCCCAGCCCTGAAGGAGCCGTGGTCAGCCAGGCCTCTGCAGGACCCCTGGAGACCACACCCCTGGACAGGACTCCCAGGGCCTGTGGAGGTGCGTGGTGGAGCCCTGGTCTCTGGTGAGTCAGGGAGTCCGGCCACGGCATCGCCTGGCTGCTCACTCAAACGCTCAAGGCCAGGTGCACCCAGACCCTAGTCGGATCGGCACTCCGGAGACACGTGAGGGACAGAAGGACTCACAGACACGACTCCAGGGGGCAGGGAGACGTGCCTTGGACCCCCGACTCTGGGCTTCTTCATCCATAAAGTGGGCCTGTTCCCTTCACAGAGTGGCCATGCCAGGCACTGTCTTAGGCCCCCAGGAGACAGATGGGCCCTGCTTCTGTGCAGCCCCACCTAGTGCCACACCCTCCTGTGTCCCGGACGTGGGGTGGGAGGCTGGTGGTGGAGGCTGGGACCCAGAGCCTGTGCACATTGAACACTGTAAATGAAGGACAGCAGCAGAAACAGGCCCTGGGCTCCGAGGCTGGAGACCCCGACTGACCTCCTATCCCTCACACCCCCTTCCCTGCAGGTCAGTGCCACTCCCAATTTTTAAGAAGAGAAAGCTGAGGCCCAGAGAGGTGAAGTGCATCTCCCAAAGGCACACAGCATGTGAGGAAGGCCCAGTTCAGATCCCAGTCCCAAGGTTTTCCCAGGACCCCTGGCTGTGATTCTGGACCCAGATGTGCCTTCTACAGCCCTGGAATCATCTTCCTGGGGATCAACGGGACCTTCCAGGTCATTCCTCAAGACCTTGACACTAGGACCACTCAGGCCACCAAGCTCTTTTTCTTGACTCCATCCCTCTTCCACAAGGGTGGGATGGAACCCTGCCCATCACCCTCAACCCCGGTCCCCTTACCCCACTTCTCTGGACCACAGTCCTCTCCCCTGTAAAGTAGGGACAGTGACAGCCCCCTTCGGGCTACTGTGAGGATTGAGGCTGTGGTGGGGTGATTTGCCCCCAGCAGGCTGCAGCTCTGTCCTCTAGGCTAGAGCCTCTCGCCCTCAGCCCCTCCCAGGGCCCTTGTTCCCTGACATCCCCAGACCTGGCCTTTGTCCCCGTCCTTTCCTCCTGTCACCTTCTCACAGTGCATGATTCTTTGGTCGTTGCTCATTCGGTCACTTTGCTTGGCTGCTTCACGCACGTGCCAGACTCTGAAGGGACAGGGACCTGCGGCCTCATTGACTGTTGGTCACTGCTCAACACAGAGCCTGCCACCCAGGGAGCTGGAGGACGGTGGCCCTGGGCTGTGACAAGCAGCCCCAACCCCGCCTCCATGGCTCCACCCAGGAGGCCTTGATGTCCCCCCACTCCCTCAGGGCCTCGGGGCTGGTGCTGCCCCCGAGCTGCCCCGTCCTGGCCACATCCCTTCCCATTGGGCTTCTGGCCGCCTCAGGCTCCTGGACTGGAGGGGCTCCTGGCTCCTGTCAGTGGCTGCTGCCAGGACCAGCTCCCCTGCCTCAGCGGTGGCCAGGGCCAGGAGCCCAGGAGGAGGACAGAGCCGGGGCGCCTGGAGGGGCTGGGACGGGGCGTTGGGGGCGGCAGGTGCTTTGAGAAGGTTTCTGCCTCTCAGACCCTCAGGATGCCCTCCAGGGGGGCTGCGTCTCGGTTCCTCCCCGTCCCTGCTGTGAAGTGCCGCCGGGAGTGCCACTGTGAGGTGGTGGCCGTGCTGTGCTGGGTCCTCTCCAGCAGTCGCAGAGCCGTGACGGCGTGGCGTGGTCATGGTGCCACTGTGAGGTGGTGGCCGTGCTGTGCTGGGTTGGGGTGGCTGGCCGTCCTCGCGGGCTGGCCTGGCTTCCTCGGCTTCTGTACCCACGGCTGCCTCGGGTAAGAGCGTCCACCCTCCCGAGAACACTGCCTCGCTCTTCTCTGAAGACCTGGTCGCCCCGTCTGAGCCCCTGGCCCTTGAGTGGGGACAGAGCGGCTCCCTCAGCCTGCGCTGGGCCTGCCTGGCCCATGGCTCCCCCGACTTCCAGAAGAGAGCGTTTCCTTCCAACGTCCCCACCGCTCCGGCTGTGTGGGCCCCAGGAAGCCACTAGAAGTGCAGGAAGAAGGGACATCAGTGGCAGAGGCCACGATCAAAGTTCCAGTCCCTGCTGAGCCTGGGCTTCCCATCTGTACAGCAGGGTGGTGACCGCCGTGGCCGGGGATGGGCGAGGGTCAAAGGAGGCCATGCGGGCCAGTGACGGGAGCAGAGGTGGCACCAGTCACAACAGCTGCAGAGCCGCCTCGCCCTGTGGCCTTGGAGCAGGGGCCTCACCTCCCTGAGCCGCAGTGTCCTTATGTCCAAAACGAGAATGACACACTTGTCCCCATGGCTTCATCACAAGGATGAAAACAGGTAGTCACCCCCTGGTTCCCACAGCGTCCTGGGGACACTGCTGCCCCATGTCCCCCAGGGAAGCCACTCTCAGGCCTGCATAAGGAGGAGCCCCAGATGGGAGCAGGAACCCACGGGCTCAGTGGGAGGAGGGGCCCGAGGACAGAGCAGGCTCAGCGCTCTCCTGACTTCTCCAGAGCTGGCCCTGCCGCAGAAGCGCTGGCGCCGGGGCGTCTCTGATTTTGCTGACTTCTTTCTAACTGCGCTCGTTACCCGAAGGCACCAGACATTTAGAGAAACAGCCTCTGACTTTGCAGCCTTTGGAGTTTGGGTCTCCTCTGGAGCCTGTGCTCGTCACAGATGTTTATTCGAAAAGCAAGACAGTCAGCTGTGTGGGGAAGGGGAGGCGCGTCAGGACAGGGCGGGAGCCAGAGGAGAGGTCCAGCCGGCCCAGAGCCTGGCCGGCAGCAGCACTCACCCCAGGTGTGAGCCACAGGCAGCTCCTGAGCCAGCCCGGGGTCTGAGTCACAGGGTGCGGGCCAGCGCCCCAGAGGCCCGCAGACAGCATGAGTGGTCACTCCCATCAGGAGGTCAACAACCAGGCCAGCATTCCCCAAGCACTCACGATGGGCCTGGTGCTATTCTGATTATCACACTTTTTGTTCATTTAAGTCTCTCTATCCCAGGAAGCACGGATCCTATTACCACCCACGATTAGCAGGCAAAGAAACTGAGGCGAGAAGGTTAATTGACTTGTGCATTGACCTGCCGTTGGTGAGTGGCAGGGCTGGAATTTGAACCCTGGGCACTGGGCTTCAGACCTGCCCTAAAGCACCAGTACAAAGTCCAGACTTCCCAGCACACTATAAAGGACATTCAGTAACCTGGCTTCTTTCCACATGTACCAGTTAGCTTCCGCTGCGTAACAAACTCCTCCATAACAAATTGGCTCACAAGAGCAGCGGGAACATGGACTGCCTTCCCACAGCAAGGCCTCCTCATCAAGGCTGGTGTTGCTAATGCTGTTGCTGAGAGTCTAATCTGTCCATAGCAGAGAGGAACATTAAATTCCAGCATAGAAACATTCCCTGCAGCAACCTGCCGGCTGCTGGGGTGCAGGCTGAGTACGTGGCCCGCTTCATCATGGAGAGGGTTCAGATTCGTCCTCACAGTGATGGACGCGCATCCTGAGGTGGACTGGCCTTCCCTGACCAGGGCTCCTGACATCATCACCCATAAACTCCCAGAATGCCTTTCCACCATCGTGGTGCTCCCCACAGCTGTGGCTTTTGGTCACGGAATTGACGTCACAGCAAGGGAGGGCGGGCATCAGCTCATGTCCACAAGATTAACTGCTTTCACCATCCACCCCCAAGTGGTCGGCAGAACTGAAGGTGGAATGGCTCCTGAGGCCTCCACCCAGGTACCCATCAGAAGAGACAGGTGTTCCCTCCCACAGGATGAAGAATGAGCTGGAGCCCAAGACCACAGGATGCAGGAGGAACCACCCCACCCCCTGAGCCCAGGCTGCGGGCATGGCTCCAACACTGCCACCCCTCACCACACACTCGAGTCTTTGCTTCCCATCCTGGCAACTGTGAGCTCTTCTCATTTCAAGAATCTGGTCCTCCCAGGGCACACCTCTAATCCAGCAACTCGGGAGGCTGAGGCAGGAGGACCACAAGTTTGAGTCCAGCCTCAGCAAACTTAGTGAGGCCCTAAGCAACCAAGCAAAACCCTGTCTCTAAATAAAAATTAAAAGGGCTGGGCATGTGGCTCAGAGGTAAAGCACCCCTGGGTTCAATCCCTAGTACCAAAAAAGAAATTTGTTTTAAAGAATCTAACCCCCAAGAACACAAAGGGAGAACAAGGAACGCAGACCAGGTTCCACTGAATCAGAAGATGGAGCTGCCACCTGGCGACTTGAGCTCCTCATGCTGAACCCACAGGTCAGCAAAAGCTGACTCTACTCTCTAGAATGAGTTATCCCAGGTACCAAGGGAATTGGGCTCGCTGCTCCGTAGTAGAAGCCAGGAGGGCTGTCTAGAACCCCGGGGATCCTCCGCACACCTCTTTATGGTCAATAATAAAGGTTCATGGGAAACTACAGCCACCCAGAGAGGCAGGATAGGTGAGGACCCAGACCCTGTAGAAATTAAGCTTCGAGAAACCCAACTGAGCTGAGAACCCCAGCCACCCGAGATCCTGACCAGGACAGTGGGAGGTGGAAGGATCCGTTGAAGAAGGAAGCCAGACATCACCCACAGCCTGGCCACCAGGTCAGAAGCAAGGACTGCGCAGCTTTGCACGTTTCTCCTCGCCTGTGTAGACCAAGCGCTTTCTTCCAGTCCCTCCTTCTTCCTGCTGCTGTTAGACCCAGCTGGAGGTCAACTCCACAGCTCAGACTCCAGCTCACAGACCGTTCCTGGACATTGTCACTAAGTTCCAGCAACCACTGCAGCAGCCAGCCGTGCGTGGCATGCTGCTGGGACAAAGTGCCTTCCCACCAGGGGAAGGGAGAGAATTATTTCACTGCCAGGAAAGGAGTCAGGTGGACCAGGGGCACCTGCTACCTAGAGGTGTCCAAGAGAGTGTGGCGTGTGGGAGCCAAGAGCCCGAGGGTGGCTCATGCCAGCCACCTGTCTGTTGGCTCTCACCTCAAAATTCACTCCTCGATACCCGCTCCTCCGTGACAGACAGGGCTCTCGAAGCACCGTTCTGTACGATGACACATCGTTCTGTCCTTCAAGGCACTGGAGGGACACCTCGGGAGGAAGGGGACCTCCCTTCCTGGTTTTGGTTGCTGCCTACAGTTGGTCCCTGTGCCAGGCTCTGGGCTCCGTGTGCCTCTATCTGGTGATACTGAGTGGCCTCAGGGTCACTAAGCAACCTCAGAGTCACAGCCGAATTCTGATGGCCACCTTGCCATACCCGTCCTCCTCCCTCACACAAGCCCCCCCGTGACCCAGTGCCAGGCCCTCAGTAGCACATTGATGCCCTGCTAGCCTGCCCAGCAGCCTCAGCTCACCTGGACCTCAGAGCGTTTCCCTGCCGCCTGGCAACTGCCCTAAGCCACCCAGGGAATGCTCAAGCCCTCGGTGACTGCAGGCACACGTCGCCTTGAAACCTGAAGCCCAGCTTTGGGAAGCAGACCCCCTTCCGAGCACCTTCCCCCTTGGATACCCTCCCTTAGCGCTGGGGCGCTCCTTATGGTTCTTTTCAGTTTCAAAATTACTCTCCTGCTGAAGCCAATCCTTTATATTAGACGTCCCCTGCTGGAATCACCATGCGGCCGGTCTCCTGGGTGGACCCAGGCCGACGCGGGTCCCTCCTAGAGTGAGGAACGGCTGGTTTCCTTCACAGGGAACCGCAGGCCCAAGGACCTCGTTCTGCGAACATTTGCAATTCTTGCCTTGAACTAGAAAATCTATTCCTGTTGCAGGTCAGGCAGTGAGCTGGAACTTGATTTTTTTAATCTTATTTTCTCTAAGAGAAGCTATTGAACCTCAGGCTTAGAGGAGAGCAGGGTTTGGAGTAATTTGCCTAAGTAGCCCGGGGCCTTCTGGGAGAGAACAAGCAAGCAGATCGATTCCTGTTCTCTGAGGTTCAAAGTTCTTAGAATCATCAGGGAGGTCTGGGGGACTCTGAGTGAGGCCCCGGGGTGGGGAAGGCCGTCAGTGCCCTGAATGAGGCTCCGCGGGGGGACAGGAAGGAGCAGGCCCGGCCCACGAGGCGAGCCAGGTGGCTCACAGTGCTGGGAATGCCGAGCACCTCGACCACCGTGGCTAACCACGTGCAATGTTCCAGAAGGTGCCATCAAGTGGCACTGAGGGTTGTCACACTAGGAGCCACAGGGTATCAAGAAGTAGCAAGGTCACTGTTGTGGTTTGGTTGTGAGGTGTCCCCCAAAAGCTCACATGTGAGACAATGCGGGAAGGTTCAGAGGGGAAGTGACTGGGTTGTAAGAGTCCTAACCCAATCAGGGAAGTGGTAGGTGTGGCTGGAGGAGGTGGAACTGGGGCGTGGCTTTGGGTATATATTTGTATCTGGCGAGTGGAGACTCTCTGCTTCCTGGTGACGGGAGCAGCTTCCCTCCACCACGCTCTTCCACCACGATGTCCTGCCTCACCTCGAGCCCAAGGAATGGACCCAGCTTTCTGTGGACTGAGACTTCTGAAACCGTGAGCCCCCAGTTAAACCTTTCCTCCTCTGTCATTGTGCTGGTCAGATCATTCAGTCACTAGACGGTCACAGTGAGAGGAGCTTGGAGACAGGCACTGCTCTGCCCTGAGGAAGCACGTGCCCAGGCAGAGACTAGAGCCAAACGCAACGTCCAGGACCAGGGCAGGAGGCCACACCACGGATGTGTCCCCAAGGGCAGAGATAAGGCCTTTGGACATTTCAGGGTTCAGCTACCTTCAACTTCAAGACCAGAAGCAATGTCCATACTGGTCCCCCAGAGCGTAACCAACCCAAGCCTGCAACCGTTTCACAGAGAAGAAAATGGAAGCCCAGAATGTCCAAACCACTGGCCAAGTTCACTGGGCGAGCTGGGCAGAGCCCTGGGCTTGAGTTCCTGCATGAAGCCTCCACGCAGGCCAGGCAGGGAGAGGGACCCCGGGAGCAAGGCAGCTGCAGAACCGTGCTTGGAAACTGAGATGCACAGGGCGGCTTTCAGCTGCGGAAGGAGCTAGAGACGCAGAGACCCAGAGAAAGCAGGAGAAGGTCCCAACAGGCACATGTTCAGGAAGGAGGAGAACAAGGAGACCACAGTGTCCACTTCACAGACGGGAAACTGAAGATGGGCTGCCTATGCCATAGAGATCTGAGTGGCGTGACCACTTTGCTAATGGCATGTCTTTGGCGGCAGAGCTGGGAATCCTGAGACAGGGGCCCGGGAAGCCTCTCTGTGCACACACAGGAAGGAAGTGGAATTCAGTTTCCCCTAATCTTACACCACAGTATGATCCTTCCAAAACTCAGGTAGACTTTCTAAATACTGGAATGAATTTTTATATTTTCATGGGCAGTATTGGGATATTTGTCCCTAAATGTATAATAAAAACCTCATTTATTCATTTATTCTAGGCACCTCTGCATTATCTAGAAAAAAAATCATTTGGCTAAACTTCCTAATAATGTAAACAAGACAGGAAGTGTCAATATTTATCCTGCTGGAGTGGTGGGCAGATAGTTGCCAAGCCTTTGAGTGAGAAATTCACCATCCCGGAAGGACGTCAGTGATCATGGAACTGACCTCCACCTTCCGGTTCTTCGTCGTGTGTACCCAAGTGAGCTTTCAGAAACATAACGAGAGCGCGAACATTTACGGAGCGCCTTCTGCATGCTGGGAACTGGACAGGTCCACAGATGACACCTCTGACCCTCACGCCAAGACTCTGATTGTATATCAGCCCCACCCTGCGGATTAGGTGACAGAGGCATAGAGAGATTGGGGACCCTGCTCAAGGTCACACCATGTAGCAGTGGAGCTGTGATCGATCCCAGGAAGCTGTGCCCCAGAGCACACTCCTTTAATTCCTCCGCTGTGCAATCTCCCGTTACAGAGCTACCCACGCTGATTCTGCTGCACAAAACCCTTTGAAAACAGTGTCTGAATATCCACGTCCCAGCAGCTGCATGTACTGCTCCCTGCCTGGATGTGTCTGCCCCAAATTCCTACAAGGCTAACCCCTTCCCATGCACCCAGGCCTGATCTCAAATGGAAACCCCTCCTCCTGAACTCGGCACCCCGCCCCACCATCCACCCAGCCCCAGGCCCTCCTCCTACACCTCCTCTTTCTGTATTTCCTTGAAGCGCAAGCACATACTTATTGTCCAAAATCCGTCTCTTGTGATTGGTTCATTAATCAGAAAGCCCCAGCTGGGCAAGACCCTGGCCTGCGCTTCTCAAGGCTGGACCCTCAGGGCCAAGGACAGCGCTAGAAATAGGCCAAGTACAGACATCTCCTGGGAGGACGGATGGGCTGATGAGAGAACATGGACCCCGGGGTTTCCTGTCTACACGGGACACTGAATGGTCGCAGAAGGAATCGCAGTCAGACTGGGAGTTAGTCTTTGATTTATCCATAAACAAGCTTCACTGAACTAATAGAAAGAGCCAGGAAATGGTGACGGGGATGTTGGTAGAGTGCGCTGCTTGCTGGCCATTTCTGTTCACAGATTCACTGTCTCAGAAGAAGCATCAGCAGCCGCGGAAGACCGTGACTCCAAGGGAGGGGGACGTCCCGCAGACCCATGCACGGGGCCAGAAGTCAATCCGAGGCAAGAAACCCATTCTCCTCGTCCTTCATATCTACCTCCGAGGTAGTCGGGAGGTCCTCTGTCTGTTGGTGGGCACGTAAATTGGAGCAGTTTTTCTTGATGACATTCTAATTAAAATATCAATAGCAATTTTAAAACAATAATAACAATGTAGTACATAAAAGGTCTAACCCCACAACGACCCCAGGAGAAGGCCACTATGATTCTGTTTTACTGATGGGGAAACTGAGGCCCAGAGAGGGCGTATTCTGCCCAAATCACTAATTTGCAGTTAGTGAAGACAAGATCTGAACCCAAATAGTTTGGAAACCTGCCTGGGAAGCATTCAGTGTGACAGAACCATATCTTGAAAGTCCCCCGGAGAAAAGGGTTAGGATGTTGGTAACAACACGCTTAATATGGGTGACGTGGTGTCTAAGAAGACAACCAGATTCTTCCGACACATACTGGGTGTGGCATCTCCACCACCCAGCAGGCCCCGGATCCTGGTCCCAAGGCGGGCATGGTGGCCGTGGTCTGCCTCTAGCTTTGGCACAGAGCATTTCAAGACACCGAGGATCTTTCCTCTCTTGGGATCCCAAGACGCCTCCCGGACTCCAGAGCAGTCAGCCCCAGTCCTCAGCCTCAGGGTCTCATGTCCTCCGCCCGCTGATAACAGCAGCCCCAACCCCAGCTCTGGGTGGACGTCACCCCACATCCTTCCTGGTGACACTCTCCTCACTACTTGTTTGAAAATGAGACGCAGGTGCTCAGAGATGGTGGGAAGAGGCCTATTTCTCCGGGAGAAAAGGCTCCACCCTGCAGGCAGGAGGTGTGTGACCAGCCAGCGGGGCTGAAGTGGCAGAAAGGGGGGTAAATGAACGTGGCGGCCTCTGTGCTCGAAGGCAGGACGTGGAGCAGCAAGCAGGGAGGACGGAGGGCTCCACCCCTCCTGGAACACAGAACCCCCCCCCCCCCCCCCCGGGAGGCCCCGCAGGGGGGCGGGGGGCGGCTTTCAGCCCCACCTGGTTTGTCTTTCTAGACATTAGGGAGCTCCTAACGCAGGCCGCCTGGAATTTCTCCATCCCGGCTTCCCCGGAACCTCAGGGTCCCCATGTTCGTATTCCCACCTTTGCAGCAACTTTAAATGTCAAGTGCCTCTTTTCTAAAATCACTGAACTGAGATAAAGAGGATTAGGGGGTATTTTTATCCTGTTCAAAGATCACCTGGAGCGACTGGGAGTAAACAGACCCCCCTGGAGTCCTGGGTCTGCTCTCCCTGCCCACCTCCCCGCCCCTCCGGCTCCCCTTCCCACCTCCTCAAGGGCTGCCCCGCAGCTCCTGATCCTGGGGAACTCCCCTGTCTCCAAGGCCTGCCCTGCAAACGCTGGTCCCACATTAACCCTGATCCCAGGCGAGGTACCTATGAAAGGCTTCGATATGGGAAGTTGACAGGAGGGTCTGGGGGAAGGAGGTGGAGACCCCTCCGGTCTAAAGATCCCAGCAACAGCCTCAGAGGCAGCAGCCTGGGAATCACCCCCAGGCCCGGGGTGCCTGAGACGATGCTGTGTTTTGCACGGGCGGCAGCAGGGTGCTGAAATCAGCTGAAATGTACTGTTAATACAGAGCAGCCACGGCTTCTTCAATATTTAAAAATATAATTCATCACTTGAAAGACCAGTTTGGGCTGCAGAGAGACGCCAATCTTCTGGGACCTTCAAAACTGGGATTTTAGCAACTGCAGACCTTGCAGAAGCCGGGGACCATGTGATTATCACAGTGCTACTTTTCATTTACTGAACACCTGCTATGTACCAGGCACTATGCAGTTAACTTTATATACATCTGCTGACAGGTAGATGATGTGAACCCTTTTGCCTATAGGCAAAGAGAGGTTCAGAGAGGCTAAGTGACATACTCAAGGTCACACAGCTAGTAATCAGTAAAGTTAGATGGGTTAGATTCTAAAACCCATACTTTGACTTCTGCTTTGGTCATGATGGAATAACTGTGCCCCTTTGTGGCCTCCCCATCCCCAAAACAAATGAAAACTGGGCAAGACACATAAGACAGTATTTCAGTCACTAGACAGCAGGCAGTAAAAAACCAGGGATGCTACCAACCCTGCAGGCACACCACGTTCAACCAGGAGGCACTCTCCAGACCACTGCCCTGGGAGGGGCAGGAGAACACGGCAGCTTCGCTGGGCGGAGGAGGCTGACAGGCTTAGGGAGACAGAGGCACCTGGGATCTGCAGAGGAAAACAGAAGAGGTTACTATAGAGAAAATCCCCAGAAAGCTGCACAGGTGTCCCTTTAAGTCTACTGCTGAGCGTAAACCTGCACAGGGACAAAGTTCACGAGGCCAGAGCAAGAAAAACCAAGGAGCAGAATCCTCAAGTTCAAACCGAGCTAGGCAACACATGCACTCGGGCCACCTGGAAGGGACAGACCTCGCTGAGTACTGAGGTTAACAAGTGGAAACCTTGAGGATCACGCCCTTAGAAGGGAAGCCCTGGTGTTCAGCTCCTCCAGGTCGCCATGACCAACCCGAAAACAAGCTGACAAGGCTTCAGCTGACCTCTGTGACCTATTTGTCCAAACGAGCTTCAACACTCCTTCAAGGAAAATAACAAAATCCAGAAACTCAAAAATTAAACAATTCAGAATGTCCAGTACAAAATCATAAGTGACTAGACATAAAAATGTGACCCACACCAGGGTCTGAGCATCAGTAACCTGTGGAACTATGCCAAGCTTTCTCACCCACGTGATAGCAGAGTCCACAATGGGGAGGGGGGAAGAAAAACAATTGAGAGGCTGATTTTGTCCCAATTTTATGAAAATTATAAATGTACGGATGCAAGGATATCAACAAACCCCAAACAGGATGATTTTTAAAACTATGTTAAAACACATTATTGACACATTAAAACATCAGCGAGAGAAAAATTGTCCAGCTGACAGAGCAAAAAGACATCACGTGCAGGGGAATGAAGACAAAGACTAGATTTCCACAGAAACAGCAGAACCGGGCCTGGCATCCCTGCAGTGCCAAGGGGGAGGGAGTCCATTCCGAACTCTCTCCTTTATCCTGGGCCACCAAAGAGGACAGAGTCTGTCTTCTGCAAACGTAAAGGAAAAATCAAAAAATATTTTCAGACACACAAAAATTAAACCGTGTTCACTACCAGCCCTGAACTACAGGAAATGGTAAAGAAAGTTCTCCAGCTGAGGGAAAATGGTAACAGGTGAAAACCAAGGCTCACTGAATGAGTGGAAATGACGACCAGGTGAATGGAGAGCCCTGGGGGTCAGAGGCAGGTGCCAAGGTCTAGAGGGCAGACTGACCTCCGATTTGAATCTCCCACCCTCCCAGCATCCGAGTGGACTTAATGACTCGAGGGACAGGGCTGTGTTGAGCAGCATCCCTGGGTTCCTTCAGAAGCCATCTCCACGCTGGGGCAGAGCAGGTCAACCGGACCCAGACCCAGCTGTGGCCCTGAGTGGGACTTTGCATGGGGTTCGGCACAACACTGACTTTCGCTCAGTCCCCACGGGTGGGCCCAGAATCCAGGAGCAAGTTAAGGACAATGAGTTCATTCTCCAGGGCAGGGTCCTCCCCTGCTGCAGCCTAGGCCGCTGACACTGGACGGAGTGCCCTGGAGACAGGTGCTGGGTCAGCTTTCTGAAATGAGCAGGTGCAAACTCTGCGAGAGGCGTGGCCTCCCAGCAGGAACCCGAGCCAGAACCGGGGTCCCTTCAACACCGCGCACGCTCGGCTGTGGCTCCTGTCACAGGTGAAAAGGCATGGCTTTCCCAGGACCCAGCTGGGAGGCCCCGCCCAGGCGGGAAGGGCATGGGGTCAGAGGGCAGGGCTGCCTCTCTCCCGCCTGACTTCTCTGCCCCGTGACTGACAGCTCTCTGGTGACCGCAGGTTTGTATGTCACGAGGATGCTGCAGGCTAGAGATCAGGGCTGCTCCTCGGAGCCTCCGTCCACGGCCGGGCGGATGAGCCTGGTGAGAGGCCCCAGCATCCAGCTCAGATTCCTGCCCAGGGAGGCAGGATGGACGACCTCAGCCTGTCCATTTCCAAAGTGAGGCTGGATGGAATGACTCTAGTTGGCCTCTGTGTCCTTGGCAACAAATGGTCCTTTGCCCCCAAACGTAGCTAAGGGCAGGTCCTAGATTTCCCAGGATGGGGGTGGGAGTGTAAGCAGTGATGGAAGACCGCTGTGGTCTGAAGGCTCACAGTGGCCTGGACCCTAGACCTCAGGTCTGCAGCCCCTAAGGAAATGCAAAGGGCACACACCCAGCTCCTGAGGAGCCGAGTGGCCTCAGATGGCAACTACTCTGGCCTCCTGTGAAGAGGTGTAACAATGGAACCTCTCCAGAGGCCTTTTATGAGGACCTACTGGCTTAACTGAGGCAAAGGAAGCACCCCCTCCCTGGAAGCGATCGTGGCCATTCTCTGTGTGAGCACCCACTGCAGGCCCAAGGCTCCACACCTCATCTCACTTAGTCCCCAGATCACCTTGAGGGGTGTACCTTCCATGTCACAGATGGGGGACTGGCGCCCAGCAGACTTAAGCAAATGGTCAAAGGGCGAGGATGTGGCAGGTCCATGTGTCTTGCTGGGCCTGTCTGGGCCTCCTCTCTCCCTTCTTGCTACTCCCTACCCCTGCGGCATGTGCATCTCCCGGGACCTCGTTAGAAATGCAGCCTTGAGCCCCAGACCTCAGGGACCCGCAGCTGGGGTTTAGCAAGGCCCCAAGGGCTTCCTGTGCTCCTTTCCTTTGTAGTAACCTGGCCGCAGAGCCTCACCTGCACCCACTCCTGGCTAGGTTCTCCCTGCGAGCCTGAACCCTCTTCCTCCCACGTCCAGCCAGTCAACCCATCTTCTCAGGGCTCCTCCAACCCCTGGGACCTCCTCCCCTCTGCCTGGCACCTGCTGTGGCTTCCCTGTTCTTGGCCTCTTAGCCCACCACGTATCTCTCTGTCCCCGTCAGGTGGCGCCCCTCCTACGCTCTTCCTCAGGTCCCTGGATCACAGTGGTTGTGACAGGGTCTGCTCCACAGCAGCTCACCCCAGCCTCGGGGGCTTCCTGACAGTTGTGAGGGGCACCACAGCTCAGGGAGAGGAAGACCAATCAGCTTCAGAGCTGGGCTGCATTCCCAACTAATGGAGTCCTCTCACCTCGGCTTCACTTAGTCGCCGGGTAACGGCGCAGTGCCAATGCCAGGCACCGGGAACCGGTGAATAAACAAGAGAGTTGCGAGCTCTTTGTTAGTTCGTTTATTTAGGGAATGTTTCGTCCTTAAGTAGATAGTTTATTACTTGTTTACACTCATGCTAATCAGGGTTTGGAACTGTGCCCAATCAGGTAACATCCAGGTATACAAAGTAAGGATTGTACCTCGTCCAATCACGTTTCCACTAATGTCTACCTGTGTCTGTACTCGGGGTCCAATCTGGACCCCCTAAGGTTACCCTGGCAACAGGTATGCTAATTATGGGGAAGTGGTCAGCTCCACTGACCTGCTGCAGCGGAAAGCTCCTTCCTGCAGGTGTTCCTATCAGGCCTGCATGAATGTGGGTCTCCCTTACACATTCGAGGCATTCACTGCTGCCAGCCAAGTGCCAGGGGCTTCCCCCACACCCAACGCTTCCAAGCTCTGAGGTCTTGGCCCAGCCATTCAGGTGGCAGTGTTCAGTGTACCTCCCAACCACGGGTCACCCAAGGCAGAGGAACAAGAGGACACACTACTCTTCTCCCATGATGTACATTCCAAATCTCTGCTTGTCCGTCACTATCCCATTGTCCAGAGCAAGTCACATGACTGGGCCCAAGGGCAAGAATCCAGGAAGCACCTTCTTCCTCTGACAGTGGGAGACACAGCAAATTCGTATTCCAAGCCGCAGAGGCCAGGTCGGCTGTGGTATTAGTTCGTGTTGTCCTGCTGCGGTGAAGCCTGAGGCCGGGTCTGCTTCCCTCTGCTTCTGGAGGTTCCAAGCATGGGACGAGCATTGGCTCAGCTCTGGTAAGGGCCCTCTGGCTGTCTCACAGCGTGGCAGGTGGCATCACAATGATGGCAGGCAGAAAGCCAGAAATGGGAGGGGCTGGCAATGACCTCCCATGAGGCTCAAGGTCCCTCTCCCCCTCCACGTTGCCATAGTGAAGACCAAGCTTCCCACACATGCAACTTTAGGGGACGCACTCAAGCCATAGAGGTGGGGAGAATCTAATCCAATAATTGCACAATCACGAGTGAGGGGGAGAGAACACCAGTCTTTAGCATGGCCTCCGAGACGTGACTGTTTCAGAGTTGACACCACAAAGAGTTCCCCATGGCTCCACGGGGAGCCAGGCGTCAGCTCCGAGACCCCTCAGCCTCAGGCCCCTCATGCCCCATTGAGCCCCCTGCCCCACCCCACCCCACCCCAGCCCAAGCTCTTCTGGTTCACCTGAGGTCCCCAACCTCACACCACCTGCCTTCGCCCCATTGTGTGGAAAACCCAGTGGATCTGATGTGGTCCCGGGACTGTGGGCAGTACTTGAGGTGAATCAGAAGGGAGAAAAAGGGTTTCAGGGAAACCTGGGCTGCATGGCAGCCCCCGCAGCAACCCCTCCCGCCCTCTGACCATCAAACTCTGACTACAGGTGGTATTGGGAGTCTCATTTCTCTTGAAAGAAATAAAAACAAAAACCCACCTCATACCTTCCTGGGGGACAGTCTCATTGGTACAGTTCAAAGAAGGCAGGGCCTACCAGCTACCCGTCCACAAAAAAAAGCATTTTTTTTTTTTTTTTAAATCAGGGACTGAACCCAGGGACGTTTAACTGAGCCACATTCCCGGCCAGTTTTGTTTGTACTGAAATTTGCCTCCCTAAATTACTGAGGCTGGCTTAGAACTTGCAATCCTCCTGCCTCAGCCTCACTAGCTGCTGGGATTATAGGCGTCCACCACTGCACCCAGCCATAAAAGAAGCATTTTAAGATTCCTTAAAGTTAACGCTCATATTGTTTGGAACCAGGTCAAGTATGATAGTGACATGAATCAGGCATGCTTGTTGATGAGAACGAGTGCCCGGAAGTGCGGCTATCTGCCTTCCTAAGGACATGAGCCAGGGTGACTCGTTGGCTTGGATGCGGGTAGATCCCAGTCGTCCTTACTCCGGCACATGGCAAAGACTCCAAGCCCCGAGAGGAAAGAGTCCCTAAGCCCAAGAAAATAAATATCACAACGTAAAACGTCAGAGCATTACTCCCACTTCACAGCGAACTTCAAGAAAACCGCGGAAGCTTTTCATAGTGATAGTCGTTTTTATGGCCTTACAAATTTGGTGACTCGAAATGAAAACAATCTCCATTCCACATCCCATCTTTTTCCTCTCAAGGTGAAATCTATTCTTTTTAAGATTGTGTTAGAGTCCGTACTTCTTAAGTCGCATGTCACTAAAACACCTTCACTCGTTTTGCCTGTTGTCTTTTCCCTCCTGCACACGAAACTCCGCAGATCTAACTGGGGCCTTCATCCCGGGTCAGACTCAGGTGTTCCTCCAGCTCGGAGATCTCAGCGGCGTCCGGCCCGCACAACCCGGGATGGGTTGAGACTGAAGACCGGGCCTCGCCCTGGCGGATCTTCTGGATGCCATTTGCAGAGTTTCTAAAGATGGGCTGGAGAAGTGAAGATGTTTCTTGGCCTGAGCTTAACAGTAGAGATGGAAAAGAAAGGACAGCGACAAGACCAGGGCACTGATGGAGCATTGCAACGCGCTCACGCCGTCGGCTAGCTCTGAATCGGCGGCGGCTGCAGCAGCGACGGCGGAAGGCGCGCTGCTGGGTTCCAAGGGGACCTGGGCGTCCAACTGCGGAGGCAGCAGCAGCGCCAACAGCAGCAGCCCCAGCCCCAGCCTGACCAGCATGCCTCCTCCCATTTCAGCTGTCGCGTGCCGCGCGTCCTACTCGCTGCTGTGGCGACAGGGATATCAGGCGGCAGGCAGGCGCAGGCGAAGTAGGGAGCGCGGCCGCGGACCTGGGCTTATATAGCAGGGAGAGTCACAATGCGTGACGCCACGGCGCCGAGGCGCGCTCTCCCCGCCCCCTGCAGGTGCGCCACGCCCAGGGGCTCTCCAGCCCGCGGGGCGCTGTCCCCAGCCAAATACTTCTCATGTAACAAAACGTTTAGAAACCTAAGGTCTCCATTCCCTGTGTTCCAAGTGACTATTTTTTTCCTGGTCCCTAAAAGGGATGCACGCTTGGAGTGCAAAGTAGGGGTCTTGGCGTAGCTGAAAAGAGGCTCATGCTCAGAGCGTGGCACTACTCGCATTGGGTGGCCTTTCCTACGGTACAGGCGTCTTTGACATCAGAGAGATTCATTCTGTACAGGAAACTTCTTTTTTAGAAACGTGAGTTCTATAAAAGGTTGCACCTGGAACCGTGTCCCTAGCTGCACCCCCAGCTTGTGTCCCTTGTTAAGATTTATGGATTTCTAGCGAGGAAAAAGAAAATACACCACTGTTTTATTCCTATTGTTTCCACGCAATGAAATCTGTGTCTTTTTTACGTATGTGGAGTCTCGGGAGAGTTGTGTATGAGGAGTGGAGCTGATGGGCTTCCGGCTAGAATAAACCAAAGTGGAAACCGCTCTTTTAAAAACGAGAAGACTACAGAAAGTTGGTGGGAAATGAAAGAATGACGACATGGGTCCGAGTTAATAATGAACACTTCTAGTCGCAATGGGAAATGATCCTCTTTGAAAGGACTAGAGGGGTAAGAAAGAAATACATTCGCTGGCATTTGAATTTGGGGGGTTTGACTTTAAGAGATTTTAATAGAAATTTTCAAAAACCTTTGCTTGATTCTTTCATGGCTTGAGCAAGTGCTTTAGGTTTCCTCGGTATCTTGTCATTTACTTTCCAGTATGTAAATATTTTCTTTATATTCCAGAAAATGAAAACCTACTTTTCCCTTTGCTTAGTCCTAATTGGATTTCCTCCTCCGGAACCTGAGTCTCTTCTTCTGAGTCTGGGGCCTCCCTGAAGAGCTCGCCAATTCCTTGTTGTCATTTGGGAGTTGCTCTCACATAAATTTGGTTCCCTCCCTCCTGCTCAGGTATTCCTGCTGAAAGTGTGCAGTGGTAAGTTGCAGATGCGGAGAAGGCAGAACCTCCTGGGAGCCACAGGGGCCACCACAGTCCCCCAGGAGCCACATACCAGTGGGTCCATGCAAGAGGTAAGAGCAGAGTGTTTAAGGTCAGCGTCCTCCTGGCTCTCTTTCCTCCCAAATTTTTTGGACTACTTTTTAACAAACACATTGAAACCAGCCTTCTCCACTTCTCAGTGACAGAGGACTCATGTTTGGGGTGAGGACAGAGCTTTGTGTTCTTGGCTTTCTCTTCTAGCAAACAGGGGGACCCTGGAGGACTGAGTGTGTGAGCTTCTCACTCCACGGTCTTGCTTCTTAGACTTCTCTGCTCAGCTGGAGGGTCCTCCTTAACGATATGGAGAACATGTGGCCATCAGTGGCAGTCACCAGGTCACAGAAGATTTTCCAGTGACGCTGGAACCTCCTGTTTAGAGACAGCCCCAACAAGCCAGAGGTTGTCTTCCCAGTGTCCTTGCCGGATACCTGCAGTCTAGTGGCAACCCAATCCGACGCACCCTGAGCCCACGCTGTGCAGAGGAAGTTCCTGCCAACTTCTCAGCCTAAACGGACTGGAGAGTCTGTGTCACATCAGATGACACTTTGAGTCACATGCTTCAGTTTTACCTGTTCAAAAATCCCCCACCCTTTAGACCAAGTTAAAAATGCTGCCTCCTCCAGGAAGCCTTCTCTGTTCTCCAGCACCAGGAATCATCTCTCCCTTCATGCACTTCACCCTGGGTTTTCCTCTGTGGCCTCACAGCTGCTCAAGGGCACCAGTCACCCAGTGGTATGACTGAGATGGGAGATGTCCCCAGAAGCTCATATATGAGACAATACAAGAAGGTTTAATGGAGAAATGAATGGGTCCTGAGAGCCAACCGCACAGTCCTCACCCCTCCAGATCCAACATGCTAGCTGGTTACTGAGGGCCTCAGGCTGGGACCCAAATCATGCGGTGATGAATTGCTGGTCCCCTGCAAAGGCCGTGTCCCCCCGAAAACATGGCCAGGACAGAGCAGTCTCCTGTGCCCCGCTAAAATGTGAAGAATTGAAGAGGGCACAGAGCAGGGTGAACCCAGGCAGGGCAAATGGAGCGTGGCCCAGGGGTCCTAGGTGAGGCCTCTGAAGCACACAGGTCAGGAGCACCTGGGCTGCGTGGTATTCTACCTGCAGCGAGCAGCCGGTGACATCAAACAGACATGGAGTGTGTCCTTGTCAGCTTTTAAAAGACCCCTGGATGGCCCCTGTTGGGTCAGCCACATCCCAGGGACAGATCTCCATCTGCCACCTGCAGGTGGTGACCTTGGGCGAGCCTCCTGGCCTCTCTGAGCCTCAGCTTCCACAACTGAATGGATGTGGGTGTGGGTGGAGGTGGCGGGTGGTTGTCCCACAGGCCTTGAGAGCCAGGCTCAGGCGGGAGCTTTGCCTCAGCAGCAGGGGACCTGCTGGTGTGCTGTAAGCAGCTGGGGGACCGAGGGCTCTGCATTTCAAAGGGTCACTCAGGGCCTTTATCTCAGCCCTGAGTTTAAGGTTGAAAAAACCAGACATGATTCAGAGCAGCTTCCAGAAAATGTCAGCAGATGCCCTCAGGTTGGAGGTGGATAGAGGGAAAAACCGACAGGCTCAGGGCAGATGCCCTCCCACCCATTATGTCAGGGACAGCACCTGCCCCACACTGTAGTCCCAGCCATGGCCCCTGAAGCAGCCATGCCCACAATGTCAGAGGCCATTCCTATAGTAACGGTGTTCCCTTTGGCTTGTGGGTGCTGAGCCAAGTGGGGCACCTATAAGCAGAAATCACCAACACGGTTTGGGCACCATTGTGAAAACACGGCTAACCGGGTGGGAGGCAGACCTGAGAGGGACCAGCGAGCTCTCCGTTACCCCGCAGTGGAGTCCATCCATCAGGCCCTGGAGGAGCTGAGTTTCTGGGTAGAAAGTGGCTGGAGGTGACAGAGGGGTTTGAGTTACAGTTCACAATGCGGTGGTTTGATTACTGGAGACTGAAGTGGGACGTGTGGGTTTGGGCATCAGGAAAGAAGTCGTGAAAAACCCGAGACTCCGCGGTCACAGGGAACCCTCACAGCTGGGTGTCACTGCTTGCCTTCCTCCTCTGGGACCCACTGTTCCCAGAGCTTCACTGGTTACTGCTCCTCCTTCCAGGATCATCGGCAACGGGAAAGGGTGAAGTCCAGGGCCCAGCGTTTCCATGTCCGCCTCCCTTCAGGACCCACTGTTGTTGGGAAGCCATGGATGTTTGCCTTTGGTGGAGAAGCTGGGGATGAACCTGGGGAGGAACCAAAGTTTGCTTTTCCCCCTGGGGCCCCTTGTTACTGGGAAGGGATGTCCTGGGAGAGGATCAATGGTTGCCTTCCTCCTCCCTCTTCCTCGGGGTCAGACAGTTTGGGGGTTATCATTTCTCTGTCCTGGGGATTGTCATCTTCCATATCCTCAGCACCCATATCTCCCTGTGACCTCACAGCATCTGGTGAGACGGGTGCTATGACCACCCATTCTGCAGGCTCAGGGACATACCAACTTGTTAGACCCTGAATCTAGAATGAGAGGGACCTTAGAGACTGACCTCCATGCCCACCTTCCCTAGGGAAACTGAGGCCCTAAGAAGAGCAGTGTCTTGTCAGGAGAGAACTGTCTGTTAATTAAAAAATCAATTAGTTAATTAAATGGAATAATCATGAGAAGTCTCAGTGGTACCTGGCACATTGAACCCAAGTTCAACAGACATGGGTCTCCTCGCTGCCCCTTGGGCCCTCTGAGGCTGCCTGCACTGGGTTCCCCACTGGAGATATCTCCACAGCACCCTCAGGACACCACTGAAAGGTGGGGTGGATGAAGGCAGGCCCCCTTCCCAGGTCTCTGTGACCCCCCACCCCTCCAGCTGCTGTCTGCCCAGGGATTGAGCAGAGTCAATCTCTGATGTATAACCTGCCATCCATGAGGGGCTGAGGGACTGGGCCTCCACCACCTGGACCAGATCCCAAAGAAAGGGAAAGTGCCAGCCTCAGCTGTGGGAAAGTGGGGACTCAGCTAGAAGGACTTCCTACTCCTGAGATGCACAGGGAAATCCAAGGAAACAGGGGTGGCTAGGGGCATTGGAGCCAAGTCTTGTAGGGTGGAGGGGGACAGACTATGGGGTACAGAAGTTGAGAAGAACTTCAAGGAACTGCCCAGGTGGGCCCCAGAGACCAGGCAGGTCTCAGAGATGTCCACAGTGCTGCGTCCCCCTAATCTTTGGAGAGAATGTCTGCCCTGCCATACTCTGATTGACAGACCGTAAGTTCCCAGATAATGCAGATCATCTGCCCTCCTGTCTTAACCATTTGTGGTTTTTTGCTATAACAAAATACCTGAGACTGGATTATTTATACACAACAGCAATGTATTGTCACAGTTCTGGAAGCCGGAAGTCTAAGATGAAGGCGTCAGCAGATCCCATGTCAGAGGAAGGCAGTTCTTCACTTCCAAGATGGGAACTTATTGCTGTGTTCTCACCTGGTAGAAGGCAGAGAGCAAAAGGAGCCTTTTTAAGTGGGCATTCAGTCTTTTCAGGAGGGGATCACCCTCACCACCTAATCATCTCCCAGAGACCCCATTTCTAACATGGCTCTGGGTGAGCGTTTCCACATGAATTTTGGAAGAACACAGATATTCATAACACCTCCCCATCCCAACGTGTTCAAGGACACCTTCCTCCCCTGACCTCACAGGACTCGTTCTGTGACACTGGGCCTGGTGACAGATGACCTCTCATTGAATGACTGGTGGGAAGCTCAGGGTTTCTGGGATGGGGATGGGGATGGGGATGGGGCTTCAGCTGTGAGAAACACACTCACCTGCCCAAACCCAAAGAATGCACCAAGAGGCTCAGGTGTAGCAAAACAGCCAGGGTTTTACTGATGGTCTAGCAAGATCGGGTGTCTGGTGAGCAGGCGCCCGAGCGGGTTGCACTCGCATTCGATGCCCTCGTGCTCAGGGGCCCTCCCCCGGTTCCTCATTGGCTGAGTGCTATGGGGTGTGCAGTCTGCTATGGGGTTACGTGGTGGCTTTATCACTGCTGTGACTAAAAGACCCGACAAGAACAATTTTAAAGGAGGAAACGTTTATTTGGGAGCTCATGGTTTCAGAAGTCTCAGTCCATAGAAGGCCATCTCCATTCCTCAGGGCTTGAGGTGAGGCTGAACATCATGGCAGGAGAGGGTAGCAGAGGGTCGCAGCTCACATGATGATCAGAAGGCAGAGAGGTCTCCACTTGCCAGATACAAAATCTATACCCTCAAGGCATGGCCCCCATGATGCATCCTCCAGCCACACCCTACCCACCTCAGTTTCCACTCAGTTAATCCCACCAGGGGATTAATTTACTGATAAGGTTAAGGACATAACCCAATCATTTCTCCTCTGAGCCTTCTTGCATTGTCTCACACATGAGCTTTTGGGGGGCACCTCACAGATTATTTAAAGATATGCACCTTTAGTTGTCCCTACCTCCCTTTGTTCTCCTGTGGCGGGAAGGTCGTCTTGGGGCCAGTGCATCTTGGCACACATGAAGTTGATCTTTGTTGGTCAGACCACCTCCTTCCTCCTCACCTCCTGTCTGTCAAAGGCTGTGACTCTGTCACGCTCAGATGTGAGCTGCTGGGAGTCATTTGTTCTGTTTCCCCTTTGATTGTTTCTTTTTACATCCTCAGTCATTTTACATTTAAAACTAAACACTGTATTTTGAAAATGAACCCCTGGATTTCCTGTTTCCCACACAGCTGTGCCATCCTCTGCGTGTAGCAAGAAGACCTGGCCCTGGGGCTTCACCCAGAGGTTGGACAGGCTCCTTTGCAGCGATCCTCCCTGTCAGTCAAGCTAGGTTCAGCCTGAGCAAGCTGCACACTTACCATCCCAGTCCTCACACCCAACCTAGTGTGCAAATTGATTGAAAACCTCACCTGAGAATTCGCCTTTGTGGCAGATAGCTGAGTCCCAGCCAATCACAGCAGCTGAGCTAAAGCCACCGGGAGGACGAGGGGTCTCTGGCCCTGCTCTGGTCCCTCAGGCTGTCCATTTGCCTTGTTCTTTGCTCAGTTCAATTTGTCTAAAGTCTTTCTTTTTACAATCCGAAGAATCTGCCCTTGTGCTTCTGGGTCCCATTCCACTGATTCCAGGGGCAGATCCCAAAGCTGGGCTCCTCTAAAAGGAGACTAACCCTGCCTGTATCAGAGAGAGCCATGGACCCTGCCCTCCAGGAGGTAGACTGGGCCTGACTCCGAGCTCAGGAACCCCGAGAAGCCTCTGGACCACCCTCCATCTCCCATTCTGCAGGTGGATACAATCTAATGGGGGTAAGTGATCTTCCCAAGGCCCACCCCTCCCCTCATTTCTCTACCCCTTTCCTTCTCCCCCCGTCCTCCACCTTGGTGTCATTCCATGTCTTTACTCCAGGTTACATGGACGGGTGGCAGGGATGGGACTGTGTCCTGCTCTAATCACAGGCCTTGGGAGTCTGGTGGAGCTGGGTTCAAATCCCAGCCCTGCCACTTCCTGGCTGATCATTCAATTCATCCTACAAGAATGTCTGAGCATCTCAGAACCTGGATCCTTCCCAGGAAAATGGGACTAGTATGTGAGCCTGCCTGGCAAGACTCGGAGGACTGAATGACATGACATGTTGAATGGAGTTAGCGCAGCACCTGATCTGCATGGCGCCTTTCCAGAGAGAGGCGGGGGGGTGTGGAGAGACCGGGAGAAATAGATAAAGAAGAAGTGCAGAGTCTGAGCCTGGTCTCCTGACCCCCTCCTCAGCCATCACGATGGGGAAGTATCTCTTGTGGGCTTGGCCTGCCCTCAGGTTGTGTTTAAAGAACAAGTAAAGATGGCTGGGCAGGGTGGCACATGCCTGTAATCCCAGCCACTCAGGAGGCTGAGACAGGAGGATCAAACATTTGAGACCAGCCTCAGCCACTTAGTGAAGGCCTGAACAACTCAGTGAGATCCTGTCTCAAATCAAAATGAGGATGTGGCTCAGTAGTCAAGCACCCCCGAGTTCAATCTCTGGTACCAAAGAAAAGTAAAGAAGGTATTTTGGTGGGTTTTCTTTGGCTCACAGAGGGGACATTTGGGCTCTGTGACTGCATGTCAACGTGGGTATTTGGGCAGTGCCAGCGTGGCGGGGCTGGGAGCAGCCTCCTGTGATCCTTTCCATGTTGAGGCTGCAGATGCCTCTCCAATGCTGGTGGCTTGGAGGGAGCTGCACTGCCCAGGGCGGGGACGAGGGCAAGGACAGTCCTCCACCAGCCACTGGCTTCCTGCAAGCTGAGGGGCCACTGGCCCAGCCTCTCTTGCTGTTTCCTGGTGAGCAAAGGATCCCAGAGGGAGGAGTGCGAGGAGGTGACATCCAAGCTGAGGTGGTCACAGCAACCCGGGAGAATGGGACTGAGCATTAGAGTCCCTAGTGCAGGGTGGCCACCTGGAATCTTAGGAATCACTGGGCAACACAGAGCCCTGTAGGGCAGAGGTGATGCTGAGCTCAGCCTCAGAGCTGAAAGGGGTCTGGACCTGGTGACTGGGTGGACCTCATCTGCAGAGAGCCGAGACTGGCCTGTGGGGACGGGCTGCCCAGCTCCAGGTCATGGTCCCACCACACCCTCGGAGTCAGAACCTCGGCTACATCTCCGGCGGAGCGGGCCGCTGGGTGAGGTCTGCTGGGGTCCATGCTGCCCTTCCAGGGTGCAGAGCTAGAGCCTTCCTGGCTTTCCAAATCCACATGCAGCAACCAGCATTTATGAGCACCTACTGTGTGCCAGTCAGTTCACCACCTGGGAGACAGTTGTCACCATCTGCAGATGAATAAACAGAAGCTCAAGCAGTTTAGAACCAAATTTATGGCCACACAGCAAGCTGGGGTGGAGCAGCAGGGGAGAAGGGGAGATGTGCCCCAGAACCGCTGGGCCACTGGGCCTGTGGGCACCAGGTGGGGCTCCTGGCTGGCTGCACGCTGCAGGGCCCCTAGGTTTGCTCATTTCTGGCTCATTCTCCTTCCTTCCACAGCAGGAAGACGTCCGCCAACCCCCTCCCACTGGGATGGCAGTGGGGTAGAAGGGCCTGGCTGTAGGGAGGGCAGCCACAATTCTTTTCCCTGGAAGACTGGGCGTCTAGAGGGAGCGAGGGAGCGAGGGAGGGGGGGTGTTCCTCCAGCCCCACCCCCCCCACTGCACTGCAGACCCCAGGCTCCGCCCTCTCCAGGGCTTGAGATGCTGCGCTGCCCTGGCAGAGGGGAAGGAGCGGGCAGAGGGCACGCTGGCCTCTTCTTCACTTGGCCGGGTAGGGAACACGCATGGCTTCCCCTGCCCACTAGTCCCCTAGCCCTTCCTAGATGCAGGGCATGCTGGGAAATGCAGACCCTGGGCACTGGCCCTCAGGTCCATCACCACCTTGCCATCACCGTCCCCACGTCACCAGCAATGCCACAGCCATACTTGACAGCCCAGTGCTCATTGAGAAGGTGGAGATGAGAGAGCCCTGAGCCTTGGGAGAGAAGCCACCAGAGCTGTGGCCCATCTGTAAACCTCAGCTGCCCTGGGGTGCAGCCCAGGGAGGAGTCGCCACTGAAAATGGGGTCCTGGCAGGAGCCAGGGGTGCCGCTGGTCATGGACGTGCTGAGAGGCCCTGGGAAGTCACTCAAGAACTCCAGGCTCCGCTGCTCACCCGCCTCCCGCATCACAGCCCCCCCACCCCCCTCCAGGTCCAGAAGGTAGAAGACCCCGGGCTGCGAGGGGAAGAGGCTCATGGGGACCAATGGCCTTTTGAGGACCTAGGAGGCCATTGGTGCCTCCTTCACAGGCACTATTAGCTGGTGGCCCTTCTGGAGCTGGGTGGAGTGAGGCCCGGGAGCCTCTGAGGCTGCCCACCGCAGGCGGCTCCTCCCTGCAGCGATTCAGGCCCAAGGACCAGGGTGGCCCCTCGGGAGCCGCCTCCTTGTGTGCATGCGGGTGGGTGGGGAGGGGGTCTGGGGAGTTCAGAGAGGACGTGGGCAGGAGACGCCCAGCTCTGGAGGAATCAGTGTGCTGCCCCATCACCTGGGGTAGCTCATGGGTCCCCAGCAACCACACAGTCCTCACTGTGCAGCTGAGGAAACCGAGGCTGGGAGGATAAGGGACATCCCCAGGTCACACGGGTCAGTGGCAGAGCCAGGGCTTGAACCCAGACCTCCTGGCTCCAGGGCTGGTGCCTGTTCAGCCTCACCCTGGGGCTCCCCCCTGGGGAGCGGGGTCCCCCTCCAGCCTGTGCGCCCCTCCAGGGCTGCAGCTCTGCTCCACTCACCTGTGTGCTGCGCTGTGGTTCCCAAATCCCAGGCCAAGGAACCCCTCATCACCTCCCCTGGGAAGCTGGCCTCAGGCACAGGTTCCCAGCCCTGCCCACAGCTCCTGCGACAGGACAGTGTCTCCGGCAGAGGCTCAGCATCCGTCTGCTGGCTACGGGCACTGACTCTGGAGCCAGGTGGCCCAAGTCTAAATTCCAGTTCATTAACAGATGACACTGGGTAAATTACTTAGTCGACCAGGACCTCAGTTTCCTTATCTATAATGAGGGCATAATAATAGCAGAGCAGATACAAGAATGAGTGACATTCCTGCTGCGGCAAGTATCACAAAATAGAGGCACATGGTGCTGCGCAGGGAAATCTAGGAAGGGGCAATTTAGCTGAGCAATGACTAACAAGTAGAAATTTTCCAGGTAAAGGGTACGACATGTGCAAAGGCCCTGTGGTAGGAGATCCACATAGTGATAAGACTGAAAGAAGGCCAGTGTTGCTCAGGGGATAAAACAAAGAGGGAGCATGAGGGAGACGAAGCAGGAAGAGCCACTGGGCTCAGGTCTTGTAGGGCCTTTAGGGCCACATTGAGAAGTTTCATGGTAGGATCAGCCCCAGGAAGCCTTTGAGTCACCTGGACAGGGAAAACTGGGCCTGGCACCCTGGAATGTCTCCCAGAACCCTCTTCACATCTGGGCAGGGCCCGGGCGCAAAGGCGTTGGGCTGAAGAAGGCCTGGGTGTGCTGAGGCTTAGTTCAGAAGTTGCCAGAGGTCCTTCAGGTCCCCTCACCCTGCAGCCTCCTCCACCCACCCAGTGGGCCCTCACTGTGGGCACTGGAGACCACTGGCTGCCATTGACAGAAGTGCTTGGAGTCGCATGTCTGAGCTGCAGTTCCAGAGGGCGGTTCTCATCTGTGTGTCCTTGGGCAAAGCGTTCCACCTCTCTGTGCCTTGGTGTATCTGCAAAGCAGCACTCTGGTGAGGGGTGGGTGAGGTGAACGAAGCTTGAGGCCTGGGCCTGGGGCAAGGAGCCTCGTCTGTGTCAGCATCCACTGGTGTCAATGAGGACACAAGCCCTGCGTGTCCCCATCCAGCCAGGAGCCCTCTCCAGGCAGCTGTGGAGCAGTCACCCCTGGGGGAGTCTGGGGTCTCCTTTGGAGTCGCCCCTCCCAGACAGCACCCGAGGGTCCTCTGCCTCACCTGGTCACAGGGGCCTCAGGTTTTGGCGAATTCAGCTGCAGAGAAGGAGCGGGGAGGGGAAGGTGCAGGGCAGGTGACCAGGTAAGGTCATGACAGCAGGCAGGCTGGGGGGCCCATCCCCCTCACTGCAGGACACTCTGGCCTCCCCCAGCCATGGGGAGCCATCACATAAACCCAGCATTTAGCTAAGCGGGCTCTGCCTGGACACGTTCCTGAAATGCAACAGTAACAAAAGAGAAAAATGGACCAGCTGGCGCCAGATCACCTCCCCGAGAAGTAAGTGGGCACAATACTCCTGTCCTGAGCCAGGACGCTGGTGGCAGAGGCACCTGGCCAGGTGGTCCCTTGGCCCCAGCCATACGGACTCTCTGTGAGCTGCCCCACAGGGTCTGCACCTGGGTTACTCGGGCACCTCTATGAGATTTCATCGAGATATTCCTCTCTGCCCACCCTGAGCAGGGAGGTGGGCACCATCCTGGGTGTCCCAGTTGATGCTGATTTGCTGACAGTGACCCCGGGAAAAACAGACAAGGTGGACCAGCTGCCCACAACCTTCCTGGGGCCTTGGTCTCCCCAGGAGAGGATAGGCTTCCAGTGCCACATCAGGTCAATGGGGTCCCTGGTGCATGCTCACAGGGAACGGGATGGTGAGGAGCGAAGTGCTTTGACCATATCTCTGCATGGGAACGAGGTCTGGGAAAACGGGGCTCCTGCTTTATTGCTTGAATTCTTTCAATGAGCATGTGCTGCGTTTCACTCTGAGAAAACAAGGCATCACGCAGATGGACATAGAATGGAGGTGAAGGAAGGACAAGGTCATGACAGGGTGACAGGAGAGGACCTGGTGTCAACAGCACAGGGCCAGGCGTGGGCTGGGCACACAGTGCCACTGGCTGCCAGTCAGCCACAGTCACCCGGTGATGTCAGGCTATGCTACTGAAGATCGGTGTGCCTGGCAGGATGATTGCCAGTGTGGCTGGGGGCCACTCTGATCCATCCATCAGGTTAGATTGAGGGCTTACCTGAGTCTGCCCAGAGAGGTCGGAGAAGCCTCATAGGCTGGGTGACTCCAACCCAGCCAAGAAGAATGAGGAGGAGTCAGCTGGGTGGCCAGGGTGGGGAGGGCCAGTGCAAAGGCCCAGAGGCTGGGAAACATTCCGCAGGTTCAAGGAAGAGCATGTGACAGAAGAGCTGAGAATGGGGTGTGGCCTAAAGAGTGGGGCTAGAGGGGAGGTGGGCTGGAGATGTGGGGCCTGGAGTTCACACCCCCCATTTCCCCATGAATGATGCCAGGAGGGCATATTTCCAGGCCTGAGTCAAGTCCCAGTTCTGATATTGATCTGCTGTGTGACTCTGGGCAAGCAACCCTGTTCTCTGAACCTCAGTTTCTTCAGTGATAAAATGAAGACAAGATGCACCTCACAGGTTTGCTCAGGAGGAAGATCTCCCTCCTTCATCTGCAGGTGTTTGCTGAGTGGCTATGCTCTACCCAGCTCTGTGCTGCATGCAGGGCCACAGCCCAGGATGTCACCTCACATAACTGACCATCTTGTCAGACACACAATGGTTAAAGAACCACTGATAGAAGCAGATTGTGGAATTTGATGAGTAAACTGAAGGGAAACTGAGGAACATGGCCAACAGCTGGAACAGAGGTCTCACCTTAACCTAGACTGGGGTCAGGTGCCTGGGAAGATGGTTACAAGGATGTGACTGAGCACATGGAGGGACAGAGATGGGGTGTCCCACAGGAGGGACCATATGAGTGAGAAAATTGTGGGGTTGATCCAAGTGTAGTTAAGGGGTATCCTTAGGTGGCTTGGGCAGGGGACTGAGCTCCTAAATGTATAAAGCAAACATTGACAGAGTAAATGAAGAAACCAACAGCAACACAATAATGGTAGGACACTTCAATACCCTGACTCAGTGACCACAGAACAACAGACAGAAGATAATAAGGACACAGGCAACATGAACAACACCATAGACCAATTGGAACCCAACAGAATAATTGAACCCAACAACAGAAAAGGCACACATGGAACATTCTCCAAGGTAGACCATGTGTTAGACCACAAAACAAAACAAGTCAATAGATTTAAGAAGATCAGGTCCACACAAAGTATCCTTTGCAACCCTAGTGGAATGAAACTGGAAATAATTACTAGAAGAAAAGCTGGAGTATTCACCAATAGGTAGAAATTAAGCAATGTGTTTTAAACAACCAATGGGTCATAGAATAACTGGCAAATTAGAAAACATCTTGAGACAAGTGAAAATGAAAACATAGCATTCCAGAACATAGAATGCAGAGAAAACATTTAAGAAGGAAGTGTATAATAATAAACCTTCACATTGGAAAACAATATCAGCTGGGTGCACACCTAGGCAATTTAGCAAGACCCTGTCTCAAAATAAAAAGGACTGGGGCTGTAACCCCTGGGTTCAATCCCTAGTGCTACAAAAAAGAAAAAAAAAGTAGGTACCAAATTAAAAACCTAACTTTAACCTCAAGGAGAAAAACTAGAACAAACTAAGCCCAATGTTAGCAGAAGGAAGAAAATAACAAAAATTAGAGCAGAGTTAGAGGAAATTGAGAAGAAATAGAGAATAGAAGAACAGCAGAGAAAAATCAATGAAACTAAGAGTTGATTTTTTTTTAAAGATCAACAAAATTAACAAACCTTCAACTAGATTCACTATGAAAAAAAGAGAGTAGAACCAAATAGCTAAAATCAGAAATGAAAGAGAGGGCATCACAACTTATGGCACAGACATGAAAAGATTATAAGAGAATACTATACAAATTATATATCAGCAAATTGGATACCTAAAAGTCATGGATAAATCCCTGGAAACATAAAACCTGCAAAGACTGAATCATGAAGAAATATAAAATCCAAACCAAGAAATATATGAAGAGACCATAAATAGAAGGAGATTGAATCTGTAGTAAATAACAGCAACAAAGAAAAGTCCAGGACCAGATGGGCTTTGCTGGAGAATTCTACCAAATGTTTAAAGAAGAATTAACACCAATCCCCCTCAATCTATTTCTGAAAAATTGAAGAGGACAAACACTTTCAAATTCATTTTCTGAGGCCAGTTTTGCCCTCATACCAAAGCCATAAAGTCACTACATGAATAGAAGTCACAAATTAATATCCCCAATGAATATTGGTGCAGAAATCTGTAACAAAATCTTGCAAGCTGAATTCAACAGCACATTAAAAAGAATCTTACACCATGACTAAGCTGCAATTCAAGGATGTCTCAACATGCAAAAAATCGATCAGTGTAACGCACTACATAAAGAGATAAAAGCATATAATCATCCCGACTGACATAGAAAAGCACTTGACAAGAATTCAAAATCCTTCAGTGTTTATAAGAAAACTACTTCACCATAATAAAGGCCTGCAGCTAACATCATCCTCAGAATAAAAGACTGAAAATTTCCCTCTAAGATCAGGAAGAAAGAAAGGGTACCTAATTTCCACCACTCCTATTTAGCACCGAACTGAAAGTCTTAGCCAGAGCAATTAGACAAGAAAAATAAATAAAGGTATCCAAATTGGAAAGGAAGAAGTAAAATTATTTCTGTTCACAGATAACATGATGGGGGCTATGTAACACCATAATAATGATTTTATTTATTTGTTTATTCATTTCTTTATTTATTGAAGCACTGGGGATTGAACCTCGGGGTGCTTTATCACTGAGCTACATCTCCAGCCCTTTTTATGTTTTATTTTGAGACAGGGTCTAAGTTGCTGAGTCTTTATGAAGAAAATCCTAAGGATTCCACACAAAACATGAAAACCATTAGCGTTAGTAAATTAATTCAGCAAAACTGTAGGATACAAAATCACCATGTGCAAATTAGTTGCATTACTACAAAATCTAAAAAGCAAAGTAAGAAAGCAATCCTATGTATAATAGCATTAAAAAGGATAAAATTCTTAGGAATAGCTTAATTAAGGAGGCAAAAGATTTGCACATTTCAAGCTACAAAACATTTGGATAAAAAAATAAAGAAGACATAAATAAATGAGAAGACATCCATATCCATGAATTCTTCTTAATAATGGTAAAATGTCCACTCTACACAACGCAACCTACAGATTCAATGAAATTCCTATCAAAATCCCAATGATTTCTTTTCTCCTTCTTCTTCCTTTACCTGTCTCTTCTCTTTTTTTGTTTCTTTTTCAGAAAAAGAAGAAAAATCCCCAAATTCATGTGGAAACTCAAGGGATCCATCCACATGAATAGCCAAACTGATCTTGAAAAGAAAAACAAAATTAAAGGAGGCCTCACATTTCCTGATTCAAAAATATACTTCAAATTTACAATGTCAGAGTGTGAAGAGGGTGCTCCTGGCATGAAGGCATGTGGACAGTGAGACAAAACAGAAAATGCAGAAACAAACCCTCATGCACAGGGCAAATGACCTGCAACAAGGCCCGAAGGCCACTCAGTGGGGAAAGGCCAGCCTCCCCAACAAATGGCTCTGGGAATATTGGATATTCCTAGGCAAAAGAGTGAAGCTGGAATTTTACCTTGCACCATATACAAAAAGTAACTTGAAATGGATTAAAGAGCTAAGCCTAAGACACAAAACCATAACATTCCTAGAAAAAAAAGTAGGAGGAGAGAAACTTCACAACATTAGATTTGGCAGTGATTCCTGGGGTGTGATACCCACAGTGCAAGTAGCAGAAGTAAAAATAGGCAAGAGGGGCCACAGAAAGCTGGAAAATCTCCGCACACAAAAGGAAATAACAGAGTGAATAAGCAGTCTGTAGAATGGGAGAAAATACCTGCAAACCATATTTCTGGTAAGGGGTTGTGACCCAGAATATAAAGAATTCTTAGAAGGCCACAAAAAAAGTTTTGTAATTGGGAAGAGATTTGAATAGACATTTCTCCAAAGAAGAGAGACAAATGTCCAACACACACATGGAAAGATGCCCAGCAAAACCACAATAAGGTATCAATTCCAACTCATTAGGATGGTCCCCAGGAGACAGAGAGGAAGGAGGAAGGAAGGAAGGGAGTGGGTGCTAGCGAGGACCTGGAGACCCTGGAACCCTTGTGCCCTGTCGGTGGGAATGTGAAATGATATGGCCACCACTGGAGACAGCATGGAAGTTCTTAGAAAAATTAAGAATAGAATTACCCTCCCCTTCCTCTACTCCACTGGTCTCCTTTCTATTCTCATGAGATCCCTCCACCTTTTCCCCTTTTTCCTCTCTATCTCCCAGATGTGAGAGAAACATAAGACCCTTGACTTTCTGAGTTTAGCTTATTTCGCTTAACATAATGTTCTCAAGTGCCAGCCATTTTCCTGCAGATGACAATTTCATTCTTCTTATGGCTGAGTGAAACTCCAGCATGTATGCATACTGCATTTTCTTTATCCATTCATCTGATGATGGGCCCTGGGGCTGGTTCTATAATTTGGCTACTGTGAAAACACACTCTTGAAGAGATTTGCACACCCATGTTCACTGAAGCATTATTCACAACAGCCAAGAGGTGTGAGAAACTCAGAAAGATAGATGTCCACTGGTAGATGAATGGATGAATCCAGTGTGCTGGAGAAGCCACAGTGTACTATCATTCACAAAGGAAAGAAATCATGGCGGGTGCTACATTATGTTACAACGTGGATGAACTTCGAAGACATCACGCTGAGAGAAATGAACCAGTCACAAAAGTCAAATACTTTCATGGGGGATGCGAAGAACACAAATCACAGAAAAGAAACTGGAATGGGGGTCCCAGGGACAGGGAGTTACTGTTCAGTGGGAATCTCAGGCTGGGAAGATAAAAAAGTTCTGGAGCTAGACGGTGGTTAGGGTTGCCCAACAGTGAGAATGTCCTTAAGGTCATGATCAAATGTCCTTAATGTCACTGATCTGCACACTTAAAAACAGTCAAAATAGTATATATTGGGGCTTATTTTATCATAGTAAAGTTTTTTTTTGAAAAAATAAAACTTCCATCAGTGAAATGCACCATATTGACAGAGTAGAGAAAAACCATATGATCATCTGGATAGATGCAGAAAAAATAAATGACACCTTCAAATGCCACTAAGGAAAAAAAGGCTGTTCTCTCGTCAGAACAGAGACAAAGTTGGTTCCTCTCCACATCAGGGTGCTCCTGGTATTCTTGCCTCCATCCCTCTGGGCTGCACTCAAGGCCCATGGACCCAAACCCACTCTCCTACCAGGAACAAAATCAGTAGATTGAAGGAAATAATTGCAACCTGCCCCAGGGACCCCCCCACACACACACCAGAAACGCTCGCAGGTGCAGAATTGGGAGGGGTGGCCTTGGAGGCCCCATGCACTGCAAGGAATGGGCCCTGGTGGTGAGGACAGGAAAACTCTGAAGGTAGCACCCTGACTCACCTGTCTTCTCTGGGTGTCCCTGGAACTTGCTCTCACGGGCTCCCCCTATAGGTTTTTGTGGGCACTGCAATAGCCAGCCTGTCCACAAACTGTCCTGTTATTTGGGGGTTTTGTTTGAAAAACAGTGGCACTTTTGTGGAATGTGAGCAGCAGTGGGGACAGTAGGGCCATGGTTTCCCCCTCCTCCAGGTCACCTCTGCCTGTTGGTCCCCCCACCAGCCCAGCACACCAGAGGCACCTCTGCCCTCCTGCTGGCGGGACTTACCAACAGCGCTGAGGATGTTACAAGGTGGCTCAAGAGGACCAGAGGACCGTGTCCCAGACACACCCTTCTGTGGGAGCCATCTCTGTGACAGCATCTACAGCGCTCACTTCCTTTGAACATGGATCTTCATCTTTGCTCCCCCATGGTGCCCAGCATAGGGCTTAGTGCTTAGTAGGAGCTGGTTGATTTGAACAGAACCTGACACAATAATTGAATATGCTTCTGCGGTGGCACTGGAGAGAGAAAAGAAAATGTTTGAAAATGAAAAACATTTTCTGTTGATCCCTGGAGAGCACCACGCTTCAAGGAGGGCCTTGCAAATCCTTTCGTAAAGTGCACCAGCGTGGAAGTCCTCTGTGGACGCACACCCCCTCCCACAGAGCACTCTGAGGTTGCTGTGTGTGCACATTCATAATATCAGCCCTGCATATGAAATATGAGCATGTTAATATTAAGTAGCTACATGTTAACTGAAATAGACAATGACATGTGAAGTCCCTCTCTGATCGCCCTCCCCAGCATACCAATCACTGTACTGGGGGTTTCATTTAGAAACTGCTCACGTAAGAAGTACATTTCCTTCGAAGGATCAGATAAAATTTGATAATTTTAATTCACTAGGTAGAAAATTCAGGAAACCAAGGGACAGAAGCAGCCCCAAAAAGCTCCTCTCTTCCTCTATTTCCTAGGAAATGCAGAACCCAAGATGGGCAGGTGTCACCCACCCACAGGCTGCAGGAGGGAGCCGTCAAGGATCTCATTGGTCTGAAGCCCCAGTTGGTCTGAGGCACCCATTGAGGGGGTGACAGATAACCAGGTGGCAGAGATCTTCAACTGAGCTTCTGCCGGCAAGTTTGGACTCAGTTCCAAATGGAGGGCCTGTGCTCACCACTCTCTCCCTGGTTCAGGACCCTGAGGAGCAGGATTGCTTTGCTTCCTATCCTTGTTAGAACTTGGCATGAAGGTGGTAGACATGGCCTGGGGCAGTTCTGGAACACCTTGGCATTGAGAGGTGAGTGCTGCGTCCCTCCTCCTGGATCCAGATTGCCCTCTGATCCACCTGAAGGCCATGGCAGTCCTCTCGAGGGCAGAAGATCATCACCCCCACTATGGACCCCCCACAAGGTCCCCAAGTATGTCCTCAGGCTTAAGGCCCAGGATCCCATCATATATCCTGGCCCAGGTGTGCACGAGCTCCAGGGACAGTAACCTGGTCACCAGCTAAGCAAGGACAGGGCACTGGACAGGAGGAGCTGGGGAGAGCTTCCAAAGAAAGTTCCTTCAGGGAGTGTGACTGCAAAGGAAGCAGTGAGGCGGGGTTGGAGCAAGACAGGGTTTTTCCATGAATGGAAAAAGAACGGAGTGTCCACCTGTCCACTGAGAGGAATGATCCCGTGGAGGCAGGAGCGTTGACACTCAGGAGAGCAGCCCTGCGGAGCCTCCTCCGTAAGTGGGAGCAAAGGGGGCCACCATCTACACAAGTGGCCTCCAATACAGGTATGGATGGCTCCTGTCAAAGAGTCCCAGACCCACGAAGAGTTGTCCCCAACGCAGGACCACATCCCTCCTACGGAAGGCTAATGGTAGCAGGGGAATGAGACCGCCAATCATGCAGGTCCAAAGAGGGTGGGGAGATGAGCTGAGAGGGACTCGAAGACCATCCAGGGACAGCTCCTCTCTGCAGATATGAAGTCCAAGGTCCAGACCACTCAAGGCCCACCCAGACCCCGGTCTCCCCACCTGAGTCCAGCACCCTTCCTGGAAGAGGAGGTGGGCATCCCACTCCCTCCCCATTTCTTTCCCCTGCTCCATGGATTCTGACTCTCTGGAGTCAGCACCCCTCACCCCTCCACGTCCTTCTCCAAGGCTTCCCATCACCCTGCCCTGGCCAGACTCTCAGCCACTGTCCAGGTACAGTCCTCCACCTGCCCTCACCCCACACCCGCCCCCTCCCCAGCCTTGGAGGGCGGTATGGGCAAACAGCTTGATCTCCACGAGAATTCAAGCGCACAGGGCCACCCGGAGCTGTTCCCCATGACAGGTTCAGAGAGACTCTCCAAGCAAGCAGAGGTTTTGTGCTCACGGTGCCTGGGGACAGCTGCAGATGGCCTGGTTCATGCAGCCAGTAACTGAGGACAGGGGCCCTGAGTGGGGCTGGCTGCCCACCTACTCCACCCCTCAGCAAGTACCTAGTCTCTGTGGCCTCAGTTTCTTCATCTGTAAAGTGGGGTCAATAATAGAACCCAGACCACCAGGCTGCTGGGAGAAGGAAGTGACTCCAGGGCCACAGAGCAGCCCCTGTTGCTGGGTTCCTTGTCCCCATGGCCACTCCTCTGGGGGCCAGCTCAAGTAATGGGGCTCCCATACCTGGGTCCATTCCCAGGACCAGTCTCCCAGTGTCCACACTGAGTGGCGGGAAGTGGAGCCCTCCCCACCTCCAGCCTGCCCAGCTGAGGCTGGGCCAGCCTCCCTTCAGGGCGTCCACCCTGCCTGTGCTGGCCAGAGGGGCACCCAGTGCAGCTGTGGCAGGAGGCCATGACAGGTCTGCAGAGGGTGGGCCAGGGAGTGGGCCAGGCCACAGCACCTCCTCCACAGCCTGCTCCCTGCAGCCGGGCCTCCTTGAGCCGGAGTCCAGGGGAATGCAGAGCTTTATGGGGAAGGTCTGACCCACACCGTCCATCCCTGCAGCCCAGGATGCACAGGAGATGGAAAGAGGGCGAGCCTCTCCCCATGTCCATGCTGGAATTGAGAGACAGGGCCTGTGGGAGGGGACTGGCCGTGAGCCCAGGGGGATGGGGTCATAAAATGGGCCTGGGGGAGGTGGGTTGCCCCTTTCACCTGCCATGTGAGGATACAGCCTGAAGGTGCCACACGCAAGGAACAAGGAACAAGTCCTCCACAGACATCAGAGTCGCTGGCTCCTTGACCCTGGAATTCCCAGCCTTGAACTGTGAGGAATGTGTTCTGTATTGCTTCTATTACCAGGGCCAGGTCCTTTGTTCTGGCAGCCAGAGGAGACTAAGCCTGAGGAGAACTTAAGGCCCCGAAGACCATCACATGACGTCTGATAGAGACCTAAAGGAAGTAAGGGACAGCCTCAGAAGAACATTCCAGGCAGGGGACGAGGGGCTGGCGTGCAGTCAAGAGGCCAGTGTGCTGGAGACGAGGAGGAGACGGCAGCGCCCGGCCATTGAGCACCATTCGAGGGCTTTGGTCTTCGCACTAAGCAAGCAGGGAACCCAGTGCAGACTGAGCAGGGGACGGACACGAGCGGTCACCAAGGGCAATGGTCACAGCAGATAGCTGCACGCACTCCCCGAGGCCGGCCTCTCCTGCAACCACTAGATGTGGATCCCTTTGATCTCAGACAACCCAGTGAGGCAGGTGCTATTCCGCCACTCGGCACACCCAAGATGCTCAGGCCCAGAGAAGTCATCCAAATGGTTCGGGTCACATGAACTAGGCCGTGAACCTGGGCCACGGGGCTCCACAGGCTCTGCTCTTCATCGCTACCTCGTCTGCAGACTGATCATTCCTCTTATTCAGGCGAAGCCGCTGAGTCACCCACAGCAGCTGAGTCGGGATTCACATCCCGTCTGCGTCTCACAGTCTGAGCCCAGACAGCTGCCCTGGGCAGCTCCACCAATGGCGGGGGCAGTCCCCAAAACTGAAGCCCGCACTGGGCAGAGAGCAGAGGGTCAATGACAGGCGGCACAGAAGCCCCAGCCGAGTCGCTCTCCACGTGCGCCAATCCTCCTGACCTGGCAGCAGGGTGTTGACCTGTCCGTCTCTGGCAGGCTGCACTGTGTCCTGGAGGGTGGGGCCCCACACACAGCCACGTGCCCAGTGATCGCAGCAGGAGCCCCGCCCTGTCCCCCGGGCACTCGCACATCCAGTCAAGGGAGGTGCTGGCTGGGGACCCTGCTGCTCTGCCTCCGGCCCCCTCCATTAGAGCCTCCCAGGACGCGTGCTCACACGACAGAGGACCCCTGCCCATCAGGAGCCAGTCCAGGCCCGCACACAGCTCTGAGCTGGTCAGAGAAAGCACAGGCATTTACAGGCCCAGAATCCTGTGGTGACAGGCCAGCAGAGCCCAGAGCAGGGTGAGGCCCCCCAGGTGACAGGCATGCAGGTGAGAAGCCAACAGGGCCTCACTGTGTGTGGCATGAGGGAGGGACCAGGGCTCGTCCTTCCAGAATCAGCCCAGCACAGAGCCGGACACAGTAGCCCTGGCAGATGCTGGCTGACCCAGTGTCTGGATTAACTGAGCCCCTCCTGAGCCCCCTCCTCGGGCCCTCTGGGGGAAGGGTGGAGAGCCTTGTCTTGAACCCTCTATCTCTGGAGGGACCGCCACACAGTCACATTCCCTGGTGACCGGGACCCCTGCACTACTTTTCCCAGTGTGTCCAAGCTCATCCACAGTAGACTGGGGCAGGAGGGGTGAAGACAGAGTGGGACCCCTCCCCACCTCCCTTCACCAGGTAGAGCCATCACCCACCTGGGGGCAGCGACCCAGATACCCCTTCTCCCAGAGAGGGGCAGAGCTGGGGCAGGTCAGGAGTGGGCAATGCTGTATCCCAGGGGCCGCAGCTCCCCCGGTGAGCAGGGTGCTGGGGGCTGTAGGAAGGAACGGGCTCGCGCCAGGGACCCCTCCCTCGCCTCCTGTCCTTGGGATGCCCAGAGGCCCCCCCCCCTTCCCTTGTAATACATGTTCCGAGCACATTGTTTTTCTCCGCTTGATGAGGTGTGATCCATTCAAGGCTCTCTGATGGTTAGCTCACGTCTCCAAAGCATACTTTGCACAGGAAGATCAATTCCAAGAAAACAGTCTGAGGAACTTGGATCCATTAACAAGTGCTAAGTGGCCCATCGCTCACGGAGGGGCCTTTTCCTGAGACCCGCAGATGATGAACCTGTCCGCTCCGCAGGGAGCCCCGAGCAACGTTCACAACAAGGATTTACAAGTCTTAATTATTTTTCCTCCAACTGAGGCTAAACTTCATCTCTGAGTCCAGGGAGAATGACAGACAGCATCTCATCAGAGAGCAAATCAGCCCAGCGCAGGGGACAGAGAAGCTCCTCCTGCATCACCCCACTAAGAGAAAACTCTGCTCCCCAACTCCCAGATTGTGGGGATCAGCCTCTGGTCCCCACAGCCCCCAGTCTCCAGCATCCAGCATGCTCCCTGTGCAGAGACCCAAACCCACCTCCACACATACTCCACCAGAAGCAGGGCAGGGCTGGGCCCGGGTTCTAAACCACCAGAGTCCATTCCCAGAGGCCGAGGGGGCCGGGGTGGGGAGGGAGCAGAGGATCATGGAGAGGCGCAGCTTCCTCATTCTGATACATAAATAGAAACACAATTTCCAAAGACCCTGATTGGTGGAAGTAGACCAGGTCCATGCCAGAAGCCCCTTAATAAACAAATCCAGCGTGGATGGGACCATGGCACTCAGCACTCAGTCACTGGGAATGTGCGTGTGCCCAGCCCTGTGCTCGCACATCGCACATATTATCTCGTTTAAGCCTCGCAATAACCCAATGCAGAAAGTATTAGTATCCCCATTTTACAGATGAGGAAACCATGGTGGACAGAGTGAAAAGCCATTCACCCCGAAACACCAAGTTGCAAATCAAAACAAGGTCTAGCAGACACCAAAGCTGAAGCCCCGTATTTCACGTATGCCTCCAACTCCTGTACGCACACCCCACAAGACAGAGAACTCCCTCTGCTCAAGGTAGCCTGTCTCTGGGCAGCTGTGACTGTTAGAAAGCCCTTCCTTTGGGACCCACGAAGGGCACCTCCTCATCTTCCACCAGGCACCCCTCGGGGTTCAAAGCAACTCTTCCTGCAGAGACTTTCCATCTCAGCTTCCATGACCCCATCCCTGCCCTGCCGACTCTCTGAAGGAGGCCACACGTGCCCAGACCCAGGGGCAGCCACTGACAGCTCGGCGAACCTTCTTTGATCTCCCACCAGATCCTCTGATTCTTGTTAGAAATCTTCCCTCATGAGAGAAGCTAGAAGGCTGAACAAAGAGACTCGAAGCCACTCACAGTAGCCTGATGTCAAAATTGACCTCAGCTCTCCACTCTTCCCTGTGTCCATGCCCTTTGCAACTCCTCCCCTGAAGAGGTGAAATCTAGTCCCTGCTCCTTAATCTGAGCTTCTCTGGCCAACTCAACACAGCAGAAGTGACTTGGTACCCTTTCTAAGCTGAAGCCTCCAGAGGTCTTGTGCTCCTGGTCTGTTCTGTAACCCAGCTTCACCATGGGGACAAGCCTGGGCTAGTCCCTGGAGGATGAGACAATATGTGTGGCAGTGATGTACCATCTGGCTAAGGCCACCCTCAACCAGCCAACTGCCAGCCAACACACCAACCACCCTGAGGTGCTAATAATGCCACTCAAAACCAGCCCAGCCAAGCTCAGAGCAGCAGAGTCGCCCAGCAGACTTATAGACCCCTACACTAAACACATGCCTTGTTATTTCAGACCATTGTGCTATAGCTTGTTACGCAGCAGTAGCTAACCAATACACCTTACCTCTCTGATCCCACAGCAGCTGTACTCAGGCATTCTCAGTGCTCTAGCTAGTATCCTATCTCTTCCAAAGTTTCCCTTTGCCACCATCTTTACTCCATAAGAAAACCCCCGGTAATTTCCCCACGTCTAGAGATACCATAATGGCACCGTGGTGCTAAGACCCATCTCCCACTCAGTCTTTCCTTCATTTGGTCATTCAACTAACTTTTATTGTGACCTTTCTATATGTGCTAGTAGCATGTTTCCTGCCTTAACAGAACACACAGCGATAACTGGCAATAAAAAGTGAATGCAAAAATAACAAGACTGGAAATGGCACTCTGCTCAGAGTCAGCATCCAGTACTCCAGCCTGAAATTAAATCACAACATCATTGGAAGAAGCCACTGAACAAAACAGCAGATTCTCACAGGGGAGGGAACTCACCCCCATGAGCAATCAAAGGAGCTCGCTCTGCATGGCGGGAACATTGTATCCAAGTCATGGAGACAACGCGGGCCTGTCCTGGTCCCCGGGATGATACTGGCACACGGCAGAGCCTCTCCAGCAAGGCAGAGAAGAGTTTCCCAGGCTCCTGTCTCCCCTGGACATATCCTGCCTTGGAGTCAACCCAGGGAGGAAGACGAGCCAGCAGCCAATGGCCACAGGGAAGAAAATGCTAACCAGTGGGGATGTGACAGGCACCAGGATGAGACCAGGAGCCGTGGTGAGGACAGCCTGGCCCAGGATGGAGAGAAGAATGCTGGTCTGCCATCCATGAGTGGCACTGTCCTGGGCAGGTTGCTCAGCAACCCAGAGCCTCCGTTCCCCACCAGGCAGATGCTCATCAGCGGTTCTCAGGTGTTTTGTGGGTTGTTTTCTTTATTTTAATGAGAATCAAATAAGATCATATGTGCAGAGAGTCAGACACGGGTTCTGATACATGGTTTACGAACGTCCCCTCCCTCATTGGGGAAGGAACTATTCATTCCCATTTTTCTGATAAGGAAACTGAGACTCAGAACTCAAGTTCCCGAGACAGGGTCTGCATCAAGGTCAAGTTGATCCCAAATGCACATAATCTCTTCCACACCTTCTTTTTTCTTGTGTGGCTGCATGGAGACTCTTTGTGCTTTGGACACTCTTGGAGTATGAGGGTGACAGGGACTCAGAAGTCAGCCCACCCAGGACAGAGGGTCCACGGGAGCCAGAAGGGGCTCTCCACACCCAGGGTCAGAGCAACCTGGGCTCAGATCTCAGTTGTTCCTCTTACAAACATGACCTTGGGCCCTTCACTTAATGTCCCTGAGATTCAGTTTCTGTGTATTCCATACAGGGGACAAGACACCTAATGGGATTGTCAGGAGGCTATCATGAGAGGATGCAGGTCAAAGCTCAAACCTTCACCGTGGAGGCCACTGCGCCTGGGTCTGCAGGTCCAAGCCCGCTCCTCTTGCTCTCAGAGCGAAGACCAGCTTCGCTCCTCTTGGAAGCAGCTCTGGACAAGGGTCCTGCCCACACAGATGCCTTTCTCAAGTGACCAAAGATGCCTGAATCCGTTCATCAGGGAACGGCACTCAGGGAGCTGGCTGGAGCCCCAGGCACGGTCTCTCTTGCCCTCTCTCCCACCTCCCTTGCCCTCTCTCCCACCGCTGCGTTCAGACACCACAACAGCAGAGTGCACTTGCGGAGAGCGGCTGGTGGAGGGGGGAGGGGGTCCCTCCAAGGACTATTGTGCCTTCCCTATAATGGCGTTCATTAGTCTCCCTGACATGGAGACTGCGCTCGGGTTAATATGTTTAACTTAATGAGGCGTTTATTTTCCTTTAGAAAACTCCTGAAGAAGCATGTTTGCTCCCCGTGAGCTGCGCTGATGAATAGATTAATCCTAGAATAAGAAAATGAAGCTAACTGGTACCTTTTTATTCTTCAGTTATGGCTGGCCCTGAATTAATTTGCATTAACCTGGTTTTTCCTTAAGGGAATGAATAAGAAGTTCCCTGCTCAGCTCCAGGGTTTGGCCTCCATTCACATGGCTATTTTCCCCTCTGTACTGACTCTGAGGAAATTAAAAGGAAATTTAAAAAACAGATAGCAATGAACAAGGAGGAGAGAGAGATGCCTGGCACTGAGCCTCAGGAGAGGCCGGAGCATGAGCCAGAATCTCCTGTGAGACAGAAGCAGCAAACAGCACACAGGGCAGGGTCCACAGTCCACCTCGTGGTCACCAGAGGGCTTGCTCTCACAGCCCCAGGTCAATGGAGAGGGTGCTCGCTGTGGTGGCTTTTGCTAGTCGTCATGCAATTGCATGATGTCCCGAGGGAGACATGCCTGATGTTCCAGGCACATCTGGTTGGTGAGCCAGTGGCCAGTGACTCCTGGACCATGGATCAAAGATGACCCAAAGTCATTTCCCTCTGACTTGACAAATGACTATACCCGTGTCTCTCCCCCCTGCAGCCCCCACGAGTCCCTGCCTGCCAGTGTGTGCTGCCTTCCCTGTGGGCACTGGACCATGCCCATTCCATGCCCGCCCTGCCCAGAGAGCACAGAGGGGCTCAGCTCCGTCTGGGCCCACCCTGCTGGGTGACCACCAAACCTCACTCTGGCAGCAAGGCTGGGCCTGTTTTGATGGTGCTCATGGGTGGAAGAGGGTGTGGCTGGTGAACATGGGCTCTGTAGACAGAAACGGCTGGTCTCGAACCTCAAGTCTGCCACTCACCAGCTAATAAGTCTGGACAAGACCCTTCGCCTTTGAAGCTCTATGCCTTAAACTTAAAATGGTGACATCTTTTCTTTCTGGGTTGCTGAAGTGATTAAATTAAGCCACTCATGTACGTGGGTTATTACAGTGAGTGCATGTGACTCCATTTCAGTGGAATTAAAAGGAGGTGTTGACGTCATCAAGCCTGTTTGACTTCTCCAAACCTACATGCCATAGGCAGCCTATTGGTCAGATTTCCACCTGGGAGTCTGGTCCATTGGGTTCTCCTGCCCTACTTGACCTAGGCTCCCCATCTTCCAGGGTGGCTGGCCATCAGGATCCCAGTGGCTCTTCTAGACTCTTGGGTCACAACCTCACTATGACTCTCCATTCATCCAGACCTGCTGAGTGAGTGTCGCATCCAGGTTCCTTCACTCCCTTGGGCAGCCGCTCCTGTCCCCTCCAGAGCCAGCGTCCAGGGGCAGATGCTGAGACAGATGGGAGAGAGCTTGGCTTTGGTGTTCCTTGATGTTCCCACCAAGAGCAAACCCAGCCTCAGACCTCAGCCAAGGAAACCTAGCCCAGGAGGCCTCCCCACCTGCCATCTGGGGACTCCACTGTATCTTGGTGTGTCTGTCCTGTTTCCAAAGGCACTGGGGGAATGGCATAAGGGGTCAGGAGTGGGGGTTATTTCAGGGTCAAGAAAGTGTCCCCCTCCTCTCCTTGGCCTTGGACATGCCATGGCTGGGCCTGTCCCTTTGTCTCTGTCAGCACCTTGGACAGCAGCCGTGCCCATGGGAGGTTGGGAAGCCCCTAGACAATTCCCTTGCCCTGGGTGTTAGGACTCCAGATATAGTAGTCTAACGTGGTAGAAAGGACCTCAGAGACACTTATATCTTCTCATATTTTAAGTGAATAGGCCTAGGAATGTGGAATTGAGCAGTGATATAGTTTGATCAAAAGACCACTAGAATAGAAAGCCCAAGCCTGGGTCAGCTGTATGATTCTGAGCAAAATATGTCCCCTCGATGAATGACAGAACCCCTAAATCCTATGATTCTAGGGTGCCTGCTTTGAGGCATTGAAGGTAGGCCACCGGTCTTTAGAATGTTTCATGTGTTCAGAGAATCATTTCTGTCTCTGCCCCATAAGATCCCTAGAGGAACAGGCTCTCTTCCCTTTGGAGTGTCCTATCCCTAGAGGTCAACGTGATCCTAACCTCGAGCTTGTCCTTAGCATTAACTCAACCCTGACCTTAGTCCTGCACTATCCCAGCTTGGAATGTTGGACCTGACCTTGCCCCATCCCTGCCCAGGAGGGGAACCCCAGGGTGCACCTTTGCCCTGATCCTAAGCTTTCAGCCCAAAGCCATATTTGAACTCCTGAGCCTAAGAAATGGACTTGGACATTAGATGTAGTTGGATTTGAGGACCATCCCTGCTGCCGACTGGTGATGTCACCTCACTGAGTCTCCATTTTCTCATCCTGTTACCAACCTAGTTCAGAGGCTCATCCCAAAGAAGACCAAGTGTCCAAAAGGTGAGTGTTGGAGACAAAGACTTGACTCAGTGGACAAGTAAAGAATGGAGAAGGGGGAGCTTTGCTCACAAAACTGCTTCTCACATCCAGGGATGGAGGGCTTCCAGCTATGGGTGAGGAAGGACGTGGGAGAGGGGGGCTAACGAGGGGAGGGGCACACCTGTCTTCTCTGGGAGCAGTGTAGCTCTCCCGGGACCTCACGGCCACCTCTTCTCACTCCTCTCTTGGTTTGGCGTTAATGAACCTGGAAGCTGAAAGGTGTCCTTAGCCTTGAACAGATAAAAGAGAAGCTGGGCCAGCTGAGGTCAGGTCAGCTCTATATGATAGTTTAGGACAAAACCTTTCTTGAAGGTTCAACAGGCCTATGTGCAGAGCTGAGTAAACTCTGACCCAAAGGAGACGGCACAATCAAGGCAGAGAGGCCAAGTCCTCCATCCCACTCCAGTCGGCCACTGGACATCTGTGAAGAGTCAGTGTTTTCAACAAAAGTGACCCTTTGGCCCCAAAGAGTAACCTAGGCAAGGTTGTCATAACCCAGGCATCAGAAGGGGTGTCTACAGCAAAGCCAGTGGGGGACTAATAACTCCTGCCCTCCGAGATCAGTGGTTCTTCAGTCAGTTGAGAGCAAGGGAAACCCAGGGTTCATGTAGGTTTTTTCTCAATAAGGTTTTCTATTTAGGTTTTAGCTCCATAACAATCTCTCAAATGGGGGCAGTGACCCACCCTTAGAAACAGGTAACATCATTGTGGTCCTCCTCAGAGAGTGTCCAGGACAGGGTCCAGCACATTGTGGGGGAGACTGTAAATATTTTTTCCTCTTTTTAAAAAATCCTTTATTTTGAATTGACAAATAACAATTGTGTATGCATGTGGGGTCCCATGTTACGTTTTGACATATGTACATAGTACAGAATGATGAAGTCGAGCCAATTAGCAGCACCGCACCCACTTAACATTTTGTAACATGAACATTGAAAGCCTATTCCCTTAGTGATTTTGAGACACGTGTGACATGATCATTAACCACAGTCTCCGTGCTGTGCAATAGATCCCAGAAACCTGTTCTTTCTAGATAAATAAGCTTTCAGACTTTAACCAACATCTCCCCATTCTCCACACGATGCCCAGTCAGGAAGCTGGCCTTCCATCCTCTGTTGCCATGGATTTGACCTTTCTGGGTTGTCCATGGCTTGTTTCACTTAGCATATGGTCATCCATGTCATCACAGAGGTCAGATTTCCTCCTTTTCTGAGCTTTCTCATGTTCCAGTTGAATGGCTCACGTTTTCTTCACCCACTCATCCACGGGTGGGCACTCTGGGTTGGTTCTGAGTCTTGGTCACTGTGAACACCGCCACACGCTGATCTCACCTGCTTTGGGCGTAAGCCCAGGAGCAGGATTGTTGGATGATAGGGTAGTTCTGTCTTTAGTTTTTGTTTTGTTTTGTTTTTTAATTTTTTATTTTATTTGTTCTAATTAATTGTATACGTGACAGCAGAATGCATTTATACATTTTGATAGATCATACATAAATGGAGTATGACCTCTCATTTTTCTGATTATACATATTGCAGGATCTTTTCTCAGTACTGGGGATCATCTTGTAACATTTTTAGGAAAATCTCTACCTTGTTTTCCAGAATGGCTGCACCTACCAATTTGTGTTCCCGCTGACAGTGTTTGAAAGTTCCCATTCTCCACATCATCTCCAGAACTTATTTTCTTTTGTCTTCTTTGTAATAAACACTATTCCTGGGGTGAGACGGTGTCTCATCAGGGTATTAAGTTGCATTTCTCTGATGACTAGTGATATGGAGCATTTTTTCACACACCTGTTGGCCATTCACATACCTTCTGTTGAGAAATAGAAGGTCCTTTCTAGTTTTTAATTGGCATTTTTCTTTTCTGATTGTTATGTTCCTTCCACCTTTTGGACATGAACCATTTATCAGATGTACGTTTTGCTGATATTTCCTTCCGATCTGTAGGTTGTCTCTTCACTGTCCATGATTTCTTTTGCTATGCAAAAGTTTCAAAAAGAACAAAGGTGAAGGCATCAGACTATCTGATCTCAAAATAGACTGTAAAGTTGTGGTAATCAGAACAGCATGGCGTAGGCCAGAGACACACACACTGACCTGCAGAGCAGAAAACAGAAGGCGGTAGTCAACCTGTGCATTGACAGCCACTAGACTTTAACGCAGGCGCCAAGGACACATAAAAAGGAAAAGAGAGTGTCTCCTATTTTCCATGAAAAGTGTTATAAAAGTGGAAATCCACACGCAGAAGAATGAAATCAGATCCTTATCTTATACCGTACACAAAAAACAACTTGATTTTAACTCCTTTGGGTATAAACCAAGGAGTGGGGTATTTGAGTCAAAAGGGGGGTCCATTCCAAGTTTTCTGAGGAATCTCAATACTGCTTTCTAGAGTGGTGGCACAAATTTGCAACTCTACCAGCAATGCATGAGTGTGCCTTTTTCCCCACATCCATACCAACACCTATTATTGCTTGTGTTCTTAATAACAGCCATTCTAATTGGAGTAAGATGAAATCTTAGAGTTATTTTAATTTGCATTTCTCTACTAGAGAGGTTGAACACTTTTTCATATATTTGTTGTGGCATTCACAGGTAAATGAATGGAATTGGAGAATATCATGTTAAGTGAAATAAGCCAATCCCACAAAACCAAAGGCGGAATGTTTTCCCTGATAAGTGGATGATATATATAATCGGGTTGGGGATGTGGGGGTGAGAGAAGAATGGAGGAACTTTAGATTAAGTAGAGGGAAATGAGAGGGGGAGGGGGCGGCGGTATGAAAAATGGTGGAATGAGACACACATCATTACCCTATGCACATGTATGATTACACGAACGGTGTGACTCTGCATCGAGTACCACCACAGAAACTAAAAGTTGTACCCCATTTATGTGGGTACAATGAATCAAAATGCAGTCTGTAAAAATTAAAACTAAAAGATATGAAAAAACAACTTAAACTGGTTGAAGACCTAAGCAAAAGATCTTAAACTATAAAACTACTAGAAGAAAACAGAGGCGGTGCTCCGTGACATCGCTCCAGGAACATTTATTCAAAGCGACCCAAAAGCACAGACAACAAAAGTTAAAAAGAGATCCCTGGGATTGCATAACCGCCCCTGGGAGTGACCTAACTCTCAGCAGGTGATGCTCTAATCTTCACTTCCCAGCCCTTCCCCCACCTGCTCCCCACCCCTTCCTCAGCAGCCTCTGGATCTAGAGAGTCAGAACACTCCCACTCTTCTGCTCCGCTTACACTATGGCGTGTCAAAACCCTTTCCAGAAAATAAGAAGTCCCCAAGAGACAAGCAGCCTTGAGAGAGCAGCTTCAAGGTGACTGACTGGAGGCAAGAGGCGCTCAGAGGGCAGACGCAGCGGACGCTTGCAGGCCGGGCCTCAGAAGGCCCTCACTCAACAATCTGCACGGGGCCACAAGCCTGTGTACACCTGGTTCTGACCCTCCGTGCAGCCTCCGGTCATGACTCCCCTTTGTGGCCTTTGATTCCCCACCGTGTAATAACTGCAGGGGCCTGAGCTCCCTGAGCCTCTCCCACTCCACTTTCAGGAGATCCTCCTGAGCGCAGCCTCCAGGGCCTGGGTCCTTTCCACGAGGCGGCTTTGGGGTCTTCATCCGCTTTACTAGCAGCCAGCTGCTCCCTGACTCTCTGGTCTCCTGAGACCAGTGCCCCTGAGCCACTCTCCTGGGCTGTGTACAGGAAGGTCCACATCAGAACCCTTCCAACCACTACAGAGCCACCTCCAGCACATTAGTTCACGCCCCACCCTGCTGGAGCGTGGCACCCAGGTTTAATAAGAACCAGCTCAGTGGTGGCCAGGGACAGGGCAGCCTGAGAGCCCTGGAAGCTCACCTGCCACTGGACCCCACCCCAGAGTCATGGGAGATTCCTCACAAGGCCACCTGCAGAGGCCCCTCTATGCACAAGGCCCTGTGACAGATGCTGGGGATCAGGATGGATGGAAGGGGGGGTGTTTGATCTTTTGGGCCCCCAGGGGAAGAAGCCACATGGAGTTGTGACCTCACACAGTGGGCAAAGGCCTGGGTAAAGTCAGCCAGGACCCAGGCCTCTCCACTGGCAGCATGCAGGGGAGCCCCAGGAGCCTGGCACCCCTGCCTTGCGGCTCCCTTCCTGCCAGGTCTGGTTAAGCCTCAGTTCCCCAGGCCTGTTGTTTGGTCTGCAAAATCCGGCTCTCTGCCCCAAGGCCGCCTCCTCAAAGAGGCTTCCCCAGGCCCCGACCCAAAGGAGGCCCTGCTCATTCTCTGCCACACACCCTGAGAGTCTATTTTTATTCATTCCTTGTTTATCGTCTTAACGCTCCTGACCACACACACCCGAATGCGATTCTTTCATTCACTCACACAATGAATATTTATGAGCCAGGCGATGTTCTAGAAGCTGGAGTTTCATCCACCAGCAAAACAGCAGCACTAGCTGGGGAGACAGATGATAAGCAAGGCTCATAAGTCACACAGAGTGACCATGCCAGAGTGGCAAGTGACGAGGAGGGGATGGGCAGAGTGGAGGGCTGGGCGGGGGCATGGAGCTGGACAGGGGGATCAGCAGAGGCCTCTGAGAAGGACTCACTCAAGGACAGCCCTGCAGGCTGCAGGCGTGAGCCCTGAGCTCATCTGGAGAGGGTGTCCAAGGCCACAGGAAACACAAGCATAGAGACCCAGAGGCAGGAGTGGGCCCTGGACGCGCCCAAGGTCAGCAGGGAGGCCCCTGTGGCTGGCCAGAGTGAAGGAGCACTGGGGAGGCGAGGTCAGAGGCCACAGGTCTTGGGGGCCAGTGAAGGACTGTGGCTTTAATGTGCGGAAGGTGGGAGCCACGGGGGTGTGAGCAGAGGCAGGAAGTGGTGGTCCTACTGTTCAGAGGAGAGGAGACCACAGGGGAGCACAGTGGGCTGAGGGAGGTGACAGGGCAGCCCCTGCAAGAACCCCGGCAGCAGTGACAGTGGACGGGGGTCAGGGACAGCGTGAGGGCTGGAGAGGAGGAACTTAGGAAGCACCTCCCACAGTGCCCTGCACACAGTAGGCCCACAGGAGGTGGTATCTAGGACCACTCGCGTGTGGATGGCGCTAGGCACTGGACATGAAATTGCCTGCCCTCATCTCTGTGGCCCGGTGACTCTCACCCCTCAGAGGGGATTTAAAAAGACATCTCCCGGCTGCAAAGAGAATCTGTGGCCCACGCAGTTAGGGGTAAGTCGCCGGCCAGCACAAGAGGACCAGGGGCAGATGGCACAGGTGTGAGGTGCTGGCACGTTGCTCTCTCCACACCTGCCTGAAGCCTGCACGTCCAGGTCACCACGTCCAGGCCACCTCCAAGGATGAGACACCCGCAAGAGGGATTTGCGCAATCTCATTTCAAAACCAGCTTGAGACGGAACTGTGCGCATGCGCAGAGACTTGACCTTTCCCAAATTAAACCCCGCGTCCGTGTAACGTGTTCTCTCGCTGGGACTTTAACTGGGTACAGTCACATCGACGGCACCTTGTGTTCACATGGGTCAGAGAGCACACGTTCTTTTGGCATCCAATTGACAGCCAGCTGAGATCAGAAAACCTGACTGGCTGGAAAGCCAAGGGCAGAGTGTGTGTGCGTGTGTGTGTGTGTGTGTGTGTACGTGTGCATACATGCAGGCACGTTTTAAAACTAAAAAATAAAAAAGCCCCAGGGCGATGTCGCCATTCAAAGGTAGCCACCTAGTTAGTTGAGTTTCGCTTTCGATGAAAATATCTGGAAAGAATTCCAAAGCAAGGTCTGGGGGACCCAAGAGAATGAAGAGGTTGAGTTGAACAGAGCTGGAACCAGCGCTGGGATGCTTGGATGTTGTTGGGACTCTGCCCCAGCCTGGCAGGGTGACCTTAGACCTGGGTCCTCCAGCCTGGACCTCTGCTGCCCCAGTGTGTAAAACAAGGGTGTTAGTCAACCTGGCCTCTAAGACTCAATGAGTCAAAGGTGCAGGGTGATGATGAGGAAGAAGGGGCAGGAGGGGTCATATGAGACTCAGAGGTGGCGGGACTCCCAAGGTCACAGTGCTCGTGAGTCACCTACTGGAACCGATTTCAGTTCTAACTCCAAATGGCCAGTTCACTCCTGACTCCAGCTGCCTAAGTCCCAAATTCTCAAAGACTGAGCAAGGGCCTGAGGCTGGCCTACCCACGTCCAGGTGACCAGGGCTCGCAGAGAGTTGGCATCTCCCCCCGGGAGCTGCTCTGAGGCCTCCCTTCCCTTAGGACCAAATGGGAAAACAGAACTGCACCCTCTGTCACATTGGAGAGGGCTTCTGGGGCCCCAAACCACAGGCACCTCTCAGTCTTCCCCCCAGGTCTAGGTAGGGACCCTGGGGGACAAAGCTTCCAGGATTGCCACCTGGGAAGTTGGCTTCCAGGCGAATCACTGCCCTTGAAGCAGGGCCCCAAGAAAGGGACCTGGACCTGCTCTTAGAAGTGGGTCCCGGTCTGCATGCCTGGGAGGAGCAGGGAGTGGGCACGCACTACCTTAGGGTCAGCTTCCACCCCCACCCACATAGACCCATTTCAGCCTATCCCCATCATCCCAAACTCTGTCATCCACCCAGCATGTGTTCAGTGGGATCTGAAGCAGCTCAGTAGGCAGTGAAGTTCAACTTGGCCAAAAGGTTTAGGAGCCCTGGGGCTGGGGTTATAGCTCAATGGTACAGCGCTCACCTGGCAGGCACCAGGCCTCGGGTTCCAGCCCAACACTGGGAGAAACAGGTGGAGGGGGAGCACACCAAGATGCACTGGCTGGGCAGTGTTCAGGAAGATCAAATCGTTTCCCGTGGGCTTTGTCATTTCTTGCCCACACCAGGGCACGGTAGGAAGGTGCAGAGAGGTGAACTAGCAGGTCAAGTGGATTCTGCAGGCGCTGTTCCCAGAGAGGTTGGCAGAGGTGAGACACAGCCCAGGTGTTGGGCTCCAACCCAGGCTGTGTCCATCCATCTGTGTTTCTATGTACCAGACGGCTCCCCTGGGATTGCTGCTGGCTCCTCACTCACAATCTGCCCCCAAATGAACTCATCTTCTCTCCACTCCACCTTGCAGCTCAACTGGGTTCCCAGTCTCCCAGATTGGAAGAACTCTCCTGAACACCCAAGCTGGGGACCTCAGTGTCACCCTGCTACATTTTGACAAAGAAATTACTTAAGAAATGACTCAGGGGCATTTTCTGGAAAGCCCAGAAACCACTGGAGGAATGAACAAGAATGGATTATGTCAAACTAGACACCCCACAGACATAGGAGGGAACAAAGAATCCATGTTTGATGAATGAATAACAAAATGAATGACCAACGAATCCATGCCTGAAGGTGAGAATCACGACTGAATGAGGTCATGCATGGGAGAGTTCATTCATAAGGAATGCCAAGCAAAAATTAAAGGAGGCCATTGTTTTGGACTGGGATCCTGCACTAGGCCCTGACAGAACAGACCGAAATTAAAAATGGAGTCACTCATGCTAAATTTCCAGGTCAACAAACCACAAGTAAACTGTTTTTCTGACCTTCCAAGAAACCGGGAGAAATAAGAGAGTCACCAAATTCCTCAACAGGCCCGTTTCAGTCAGCATGACGATGAGGTTTCCTCTGCCTTCGGTCCTTACCATCCTTTAATCCCTCCGAAAAGCAACATGAAGCCAACTGATGCAGTTGTCCTGCCATTGTTCTGACCCAGCCTTATGAGGAAATTACCTTTGAAATGACCAGTCCACTTCCTGTTCTCCTTCTGCTGCTTTCTTGAAACCAGCTTCTTGAGCTCAGCCCAGGGGACACTCACTCTGTTTCCTGGAGTGAAGGTCGGCCCTATGCTAGAATCACAGGATAGAACCAGTTACGATGCTTAAACTAAATTGTGGCCATTGTGTCCTTAAGAGTCGCCAAATGAATGAGCCAACTAAAGAAGGAATGCGTGAATGGATAAGCAGCGAAAGCAGGGCTGAATGTGCACCAAGGTGTGAGAAGAAACATCCGGACAGAATCATGGCAACGGAAGAGGAGATGGCCGAAAGGGAGTCAGTCCACACGTGAATAAGTGCAAAAATTCTATGAAGTGGACTTTAATGCCAGTTGAAGAGGAAAATGAATGAAGGAGGAAATGAATGAACGGAAGCTGTTATGGTTTGGATGTGAGGTGTCTGTCCCCCAGAAGCTCGCCTGAGACCATGCAGGAAAGCTCCACGGTGGAATGAGGGGGTTAGGAGAGCCTTGGCCTCCTCGGTGCATCCACCCTGATAGGGCTCACCAGGTGGCAGGAACTGTAGGCAGGTAGGTGTGGCTGGAGGAGCTGGGTCACTGGGGACGTGACTTCGGGATATATATTTTGTCCCTGGTCTGCAGTGTCTCCCTCTGAGCTGCTTTCCTCTGCCACACCTTACGCCATGATGTCCTGCCTCACCCCAGGCCCTGTGGAATGGAGCCAGGCAGCTATGAACTGAGACCTCTGAAACCATGAGCATCAATAAATGTTCCCTCCTTTAAAACTGCTCTTGCCTGGTCTTTGGGTCCCAGTGATGAAAAGCTGACTAAAACAGAAGCAGAAGCAGAAGAATTCACCAGTGGATGAAGAATCAAAGAAATACACAAAACTCTACCCAGGGGAAGTGGCCCAGATGGCTGTGTGGAAGGGGGCAGGGGACAGAAGGACACATGCTACCACCTCCCTTGGGACACTCTGGTGCTAAGGTCTTGGCAAATTGGCCTCACTCCTGCCAAGGAAGATTTCAAAAGTGACTTCCGAGTCGCTCGAGGTGGCGCACACTGTAATCCCAGCGACTCGGGAGGCTGAGGAAGGAGGATCGCAAGTTCAAAGCCAGCCTCAGCAACTTAGTGAGGCTCTAAGCAACTCAGTGAGAACCTGTCTCTAAATAAAATACAAAATAGGGCTGGGGATGTGGCTCAGTGGCTCAGTGCCCCTGAGTTCAATCCCCAGTACCAAAAAAAAAAAAAAAAAAAAAAAAAAAAGTGACTTCCGTTTGAATTTCACAGAAGGCTATCAAGCAGACGCAGAGGCTGGCTGCTCCCAGGATCAATTCTGAGGTGGGAGGACAGCTGAACGGAATCACTGCATTGCTGTCCCCTTGCCGATAATCACCCGTTATGTGCCAGACCCCCAGCATGGGTTTAATGATTGCTATTAACTACTTCACCATCTCCTCACAAACTAACCTCCCCGATGTGTGATTAATGTCAGCGTGGGAAAGTCTGTTGTGTGGACTGGGAATGAGGGACGGGGTTGAAGCTGTCCCTGTGGTCACCCTGTGAGACACATGGGACAGTGAGAAGGAGGGGGCCTCGGAAGTCCTGGGTCCCAGTCCCCATGCTCTGTAGGTGACATTAACTTGTCATTCACCCATCTGGGCCTCAGTAACCTGGCTTAGGAAATTCAGAGGGCTCCCCTGTCCCCAACCTTCCTGGAGGGTCTTGTTCCATACCGTGTGCCCCATGCTGCAGGCACATCCCTGATCACAGCCTAACAGGGTCTTCTCTTGACCTGTTCTCCCCCGCCCCCCCCCACAGGTGAGGCCAGGACCCCCTGGGCCCCTCAGTGTGTCCTTGGCACCCCGGGGTGGTACCTGGCTTCCTGCGGGTGCTCCGTGTCATCTGGCAGAGGATGACAGCCTGGTCACTGTGTGTCTCAGGAGCTGCCTAGGTCCCTCAGGGCCACTGTAGCTTGATGAACAGATGACGCTCGCCACGTCCTGTGTCCTTGTCACAGAGCCCTGCCTTCCCACGCGCCTCCAGCCTGCCAGTGGCCCTTTACTCCACCTCAGGGCAGTCGGAGACCCTGCAGTGGCCCCTCAGTGCTCCCCTCAGGGAGGGTGGCTGTGAGTTACCATGGGCCTCTCGCCTACAGGACCAGTTCTGAGACCTACCTGTGTCTCACCTCAGCCAGTGGCCCCAGGGACAGAGTCACAGCGACTGCCCCCGCCAGCCAGAGTCCCTCATGGGCCCTTCTGGCTTCGACTCCCCCATCCTCTCTCCCCTCCCACAGCAAGTCCCGCTCCGGACAGCCCCCGTCCATCCCCCGGGAAAAGGCACTAGATCTGCTCAGGGCCAGTTCTTCAATAATGAAGTGACAGGTTTCTGGAACCGGAAGGAGCAGAATCACAGGCTGCGGAGTCAGACCTGACTGGAGTTTCAGCTCAGCCGTGGCCTTGGGCAGGTTCTGCTTCTCTTTCTAAAGTGGGGCTGACACCTGTCTCACAGGTGTACATGAGGCCACAGGGGTAACCGAGTGCGGCCCTGGACACCCGGGACAGCAAGCACGCCAAACATGTTCGATGCTGTTATTAAATAAGTGAAGAATCAAGATAAGCAGAAGTCACCTTGGGAAAACTTCATCCCTTTGGAAATGTCCCTGGTGGCTGCTTGAGACAGTCTGATAATCTCTCTTTGCTGTGATAAAATGAAACTTGGCTACAGAAAACTTTTATCATCACAGAAGAAAATAAGAAAGAAGGATGCTCGCATTGCACTGGTCACAGAATCCATCTCTCCACAAGACCCTGGGAACAATGTGGCGAGGGGCAGCCCTACCGGGTCTCTCTGCACTGGGGACCAGGCAGGCCCGGTCTCATGGGACCCCCCATAAAAACTGCAGAGGGGCATCCTCCCAATGTATAGATGCACAAACTGAGGCTCAGAGCAGTGAAGTCACCAAGCCTTTGCCCAAGCCCCACACAGATGTGAAGGCCAGAGCTGGGGTTCTGCCTTCTCACTTCCACTTTCAATATACCAAGAAATCCCCTGATACATTATATGATTTTTATTTTTGACTCCTTTCTTAACATACCTTATATTTATCAAGGGTTTATTCACTTTTTTCCCCTCCTCTCCTGGTTTGGAAATGGTATGTTCTGTTCTCCTTATTCACTGGTTAATCTTCACATTTTAATAAGCACACATGACTTACCGCAGTCCAGAGCGAATCAGTAGCTCCGTCCTTTGTGCAAACAACACAGGCTCTTAGGGCCCCTCCTTCTCCCGGCCCCTCCCATCCTCGCGTTCCGGTTCCTCCCGAGAGTTCCATCACTTTTATGGTTTTAATTGCTCCTGTGTTGCGTAATCAATGCAAGCTCTGCTCACTGCAGTATCTTTGATCCACTCCTTCCCTCCCCTGGCCATGTCCCTGCTGAAGTATGTCATTTAGCTGTTCTCTGAGCCAGGTCCTGTGTGTGACAATACCCCTCTTGCTCTGTCTGGGTCTATCCTCCTTACTCCTTCCTTTTAAATGGCTGTTTAGCTGACTCCAGAGTTCCACTTCGGCAGTCACTTCTCTTGACACTGAAATGTCACTCCATTGTTTTCTGGTCTCTATTGTTGCTGCTAAGATGTCTGTCGTAGATCTAATTGTCCATCCTTGGTAGGTGCTCTGGTCTTTCTCTGGTTCCTTTTTTAATGAAACCTTTTTTTATTTTTTTATTTTTTATTTTTTGAACCAGGGATTGAACCCAGGGGCACTCCACCACTGAGCCACATCCCCAGCTCTATTTTGTATTTTATTTAGAGACAGGGGCTCACTGAGTTGGTTAGCACCTTGCCCTTGCAAGGCTGGCTTTGAACTTGCGATCCTCCCGCCTCAGCCTCCCAAACCACTGGGATTACAGGCGTGCGCCACCGCGCCTGGCCTAATGCAAACATTTTGATGCATGATATTCATAAAGAAAAACACCCAAATTGTAATGTTCAGCTGGATGAATTTTCACAAAACATGACCCATCAGGCCACTCTTCACCCCTTCAGGAGCAACACCTCCAAATGTCCCTGCCATCCTGACTTCTTAGTCTAATCTGTTTTTGAACTTTATGAAATGAATAATGTGCTATGTACTCTTTCACGTCTGGCTTCTCTCTCTCAACGTGACAATTGTGATATTGATCCACGTCATGGGTAGTTTCAATTTGTTTATTCTCTCTGTTGTTCAGTATGAAGATACTGTATTTATTTATCCATTCTGCTGTTAATAGACATTTAGTTAACTTCTAGGTTGGGGTTATTGTAAATAATGTTGCTATGAACATTCTTGTACATTCTTTAGGGAAACACAAAGTAGAATTTGTGTGTTAAGGGATAGGAGCAGCTCATAAAATATTGCTCTTCTTTTTCTAGTTTCTTACACTGGCAACTTAGATTACTCGGGGTTTTTTAAGCACCACTTTCCCTGTAGCCTACAGAATGTGAAAAGTTGCATTTTTATATTCACTCAGCTCACAATATTTTTAAATTTCTCCAGAGACTTCTTCTTTGGACTATGTGTTATCTAGAAGTATATTGCTTAGTTTCCAAATATTGGGGGATTTTTAAATTTTCTGTTATTAATTTCTAGTTTAATCCCATTGTATTCTAAGAATATATTTTGCATCGCTTCCTGTTTTAAAAAATTGTTAATGTACGTGTTATGCCCCAGAATGTGGTCTACCTTGTGAGTTTGAGAAGAATATGTATTCTACTGTTGTTGGGTATTTCTATAAATGTCAATTAGATCAAGTTGTAAGTAAAACATTCTGAATTCTGCTATAGCTAAAAAGAATATAGCTAGTTCAGTTTTCTTTTTTTAATTTTTAAATTTTATTTGTTCTAATTAGTTGTACATGACAATAAATGCATTTATACATTTTTCAGTTTTCTTTTGATTAGTGTTAGCATTATGTATCTGCATACATGTGTGCTTGTGTGAGCACACCACACTGCTGAGGATACAATCTGGAGCCTCATACATGCTAAGCAAATGCTCTATCCCTGAGTTGTCCCCTCAGCCCGGCATCCCATATCTTTATCATTCCTCTACTTTCATTATCAGAGTCTTTTACATAAAGTACGCTTCTTATAAAAGACATATAGTTCCATCTTAACTATTATCTATTCTGATCATCTCTATCATTTAATTGCTGTTTTTAGGCCAAATCACATGGAGAGTGATTATTGGCACATTTGGCTTTTTATCAGCCATGTTTGTAACTGTTTTATAGCCACTGACAAGTTTTCTTTTCTGCCTTCTCTGGCTTTAACTGAGCATTTGCATTAGTCCATTTGGTCTTCAATGTGTCCCTTATGCTTTTTTTTTAAAGAAATGCTAGCGACTTCCCTAGAGTTCATAATATGCACTTTCATCTAATCTGGGTCCACCTCCAGATAACACGGTTCCATTCACACGTGGTACAGGTTCCTCATAGCAGATTATTCCCACTTCCTCCTCCAGCTCCTGTGACAATGCTGCCATTCATTTACTTATCTATGTGTTGTAATCATTCAATATATAATTACTATCACCACTTTGAATAGATAAAAGTAGTTCTAGATTAAGAATAAGAAAAAATATTTACTTTTGTCTTCATTTTTCTCCTCCAACACTTTCTTTTTGCATATCCCAGTTTTGGACAACATCACTTTTCTTTTGTATAAAGAAAACATTTTCATATTTCCTGCAGGGCCTGCACACAGCCCTCCCAAGACTATGGCACCCTAAGTGTTTCCCACCCTTAGACTGATGCACACTCAGTCTCCATCAATTTGTCAAAAGTATCATCTAAGGCTTCCTGCCAGCCCAGGCTCCAGCAGCTTCTGCCCCGAGCAGGCAGATTGCAGCTGGGCCTCTGGATGTGCCTGTCTCTCCACATCTCAGGGGGAGGGTTTGCTCTGCAACCTGAGTCCTCTGATGGGGGCAAGAATTGTTGATTTTCAATTTTTCCAGCTTCTACCTGCAAGGATACAAGTAGTGCTTACCATGCTGTTCACGTGTCAGAGCTGAAACAGGAAGTCACCTGGGTGTATTTGTATTGTAACTTCTCAGTTCTTAAAACCATGAAATCAAGTCTTTCAAGTCCTCTGCAAAAAAATCTTAGTACTCATAAAGTCTTACCAAGTCTTAGTACTCATAAAGTCATTCTCTCGTTCAAGTCTGTCAAACTCTTCTCCACAATTTCCTTCTTCATTTCCTTCTTCATTCCGTTCTGTGGTGTATTAAGGGCAATTTCCTCTCATTTATATTTCAGTAACTGATTCTTTCCCAAGTTCTATCTAATCTACTATTTAGCCTGCTCTTTGAGGGATTTTTTTTTAATTGTGATGATTATAAATTTAATTTATAGATCATATTTATCAATTAAAATTTAACATATAGACTTTTTAAAATAGACTTTCTATTGTATTCCATCTGCTTATTCTTTTTTATCACATTTTTTTCTATTCTCATAATTTTAACTTTTTCTTCTATGCTTTTCATCATTTTCAGTATATTTCTATTGTGGTTTCTAACAGAATTGCTCTATTATTTGGATTTTGGGGGCTGTTATCTTCTTATCTTCATGAATACTAACTCTCACTTGTGGTAGATTGTTTTCTCATCTGTCTTGTAATTTGGGACTTTGAATTCATCTTCAGTAGTACTTTATCTGTGAGAATCCACTGAAGCTTAGAAGAAGGTGTGCCCCTCCTGAACCAATTCTATACTGACTTCTGCCAGATGCCCCAGAACTATCACCAGCCTGGCATCAATTCTAGGTTAATTGCTCAGTTTGGGAGTTTACAAGCAATATCTCCAACATGAATTGAAGCCACGAACCGAAGAGAGAGAAATCTGTACTCACTGCAACCCACAGAATTTCTCCTTTCTCTCAGAGGGCAAGCAAGAATGCACAAACTCCCACAGTGTTTCCCAGTTCTTGGGATTGGATTATTTTGCTCATATACTTTTATCACTGAGGTTTTTTCCATTAAAGGTCCCGGCTTTATGCAGGTCTCTGCTTTGCACCCAAGACATTGTGGTCTCCTGTCCCTGGAGGCATCAGATGCAAGCCCTTCGCGGGAGGCCAGCAGCCTTCAGCTCACCAGCAGCAGCTGCACCCGTTCACAGATGCGCTTGGCTCTCTGCTTGCCATTTCTTCGGCCACCCCTGGGGTCTCCCTTTCCATTTTGCTGTATTTGATGGAACATTTCCAGGTTTTGCAAAGGGAATGTTTTCAGGAGCAGAAGTCAGAACCCAATCTCTGAGTCCACATTTTCCCTTCCCCACTCACCCTGGGATGCCCAGCGGAGGGCACTGGGGCCTTGCTGAAAGAGAAGTTGATGAAGTCGCCTTCCACAGGCTTCCCTGGAGATCCTGTTCCCAGCCTCCCCATGGGGTCCATGCCTCCCCTGGCCAGGGACTGGGGCACACAGAACCCACAGCCCAGAAGCTGCGCTCCCACTGCCGGAGGCCGCACTGCAGATGCAAAGAGCGCTTTGATGAAAAACTTTTTAATGAAAAATACTTTCGCATCCAGACTGAAATTATATTGTCAGCAGTTAATTATCACTTGTCAAACAAGTGTGTGCCCAGATTGTGGGTTTCATTTCCATACAGGCTTGCAAATGCCTCATTCTTCTTATTTGATGAGGCCTCTGAGCAAGAGACACTCATTGTGGAAATTAGCACTTTTTTTTTTGAAAGCAGGTGTTTTTTGTTTGTTTTTTGTTTTAATAAGCAGGTTTCCTTGGCATCCGAGTCAGTGTTCTTTGCAAATAATGGGAAAATATTCAATGCTGTAAGTTTAGCAAAGAAAACATGGGGGTGGGGAGAACCAGGCTCCAAAGATGTCTCTGGGAACTTGGGGCACCTGGACCTCTCCCCTGGGCCCAGGCAGTTGTCCTGTGCCCACCCAGGGGCTCCTGGTCGCTCAACCCAGTTTCTGTCTACACATCTGTTCCATCTTTCCCTCTGCCTCTCGGCTTCTCTCCTCATGTTTGGAAATGGCTCCTGCCTTTGAATGAACAGCATACCCTCCTGGGCTTTGAGTTCAAGTGCAGCCCGTGACTCACCGTGCCCCTGGGCCAGACCCTTATTCCCACAAAGCTGTTACCTTGTGTGCGAAATGGGGCCAGACCTGCTTTGCCTTTGGCATACATTAGCATCATGTGAGTTTTTAGCGCGGGGACAGTCACACAGTGGGTTCAGCCAGGAGGGGCAACTGTGGCTGCCTCTGCTGATGTTATCTCCAGTTACGGTGACGGTGACGAGTTCTGCTTCCTCAAAGTGGAAGTCTGAACGTTAAAGAAGCACGCTGAGGCAGGCAGAGAGCAGGTTTCATTTAAAAGTAGTAACACAGACCTCTCCCGGGAGGGACAGGGGGCCATGGCTGGTGTTCTGGTGTCCCAAGAAGTGAGAGCACCCTGCCCCTTTTTTTGGGGGGGGGACCGGGAATTGAGGGGCACTCGGCCACTGAGCCACATCCCCAGCCCTATTTTGTATTTTATTCAGAGACAGGGTCTCACTGAGTTCTCAGGGCCTCGCTAAGTTGCTGAGGCTGACTTTGAACTCATGATCCTCCTGCCTCAGCCTCCCGAGTTGCAGAGATTACAGGTGTGTGCCACCGCACCTGGTTGCCCTGCCCTTTTTATAGACTAACATTTCCTTTGTTCTCCTGCTCTCTCCCAGCTTATCTCTCTCCTTCCTGCCTACCTGACTAGGCCCAGGTGAGAAGCAGATGGGGCAGGGGCAAATGGAGTGTCCAGGCAGGTAGCAGCCCTGGGGGCACTAGTTAGCAATTCCCTGCCTGCAGCATCTTGGGAGGCTGTTATGGTTTGGATGTGAGGTGTCCCCCAAAAGCTCACATGTGAGACAATGCAGGAAGTTTCAGAGGAGAAATGACTGGGTTGTAAAAGTCTAAACCCAATCAGTGAATTAATCCCTGATGGGATTAATTGAAGAGGTAGGGTGTGGCTGGGGGAGGTGGGAATTGGGGTGTGGCTTTGAGGTATAGGTTTTGTATCTGGATAGTGCAATCTCTCTCCTCTCCTCTCCTCTCCTCTTCTTCTCTTCTCTTCTCTTCTTTCTCTTCTCTTCTCTCTCTCTCTGCTTCCTGATCACCATGATGTGAGCTGCTTCCCTCCACCATACTTTCCCACCATGATGTTCAGCCTCACCTTGAACCCAAGGAATGGAGCCCAAGTCCAGCCTTCTATAGACTAAGACCTCTGAAACCATGAGCCCTCAAATAAGCCTTTCCTCCTCTATAACAGTGCAGGTCCGATCATTTAGTCACAGCAGCGAAATAGCTGACTGAAACGGGGGAGCATAGGCAGGTAACCTTGGTGATCAAACGGCTCTGGAGACATTGACGTTCCAATCTCCCAGGGCGGTGTCCAACTTCCCAGGTCC